>CM047811.1:0-384585 GCA_026214975.1 Gentiana macrophylla | reverse complement strand
AGATCATGCTTGCTCTAGCTTATTTGTTGAAGAAGCAAGACGCTAAACCGCGCTTACTACGTTGGATTCTTACCCTACAGGAGTTTGATGTGGAAATAAAAGATATAAGGGGTAGTGAAAACGCAGTAGCGGATCATGTTTCGCGATTATTGAGTGAGAAAGAGGCTGCCCCTGACGATATTGATCTGTACTTTCCTCTTGAAAGTGTTATGCTTGTTGATAGTCAAGATTCTGAAATTCCGTGGTATTCGTCAATCGTAAATTATCTCCATTCCCAGTATCTGAATCCCGAATTTTCGTATCAGGAGAAGAAGAAATTCTTCTCTGATCTCAAGTATTATGTCTGGGAAGAACCGTATCTTTTTAAGATCTGTAAAGATGGGTTACTTCGCCGGTGTGTCCCTGAATCCGAGCAACGGGACATAATTGAGCAATGTCATAATGGTCCCACTGGAGGCCACTTCGGTCCCTGGAAGACCGTTGCAAAGATATTCCAATCTGGTTTTTACTGGCCCTCAATTTTTAAGGATACTGAAGCCTTTTGTAAAAGCTGTGATAGGTGCCAGAGAACGGGTGCTTTGACAAGAAGATATGATATGCCGTTACAACCTATTCTGGAGTGTGAGGTGTTCGATGTCTGGGGGATCGACTTTATGGGTCCATTCCCATCCTCATGCGGGAATAGATACATCCTAGTCTGTGTGGACTATGTGTCTAAATGGGTTGAGGCTATCGCCACTCCTCACAATGACCATAAAACAGTCATGAAATTCTTAAAGAAAAATATTTTCGCACGGTTTGGCTGCCCGAGAGCCCTAATCAGTGACGAGGGGACACACTTTTGTAATCGACCACTGGACAAAGTATTAGAGAAATATGGTGTTAGGCACAAATCCGGTACACCATACCATCCTATGACCAGTGGTCAGGTGGAGCGTAGTAACCAGAGCCTCAAGAAGATCTTAGAAAAGACGGTTAACAGTCATCGGACGGACTGGAGTCTGAAATTGGATGATGTACTATGGGCTTATAGGACAGCTTACAAGACACCTATGGGTACATCTCCATATCAAATGGTTTATGGAAAGCCATGTCATCTGCCGGTTGAACTTGAGCATAAAGCTTACTGGGCAACGAAGTTCCTGAATTTTGATTCCAAAGCTTGTGGTGAGCACAGACTTCAGCAGTTGCATGAGCTAGATGAATTCAGACTCCGAGCTTATGAGAGCTCCAGGATAAGCAAGGATAGAATGAAGCTCCTTCACGATGCCAAGATAAAAAAGAGAGAATTTCATGTGGGAGAGTCGGTTTTATTATATAACTCTCGTCTGCATCTCTTCCCTGGGAAACTACGGACACGATGGTCCGGACCTTTCGAAGTTCTCAACATTTTTTCCGGAGGTGTTCTAGAGCTTAACGGCTACGGCAATCAACCCTTCAAAGTTAATGGTCAAAGATGTAAACACTACATCGGTCAACCGAAGGAAGCACCGTTGATTGTTAAATTCCTCGATATTTTCGGATGTTGTAGTTCAGAAGTTAAAGACTTTGAGGAATTTTCGCCCGAATTATTCTCCGAGGGAGGTAGCCCTGAGACCATGGAGGAGTTGCGTCGAGAAATGATATCAAAGAAGAGACAAAAGAAGAAGGAATCTACCACGAGGACACTTCAGCGTCTTTGGCAGTTTTTTCGTAAACTCACTCCTGGTATGCATTATGTCTACCGTCACCCTAACAATCACGCTTTGCATAATGTGGCGAATGGAAAAGTGAAATGGCCCGATCCGGGTTGAGTTTCAACGGTTTGTCGAGCTACCGACAATAACTGAAGCGCTACTAGGAGGCACCCTAGATATCTTTTTCTTTCTATTTGCGCTGTTTGATTTCTTTTTCGTTTCTGTTTGTTTGTCTAGCTTTTGACGAGCGTTGCCTGTTTCAGTCTACCGGATGAGATGGCTGAGGAGGATGAGCGATACCCTTACGGCATACCTACGCATGAGTTCTTTGGGATGTCCGAGCCTGAGTTCGAGTTTGTCAGTAGGATTCATGCTATTTCACTAGAGGAGGGCCCTGGCGGCTTGAGGGTTCTGGATGCAGATATCGACATCCTCACCCGCATCCAGACTTTCACCTTTGTTGTCATCTTGCCTCCATTTCTGTCTGGAGGGGATGGGGAGTGGACTATCGAGGAGCTCGAGGATGACCTTGATAGGCCATTCACAATCCTCAATGATCCTTTCCTCACTGATCTCGTCTTAGTGTTTGGGGAGGAGCATGCCCGTGGGATTGAGCGAGCTGGAGAAGATTGGAACCTTCAGTATGATTTTGATCTCTGGCCTGCCATTGACTTGCTTCGCCGTCTCATACGTCTGATCGATTGGTCCTCGCTCTATGACTAGTTTTTAGTTAGTGTCTGTTTCTAGTTTTAATCGTCGAGCCATCGACGTTAAACAAAAGCGCTTGGTGGGAGGCAACCCACCGTTTCTTTATATTTCTTTCTCTTGTTTGTATTGTAACGTTTTATGTTGAAGTTGATATTAACGTTGGTTCGATATTTAAACTTTTTCTGTTGCTTTGCATTTTTGTCATCTGAACGCCCGTTTCAAATGGTAGACCGCCCGTTCGGAATCCACTGGCACTCTCTGTATCAATTTTTGTGCTTTGAACGCCCGTTCTGAATCCCAACCGGGCGTTCCACCTGCATATAAAAGCAAAAATTGCAGAACCCTTCGTCATTTTCATCCGCCCCTCCTCTAAAAAAAACAGAGTTCTCTCCCCATTCTACCCTAAATTCCTCAAATCTTCACCAAATTGAGCGCTCTTTAGCTCAAAAGAACGCCCTTAATCCCCTCTTTTCCACTCTCCAAGCTTTTCCTCTGTTCCTTACACCAGTTAACACGCATTGAGGCTGCAATAAAGGCTTTTTGGTTCAAAATCCACGCTTTTGCACGCATTCGGGGATTTGAAGCTTTCTAATCACCGTTCCCACTCGTCCCACACTTAATTAGCGAACATGTCTCGTAGAGTTGGCAAGGAGCCCATGGTTGAACCCCATAGGCAGAAGAAGCGAAAAGGTGATGACTATGGTGGTCCCCGACAGTCTACGGGCGGGGTTAGAATAGGAAGCCCTAGGGGCCCCACTCGAGACCCAATCCCTCTCCCGTTTTCTCAGCGCTTCATAAGTCCAAAGGCTATGAACTTGTTCACCCAGGAGTATGTATCCCGAAAAATGCTGATTGAGAGAGAGATAGTTGAGGATAAGGTAGACCCCGCCTTTTTGCAGCTGCTAAGGGATCGGGGTTGGGATGTTTTAATGGTTGTTCCGGAGACTTTAGTCAATGACACTCTCGTGAGGGAATTCTTTGCCAACCTAGACAACAAACACTTAGCAGCCGGATACGTGATGGTTAGGAAGGTTCAGGTCCCGTTTTCTCCTAAGGTCATTAATGATAAGTACGGGTTTGAAGATCTGGAGGGAGTCGGCCATCGAGTTGAGATTACGAAGTTAGTGGATAGTGGTTGCGACCCCTTGGAGGATCTGAGGGTTTTGGTTGATTCAAGTATCCCTTGGACCCTTAAGCCCGGGAAGAGGAATGAACGTAAAGACATCACTACTACGGCTTGGCCAGAAGATTGGAGAGTCAAGTGTAAGTTTATTCAGAATAGGGTGCGTCCAACGGACAACATCACTCATTTTGGAATTGAAGATCTTGGTATCTTATATGCGATGGAATGGGAAATGGATGTGAATGTTGGGGCCATTATCTACGAGGAGGTTTTTAAGCATTTAACTAAGACGAACCGGTGCATCATTTGTCCCCATCTGATTCACAGTATTTGCAAAGATGCCGGGGTACCGGAATATAAGGCCGATCACAGAACAAAGAACCCTCGGGGACTTCAAAGGGAGCCTAACAAAGCCCAAAAGACTCCAGTACCACTTCTTGATCCTACTCAGCCGGGCCATCCTTTACACCGCTTTCCACTCCTTCACCTTCCGACCAATTGCAATGAGCATTGCTCACGATGATTCGAAGTGGTTGCGTATCTTTGTGTTGCACTCAAAATGATATTTTGGCTAATCAAAAGGAGCTCAACCGTGGTAAAACTATCACCGATGAATCCAAGTTTGCACCTCGGACCGAGAAGTTTGTTTTCGAAGCGGATGTGGAGAGAACCATTGCTCGTGTCGTGCCCGGGCATCTAAGGTCATTGAAGATGACGAGGATGAGGAAAATGCCGAGACGGCTACAAGTGATGATGGGAGTGACTCTGAAGAATGATGTGCTGTTGTTTTTATTTATTTTTTTATTATTCCCGTGACGATGTTTTGGACTATTTTGTTCTTGTTCCAGTTAACTCTCTAGAACTTTGCAAGTACTTGACTTTTATTTCATCTGTTGCACTGATTTTAGTCTTGTTTTGGATATCCTTTGGCTCTGTTTTGCTACACTTGCTGATATTGGGAATACTCTGTTTTGCTTTTGTTCCCTGTTGAACGCACGTTCTGTTTTTCAAACGGGCGTTCTGCTTGAATTTTTTTTAATGATTTTGCTCTCTGTTCGAAATTTTTGCTTTAGAACGGACGTTCTGTATACAGAACGGGCGTTCCACCTTGTCAGAGCGGCAATTTCTATCCTTCACATCTTCTCTTGTATTAATCAACATGAATGCTTGTATATGAGCCTATTATGCCTGGTTTGCTTTGCTTTTCTCATATCTCATCGTATATTGTATTTTTCTCCCCGCTCTCCCCTAGAGTTTTTGTTGTGTTTCTCCAAGTATTACAGGTGCATTCTACGCTCTTTCCTTTGTCATTTATGCTTACCGGACATCCTTGGTTCTTTCATGCTTTTGCCTGACCACCGATATCCGACATTGATTAAAGGGAGCTAAGTACACTTCCTCATTTTTCTTTTCGCACAACTTGCGGACACGTTGTGATTTAAGTGTGGGGGAGGGGACTAGTCTTACGTTTCTATATCATTTTTACTCTTATTTTTATGATTCCATGCAAAATGAGCTAAACTTAAACTTTTTGTTTTGTCTCGAATAAGCAACTGCATATTTTGTTTTGAGAGTATATCATTGAAGCGTTATGTTACATATTTAGTGTATTTAGATGTTTCACCCCATTTTTTTTATCACGTGCCATAGTAAATGAGAGCTACACTCATAAGCTATGCCCAATTTAATTAGAAATGTTTGATGATTATTACATGCTCCTTTGCTTGCATACAAGTTTTGGAAATTTTAATAGTTGGTATTTAAAATTAGAGTATGTCACCTTGTGTGAATATCCGTAAGTTTGAAAGTGATAAGTGAATGGTGACTAATGTCCTTGCATATTAATCAATAAATAAATCATTGATTGAGGTGTTATGCTCAAGAGGTTTGAAGTGCTTTTAGCATGTTAACCACCGCCAATGTAAATCTCGAACAATGAACTTAATTGTGTGTGTCGGAGCTGGTTTATGATTTGAGTGCGGTAGGGTATACCACGTATGTCCTATTCCACCATGACGACCAATAGCTTACGACAGTCAGAAAAAGCTGCCTCATGATTTGAGTAGATAGGGGATTATCTCGAAATGTCCTACTCTACTATGACGGGCAAAAGCTTATTTTGATGTGTGTTTCAAAGAAAAGAAAAAAAATTGGAAAAAGTGATATAAAAATCGAAAAATGTTTTTATGAATAAGTTAAGGGCTTAGTCACCATGTACTTTATCCCCAGTAGAAACTGAAGATATGTTGAAGGGATCATCCTCTAAGTATGTCGGAAATATCTCTAAATACCCCTATTATTATTTACGAATGTGTATGTTTTGAGAAGCGCTTGTGACAATCGTTTTTATTTCTAATTGGAATGGGATGATTGGCTAGTTTTGCTTGATTGGTTTTCAAGTGTGGATTTAGTGAAAATTTATTACGGCAAAGGCACACATACACTTGGGTGAATTTCTAAACTCATCAATATGTTCTCAGATTTGCTAAAGATGCATATCTATCTCAAACAATGCTTATGTATTGTTTTGTTCGAGACGAACAAAAAGCTAAGTGTGGGGAGTTGTTAATGGCTATTTTATACTAAATTTTATGATATTTTTCCTATAAAATTTCCCCACATTAGTAATATCTGCATTGGGATAGGGCCTTAAAATAGAATTATTGAGTAAAGTGGGTCTAAAATAAATAAAGGGCATTTGGGCTTGAATTTGTTATAAATTTATATCATATTGGTTTTGTTATTTGTTTGCCATGTTTCTTTGATAATAGAGATAAGGATGATGAGGTGTAATGGGATATATCCAAGCGGTTAAGGCAGTTAGAGGAGAGAGGTCGACAAGTGGGACAAAAGGCAGTTGCAAAACCGTTTCATGCAACTGAAATCAGTTGCAGCTGATAGAACGGGCGTTCAAGATGGCGAAAGGGCGTTCAGTGCTAACAGAGAGTTTGGAAGTCGAGAAAAATCGAGTCAAACAAAGCGCTCAAATGATAAAACGGGCGTTCCATATGTGAAACCAGCGTTCAGTCTGCAGATTTGCTGTTTTCCTATAAATAGTCCCCAGTTGTAATCACACAATATAGATGAGAAGAATCAACTTTTTCAGATCGAAATTCTGAGAGCAAAAACAGTCCCAAAAGCCTTCTTGGTGGCTGGGTTTCTTAGATTCAATTACTTTTAAGCTTAGATTTTATGGATTTCTCTTCAAGCATTGTAATCATTCACTCTATGGATAGCTAAATCAAATTTGGCAGCATTGGGGATGCAATTTTCTTATTAATTCGGTTTCTCATTCGATTTCTTCGTGTTCTTCAATAGAGGTCGATCTTTTAGCTCGTTTTATGGTTTAATTTCATTTACATCGAGAGATGATGAATGCTTAATTGTTTTCCGAATAAAAATTCGTGAATTAAGAACACCTTGCTTTTTGATTGAACAATCGACTGTTAGCTAAAACGAGAGTTGCTCAGTTGTTGTTTAGGTCATTAAATCGAGAGATTTACACCTTGCTCGTTAATTGAATAGAACGTTTTGAGAGATTAGATCGTTTTGCTTTAGAATAGGTGGACCCGCCTCTTTTAATAAACGCAGTAAATCGTTATAAGATCACCTTTAATTTTTGAGTAAATTGTTGATCCAATGTTTGCCGCCTTTTTCCCAAATTGCTTGTTGATCAATTTCATAGATTTAAGCCTTAGTTTATTTTTCTGCTCTGTTAATTTAATTTCTCTGCGTTTTAACTTCCAGTCCGAACAATCCTTTCATAGCTTTGAATCAACTTTGATTCTCTGTCTATGCAAATGCTAGCTTGTAAATCTAAAACATAAGACGTATTCATCAAACCATCTCCCTGTGGATCGACACCCTTACTTACCCTACTATACTAGCAACTACCCGATATTCGGTCGGTTAGGAGTTAGTTTGCATTGTAAGGATCGGTTTTATAAATTTAGTTTGTTTTGATTATTGCAAAAATACTCCAAACACTAGGGAAGAAGGGGAATTTCAAAGACCGAGATTTCATCCCCCTCAACCGATCTCGAGGGGAGGTGCTGGCCATCATGATCAAGAAAAACATCGCACGAACTCCTAGACCGATGTCTAAAGATCCAGAAAAGAGGAAGAATACCCACAAATACCACGATTACCACAAAGATGTGGGGCACGACACGGAGGAGTGTTTCGACCTGAAAAGAGATATCGATGCATGTATCCAAGAAGGTCGGTTAGATGAGGTGGTCGACAGATCACAGAAGGACGAGCCCAAAGATCGTCGGGAATATAAGAGGAAGAACTATAACGGGGGAAGAGACCGATCGCCACGTCGAGATAATCAGAGGTGTCGGGACAGGTCGTCTAAGCCGACTCACAGAGATAACCGTAGGGACGATCGTAGGGAAGATCAAAATTGAGACCCCCATGGGGATAATCGCATCGGGTATGGTGTTAACACAATTGTTGTTGAGCACGAGTCGGATCGTCCTCGATCCAGTCGACAGTCTATAGACAGATTGAGGGAAGCGAAAAAACTTAGGTTCACAACAGAAGTGGGTTATGGACCCAAGGATGATATTCCAAGCTCTCATAGCCACAGTGAAGGATTGGTGATAGAGGCAGTAATAAGCAGAGTCCTGATAAAAAGGGTCTATGTCGATAGTGGAAGTGCAGTCAACATCCTCTACTACTCAGCCTTCAAAGCCATGAAGTTGAGAGATGAGGACGTTGTGCCGTTATCAACCCCTTTGTTCGGATTCACGGGACAGGCCATCCACCCTGTCGGGTCGATAAACTTACTAACCACAGTAGGAGATGGAGAAAAGGGCAGAACGATGGAAATGACTTATGTCGTAGTTAAAGCCCCATCAGGTTACAATGCGATATTAGGTCGACCCGCCTTATTTGACCTACGTGCCATTATTTCTACCTTCCACAACAGCATGAAGTTTCCCACCTGGTATGGCACCCATGAAGTAAAAGGAGATGTTGAAGTCGCCAGGAATTGTAGTTTGGTTACGATAAAAGGGAAAGGCGTCGGACAAGTGCTGGTCGAAGAGTTAATTCCTGAGGAAGAAGAGGATAAGAGCTGGGTCTCAGTCGACCCGACAAAGGAAGTTCGCGTTTGGAAAGAGGAAGAAGGCCAAGGGGTCGAGATCGGGAAGTGGATACCACATCCTGACATTCAAGACTTGGTCGACCTCCTGGTCGAATACCGAGATGTGTTCTCTTGGAAAGCCAACGATATGCCAGGCCTCTCGGCAGATATTGCAGTACATCGAATCAATGTCGACCCGAAGAAGAAGCCGATACGGTAGAAGAAGAGAAACCTCGCCCCTGAGAGGAAAGAGGCGGTAAAGAAGGAAGTAGAGAAGTTGCTAGCATCGTAAAGGAAATATTCTACCCAGAATGGTTATCCAATCCGGTCTTGCTAAAGAAGCCAGATGAGAGTTGGCGAATGTGTGTGGACTTCACGGATCTCAACAAAGCATGCCCTAAGGATTCGTATCCGCTTCCTAAAATCGATCAACTGGTCGACTCGACGTTGGGTTTTGAGGTATTCGGGTTTCTGGACGCGTACAAGGGTTATAATCAAATTTTTATGGACCTCCAAGACTCGGAGAAGACCGCTTTTATCATAGAGTTTGGTACGTTCTGTTTCGTGACCATGCCATTCGGCCTAAAGAATGCAGGAGCCACGTATCAGAGAGCGGTCAACAAGATCTTCAAACGGCAGATAGGTCGACATATGGAGGTCTACGTCGATGATTTATTGATCAAGATCAGGTCCATGGGACAGTTTCTTATCGACGCTAGATTGGTTTTCGAGGTGCTCCGTGCTGCGAATATGAAGCTCAATCCAAAGAAATGCACGTTCGGGGTTCGGTCTGGTAAGTTTTTGGGTTATATGATATCGAAGGACGGAATTCGAGCAAACCCGGACAAAATTGACGTGCTCAAAAACATGCCCGCACCTCGTAACGTTTAAGAAGTACAGAGGTTGACAGGTCGTATGGCGGCCCTCAACCGCTTTTTATCGATATCTGCGTAGAGAGCACTTCCCTTCTTCAAGATATTGAGGAATGTATGTCCCTTTCAGTGGGATGACAAGTGTCAGAAAGCATTTGAAGACCTGAAAAGCTATTTATCCGAGTTACCAACGCTGACATCACCTCGAGAAGGAGAAAAACTATTGGTCTATTTAGCAATTTGTGAAGAGGCAGTGAGCGCAGTGTTGGTTAGAGAGGATGAGCAGGGACAAGTTCCAGTTTATTTTGTGAGAAAGGCACTACATGGGGCAGAGATCAGATACTCACCAGCCGAGAAGTTAGCACTGGGTTTAGTTCATGCATCGAGGAAGTTAAAGCCTTATTTCCAGGCACACCCAGTCGCAGTGGTCACCGACCAACCGTTGAAACAAATTTTGAACAAGCCCGAGACATCGGGTCGGCTAGCAAAATGGGTCGTTGAATTAGCTGAGTATGATATCGAATTCTTACCTCGAACAGCAGTTAAAGGCCAAGCCCTGACAGACTTTATTGTCGAGGGATTATCTATTCAATTAGAGCAAGAAAAACAACCGCCAGAGGAGCAATGGACCCTTCATGTCGATGGGGTATCCAGTAAAGAAGGATCAGGAGCTGGGTTACTATTGGTCAGTCCGAAGGGAGAAGAATTCCCCTATGCGCTTCGGTTTGAGTTCAAGGCCACCAACAACGAGGCAGAATACGAAGCCATGATTACGGGTCTGAAGCTAGCATCCAAATTAGGGGTCGAGAATCTAGTGGTGTATAGTGACTCGCAGCTCGTAGTTAATCATATTCGAGGCAAATATGAAGCTAAAGAAGAAACCATGAAGAGTTATTTGAAAGTGGTTCAAGGGTTAATGTCAAAATTTAAAACGGTTCAAGTTGAACAATAGCCTCGTAGTGAGAACAAAAGGGCCGATGCACTGTCTAAACTCACATCGAATTTTAAATAAAAAAAGGTCCTGGTCAAAATGTTAGCCGAGCGGAGTTACGATGAGGTCGATGTGCAGCCGGTTACTCAGGGATCGACATGGATGGACCCGATAGCTTTATACTTGAAAGATGGGATTCTTCCATCTGACAAGTCCTAGGCCCGGAAGATCCGGCTATAATCCTCAAGGTACGCCCTGTTCGATTACATCCTTTATCGTAGGTCCTTTGTGGCCCCATTGGTTGCGGTGTGCCTCGGAGGATGAAGGAGCATATCTGCTCGAGGAAATACATCGGGGGGTTTGCGGCAATCACTGCGGAGCTCGGATGCTGGCAAGAAAATGTAAGCTAGCAGGGTATTTCTGGCCTTCAATGCAAAGAGATGCCAACCATCTTGTGATGAGTTGCAGAGCTTGCCAAGTACACGATGTGATAACGCACCAACAAGCCCAGGAAATGAACGTTATCGAATCGGTATGGCCATTTGATGAGTGGGGAATCGACATAGTTGGCCCCTTACCTCGAGCCCCGGGCAACTTCAAGTTCGTGGTGGTAGCAGTGGACTACTTTACCAAGTGGGTCGAGGTCAAGGCTCTTACTGACATCCGAGCCTCGACAATCAAGAAATTCCTCTAGGAGAATATCTTGTGCAGGTATGGGGTTCCGAAGTATTTAATCTCAGACAATGGAACTCAGTTTCTCGATGAAAGGGTACAAAATTGGCTTAAAGAGTACAAGATCGAGCATAAACCGACCTCAGTGGCCCGACCTCAGTCCAATGGGCAGGTCGAACAAACGAATAGACAGATAAAGTTTGGTTTAAAGAAGCGACTGGAAGATGAGGGTCGTGATTGGGCAACTCAACTGCCTAGTATTCTATGCTCGTATCGAATAGCACCTAATACGGCCACGCAGGAAACTCCCTTCACCATGGCCTACGGGTGTGAGGCAGTGATTCCGATGGAGATCGGGTTGTCCTCACCTCGGGTTCTTGCCTACAACATCAAGACCAACGCTGCCGATCTACGGCAGGAGAAGGACAATGTCGAAGAAAGAAGAGAGATTGCAGCGCATCGAATGGCTAATTACAAGAGAAAGATCTCGCAGTACTATAATGCAAGATTGAAGTATAAATACTTTCAAGTGGGAGACCTCGTGTTGAGAAAAAACGAGGCAAGCAGGCAGGATCCAATAGGCAAACTCGAGCCGAATTGGGAGGGTCCCTACAAGATTTTGAAAGTCCATCCTAAGGGATCGTATCAACTTGACAGGTCGGATGGAAGTACAGTGCCTCGAACTTGGCACGCGACAAACCTTAGGAAATATTATGTTTGATATATTGCTCCTTTATTTCATTTGCAGTTTTTACATTCCTAGCTATTTGTAACAAGTCGATACGACAATTGGTTTTGATGCCTTTTATTTGAGTGGTTTTCTTGTCAGATTTTGCCTTACTTTCGAATTCATGTGATTAAAAGATAAAAAAGGCAAGTCAACCACAACGACTACGATCCCTCGACATGATGGAGTTAGAATAAAATAGTGAATAAAGCCAAGTCAATGACAGTGCTTACATCACTCTCGACCTACCAATAAGCCGTGATGCGTGGCAGGTGGAAGATCCCACGATGGCTTAGGGGAAATAAGTCCAAAGGACTACACCCCATAAAGCAATGTCGCAAGGGAATTAAGTCCAAAGGACTACACCCTAGGCAAATATTCAAACAACACAAACGACATTCAATGAAAAAGCCAGAATTCGAAATTCAAAATTCAAAGTTTCAGAGATCGAATCGTATATTCGCCTCGAAAAAAATCATATCCAGAATAAATAAAGCGTCGGTAAAAAGTTATTACAACCACATCGAATAAAATTGTTCCAAAAAATAATAACGCGGAACAGCCTCAAGCAGCTGGCTGGTTTGAAGTGGATGCGTTCGGGTCGACTGGCTCCTTCAAGACGTCATCATCCTCCCCATCCTCGTTCATAGCGGGGGCCACGTACTTGTCATGTAAAGACACGCCAGCCTTGAAATCCGTGAAATATTGAGTATATCGAGGGATGGCATCAGGATCGTATAAATGGGCCTTCTCGATGCTGGAAACTTCAAAATCCGGGATGACCATCTTGACATGATCGATCGTGTTGGAAAATCCCCCTTCATAGCCTGGCTCATCAGCAAAGTCAGGTTGTTTTCAAGTTCCTCAGAAGTAGAAAGTCTTTTTTGGCAGAGGCCAGGCGAGCTGCGTAGCTGTCGACCTCATATTGAAGGTCGTCTCGAGTTTTTTGAGATCCCGCTAGTTCAGTCTTTGTTTCACCAAGCTCGGATGTTACCTTAGCAAGCTGAGCTTCCCTGTCAGATAAGTCTTTATGCGCCTTGGACAATTCGTCCTGGGAGGTTTCCAAGTCGGACTCGAGTTTGGCTCGTCGACCCTCCAACTTTTTTAGCCCCGACTTCTGCTTCTCGATATCGGAGGTGAGTCAGTTGATTGTTTCTCTCTGTTCCTCCAGGACAGCGGATGGGGACTCGACTCCTGTTCATGGCCACTTTAGCCGCTAGTCGAGCCTGCAAAAGGGATGATGTTTGTACAAGAAGCAGACAAAAAAATCCCAAAATTAAAGGAATGAAGTAAAAACTTACAGCTCGGATGCTTTTTGTAAAATAGTCACTCAACTCCTCAGGAGCCATGGCTTCCATCTCAGCAACACTCACTCCAGGGATCGTTTCGATTGTATTCGAGCCTTGAGGAGGGAGGTTGCGAGCTTCTTTTCCGACTCCATGTCTCACCTCCGTGGTTTTCTGGCATTTTATCGGGACAAGACTCCCTTCAGGCTGCTCAGTTACCTGGGCCTCGTCAGGTTGCTCTCTCCGGCGATAGGATGTCGAAGCAGGGGTAGAAGATCGAGCATGAGTCTTTTGACCCCCAGAGATGATTGTGCCAGATACAGGTTTCTTCGACCCGATGCCCGCCAGTTGCTGAATTTTCTTAGGATCGACCCTTTTGGGGTTAGGCACTTTACCTACCTCCTCCAACTTTGAGAAAAAATCCACTGCGAAGAAAAGAGGATTGACATTAATACACAATACTGTAAAATACATAGAAAAGGAATAAGCGCGAAGTATAGCAGCTCGACAGAGCGAATAAAAGCCCTACGCAGTATCCGAACGTCCTCGTCGAGTTCCATATAACCACCCGGACCCGCCGTCTCGATATCAGCGAAAGGGTATAAAGAATGTAGATTCCGAGTCGCGACATCGGGGTTAACCCTTTTGAGAATCCGGCATTCAGAGGGAGCAGCTTAGTCCAACTTATCGTGCCATTTTTTAGGTCTTTTATACCAGGTGTGGATATCGACATCTTCTACCCCATGTCGGATGAAGAAAAAATGGGGCTTCCACTCGCCCTGGGACGAGGTCACCCTTCTGACAAATTCTGAGACCAGGGGATGCCTCTGAAAAGTGTACCATCCCGCATCTTGCAGGGCTTGGATCGAGTAGTACTGCCTGAACAGATGGACTGAGAATTCGACCTTGGCGATTCGACACGCCACTACAAAACCCATAACGCTCCTAATTCCGTTTGTAGCAAGTTGTGTGATGCTGATCTGATAGTGGCGAAGAACATCTATGAGGGCCGGATCGAAATGATACCTTAACCCTTCTTTCAATTGTGCCTCGTATATGGCAAAGAACCCAGGGGAGGATCACAAGCATATTGATATCGACCGTGAGATACTTTAATATTTTCAGAAGAGTAGGGGATGCCGTACTTTATGCAAGCGGCCTTTGCCTTTTCTTGGGTTAGGATGGACATACAACCATAAGGCCCCTGGCCTTTCATCCTGGTTTTGCGTTTATTAACCCCCGGACAAGAAGTCGATTCCTCTTCTCCTCCGTCCTGTTCTTCTCCGGCTACCCTCTCACCGGAAACAAACGGCCGCTCAAAAACTGTCCTCTCGGCCGATTCTTCGTCTCCCTCAACAAATTCCTCCCTATTTTGAGAATCACTCTCACTACTAGACATAGGATTGAGGAAAGATAAAGTAAATAAGAAACGAAGAAAGAATTTAAATGAAAAGTGAATTTCGAATTTCTGGCTTTTTCATTGAATGTCGTTTGTGTTGTTTGAATATTTGCCTAGGGTGTAGTCCTTTGGACTTAATTCCCTTGCGACATTGCTTTATGGGGTGTAGTCCTTTGGACTTAATTCCCCTAAGCCACTCAAAGTGTAGTATGAGAGCATGACTCATGGTACTCTTGAATATGAGTCGACCTAGCATTGTATTGCCCTGTGTTTAACTTGGCTATTTGGTCGTAGCTCGATTCGACCGTCCTGCTTCATCAGGCTTATGAACGGGTCGAACTAAGTAACTCCTTATTCGACTGTCGCGCTTCGTGGTGCTTATGAACCGGTCGAATGAGGTATCCATCGTGGGATCTTCCACCTGCCACGCATCGCGGCTTATTGGTAGGTCGAGAGTGATGTAATGTAAGCACTGTCATTGACTTGGCTTTATTCACTATTTTATTCTAACTCCATCATGTCGAGGGATCGTAGTCGTTGTGGTTGACTTGCCTTTTTTAATCTTTTAATCCTATGAATTCGAAAGTAAGGCAAAATCTGACAAGAAAACCACTCAAATAAAAGGCATCAAAACCAATTGTCGTATCGACTTGTTACAAATAGCTAGGAATGTAAAAATTGCAAATGAAATAAAGGAGCAATATATCAAACATAATATTTCCTAAGGTTTGTCGCGTGCCAAGTTCGAGGCACTATACTTCCATCCGACCTGCCAAGTTGATACGATCCCTTAGGATAGAATTTCAGAATCATGTAGGGACCCTCCCAATTCGGCTCAAGTTTGCCTATTATATCCTGCCTGCTTGCCTCGTTTTTTCTCAACACGAGGTCTCCCACTTGAAAGTATTTATACTTCACTCTTGCATTATAGTACTGCGAGATCTTCCTCTTGTAATTAGCCATTCGATGCGCTGCAATCTCTCTTCTTTCTTCGACATTGTCCTTCTCCTGCCGTAGATCGGCAAAGTTGGTCTCGATGTTGTAGGCAAGAACCCGAGGTGAGGACAACCCGATCTCCGCCGGAATCACTGCCTCACACCCGTAGGCCATGGCAAAGGGAGTTTCCTGCGTGGCCATATTAGGTGTTGTTCGATACGACCATAGAATACTAGGTAGTTGAGTTGCCCAATCACGACCCTCATCTTCCAGTCGCTTATTTAAACCAAACTTTATCTGTTTATTCGTTTGTTCGACCTGCCTATTGGACTGAGGTCGGGCCACTGAGGTCAGTTTATGCTCGATATTGTACTCTTTAAGCCAATTTTGTACCCTTTCATCGAGAAACTGAGTTCCATTGTCCGAGATTAAATACTTCGGAACCCCATACCTGTACAAGATATTCTCTCTGAGGAATTTCTTGATTGTCGAGGCTCGGATGTCAGTAAGAGCCTTGGCCTCGACCCACTTGGTAAAGTAGTCCACTGCTACCACCACGAACTTGAAGTTGCCCAGGGCTCGAGGTAAGGGGCCAACTATGTTGATTCCCCACTCATCAAATGGCCATACCGATTCGATAACGTTCATTTCCTGGGCTTGTTGGTGCGTTATCACATCGTGTACTTGGCAAGCTCTACATCTCATCACAAGACGGTTGGCGTCTCTTTGCATTGAATGCCAGAAATACCCTGCTAGCTTACATTTTCTTGCCAGCTTCCGAGCTCCGCAGTGATTGCTGCAAACCCCCCCGATGTATTTCCTCGAGCAGATATGCTCCTTCATCCTCCGAGGCACACCGCATCCAAGGGGTCACAAAGGACCTACGATAAAGGATGTAATCGAATAGTGCGTACCTGGAGGATTATAGCCGGATCTTCCGGGCCTGGGACTTGTCAGATGGAAGAATCCCATCTTTCAAGTATAAAGCTATCGGGTCCATCCATATCGATCCCTGAATAACCGGCTGCACATCGACCTCGTCGTAACTCCACTCGGCTAACATTTCGACCATGACCTTCTTTTTTTATTTAAAATTCGATGCGAGTTTAGACAGTGCATCGGCCCTTTTGTTCTCACTACGAGGCACTTGTTCGACTTGAACCGTTTTAAATTTTGACATTAACCCTTGAACCACTTTCAAATAACTCTTCATGGTTTCTTCTTTAGCTTCATATTCGCCTCTAATATGATTAACTACGAGCTGCGAGTCATTATACACCACTAGATTCTCGACCCCTAATTTGGATGCTAGCTTCAGACCCGTAATCATGGCTTCGTATTCTGCCTCGTTGTTGGTGGCCTTGAACTCAAACCGAAGCGCATAGGGGAATTCTTCTCCTTTCGGACTGACCAATAGTAACCCAGCTCCTGATCCTTCTTTACTGGATGCCCCATCGACATGAAGGGTCCATTGCTCATTGTTTCTCTTGCTCTAATTGAATAGATAATCCCTCAGCAATGAAGTCTGCCAGGGCTTGGTCTTTAACTGCTATTCGAGTTAAGAATTCGATATCATACTCAGCTAATTCAACGACCCATTTTGCTAGCCGTCCCGATGTCTCGGGATTGGCCAAAATTTGTTTCAAAGGTTGGTCGGTGACCCTGATCATTGGAGTTAACTGCGTGGTCGTAACTGATGTATTCAGCTTCAACACCAGGGACCTTACCAATCATGATTTCATTAATTTCATCCACGAATTGGTTTTTTGTGGCCAGTATGGCTTAGTTAATTGAATTCTCATTTGTACTTGCTTGTACGTGCGCACACGGGAACACGGTGGATATAAGTTTATCAAGCCCTGATTGTCCATCAAGTGGTGTAATCATTATACTTTCTGGGAGTTCAATTGTGTGGACATCATCAGCTTGATGGATTCCATCACTAATAGAAAGTAGAAATGCCGTGAAAGTTGGATCTAAACGGGCTCTCACATTCTGTGTCAGCCTAAGCTTTTTAAGCTGACTCCAAACATATGATTGAATCAGAGAAGCATAATTGTATGTCTTTTACTGGCTCTACGTACGACTGGCAATGTTTGCCTAAAATCCCCAAATAACACAACAACCTTGCCACCAAATATTTCATCACATTCCATCACATCTTTCAACATGTTGTCCAAAGCCTCAATATCCATTCTCTTAGCCATCGGTGCCTTATCCCAAATTATCAATCTACAATCTTTAATCATTCGTGCTAGAGTAGATTGCTTGCTTATACGGCATGTGAAGCCATGTTCACGGATTTATCTATTGCAAAAATAAACAAGTAATAAAATTTGTAAATCCGATATACCTCAAGTGCAAGGATCGTAGTAAAGAGGTTGATACCGGGTCGATCTTACGGGGAACTAACGATTGGTAATCCTAGTATTTGTTTAACTAACTATGTCACGAGAAACTAACCTAAACAGCGAATAAAACTAAACAGGGAATAACTAAAACGAAAGATAACAATAAGTGAAACTGGACAGAAGAATAAATCTAAAGCCGGGGAAGATACGGGTTGCGAACAATTTAAACTAAATCTAAACCTAATATTCAATAAAGATTAACTAAGCTAAACAATTCAAGTTCAAGGGATTTGATCAAGTTATAACAAACAAACGAGCAATTGATCCACCTATCCTATCAACATTCAATTCCAATTCAGAGTATTTCGTGATTTCTAACCAAGTTGTGATTCACTTCATCTAAAGTATGAACCCTAATTTCTTAGATGGTCCGTCTATTAATCTATATCTTTCGATCTAAGATTAACGCTTTTTCTAACCAAAGATGTGAACTTTAACGTTTCTAATCTAGAAATCTAACCTATTAACTCTCGTTATATAGATCAAATAACTATTCTTTATCATGGTGATCTAACGTTTAGATGATTCTCATCAAATAAAACAATCAACAAAGCAACGATCTTTCGATATGAAATTGCATA
Organism: Gentiana macrophylla; assembly: GCA_026214975.1. NCBI lineage: Eukaryota > Viridiplantae > Streptophyta > Magnoliopsida > Gentianales > Gentianaceae > Gentiana > Gentiana macrophylla. Next base: position 366,171 of record CM047811.1, on the reverse strand, counting down.
AACCATAATAAACATGATAAAAGAAACAACTTGTATTAAAAACTCACAAACTAATCAAGGACGGAACCGAATTGTTGAATCGGACGGCTTCACAACGCTCGTTCAAAAGGCTTTAGCCTCTAAGCATCCTCTTGAAACTTGGAATTGATGAGTAGAAGTGCATAAAAACTATCTAAACTAACCTAGAATTTAGAGTGCATAAACTGAAGAAAAACAGAGTAAAAACACAGCCTAAGCCGCCCCTAGGATTAGGGTTTTGAATGATGTGTAATTGGTATCCTTAATGTGGAAAACAATGCGGCTATATATAGAATTTAAAGTCGGTTTCAGCATGTCGGCCGCTGGACGCCCGTCCACTCCTTCCGGACGCTCGTCCGGTCTTCAATATCAACTTCGAATCGGGCCGAGTCTTCATCAGACGCCCGTCCTTCACAAATTTGGACGCTCGTCCACTGAAAATCTGAACATCCTGAACCAAATTTCTCCTCCTGGACGCACGTTCAATTGACCAAACGCCCGTCCAACTGGACGCCAGTTCAAGCTGCAGGACGCCCGTCCAGGATCGACTTCATCTTGATTTCTTCATCTTTATCTCTTTTTCATCAATCCAAATCATCATTATCTCTTCTATCATCAATATAATTCGACTCTTATCTCTTTTTGATCATCATTTGAGCATCAAACATGTACCTACAACACATCAAAACATCGCAAAACGTAATATCATCCAAATAATCATAAAATCACAATTAAAACACCAAAATTAACCTATTTTGCGAATAACTCATTTAAAATATCATTTACTCAATAATTCCATTAAACACTCGTTTCTTATGCAAATTTATACAAATATGAGGGAATTTATCATAAAATATAGCGTTATAAATCGTATAAATTGACCCTTAACAACTCCCCCACACTTAGCTTTTGCTCGTCCCGAGCAAAACAAAACGAAAATTAGGGCTCGAAATGAAAACAGACATCTCAGACAATATAGCATAGATCCAATAAATCAGAAGTTCACCACTGTGTGTGTGCAAAGCCATAACAAACTTCCACTAAATCCAAACTTGAGAAACTCAAAGCAAAACTAGCTAATACCCCCTCGTAGACTAGCAATAAATGATACTCATAAGATGTACCCTACAAACGTAGAATATCCCGAAAAGATTCATCGAATATATCTAGGGCCCTTCAGAAATACTCAGAGGATAATCCTACAAATATCTATCGCTTTATCTGGGATAAGATAGACGATAACTTAGTCTTATATCCATTTCATAACAATTCATTAGTTGATTTAACTATTTCACTTTTTAAACACACATCAGAATGAGCTCTTGCCCTGTCATAGCAGAATAGGATATTCGAGATATACCCTACCTTACTCCAATCATAAGGTAGCTTCTTCTGACCGTCGTGAGCTTTTAGTCATCATAGTGGTATAGGACATACGTGGTATACCCTATCGCACTCAAATCATCGACTAGCTTTTGACACACCCAATAATTCTTCATATTAACTCAACTTTTCATTTGACAATAAGTTACGTGTTACTTATCACATTCAAACCTTAGATATTCACAGTATAACATACTTCAGATCTAAATACAGACTATCATAACTCTCAAGATATATATGTAGCACTAAGCACATGACTTATAAGAAAATCAGAAATCACTCGTCCAAAAGGGGTATAACTTTATATATTAGCTCATCGTTCACTATGGCTCGTGAAAAATAGATCTCAGGTGAAACAACTAACTTATCAAACATATGATATATAGCATCAATGACTATAAAAAAACGAGCAAAGATTATGCCTTGCTTACTCGGGACAAAACAAAAACAAAAATGTCGGAATTTTTTTGAAAATTCTAGCTCATTTTGCATAGAAACATAACGAATTAAGCAAATGTATAGATACAAGTCAAATCATTCCCCTCCCCCACACTTAAAGATCAACAAGTCCGCATGTTGTGCAGAATTAAAGAAAAGAAAAAGGACTTAGCTGATTGCAATCGATACTCGAATCGATGGTCAGGCCGGAGCCTACGTAGTGACAATTAGAACTCGTAACCATACGATGTAGCTCGACAATACTGCTAAAAATATACCTGCACTACTTGACAAACATGGAAACATCTCGGGGAAAACGGGGAATTATACCAGAATGAAAAGATATAGCAAAATCGAGTAATATCAAAAGATGAAACATTCAACACATCCACAAGTTTAAACAAAGTAGAAATGAAAGTACGGACGCCTTATGGCTTACATGATCCATCGGAAAGAATAAATAGTAGCTAAACGAAAAGTACAACGAATCACGTAATCAAAAGTAGCAAGAGTATACAACCATCGTACCCAAGACAAAACAAAAACTAAAATCAGAAAAAAAAAGATCAAGATCAGCTCGCGCCGCAGTAATCATCATCGGCGGGTGGTCCACCCAGCAGAGAGTCGCTGCTCCTCATCACTAGACGACTCAGACTCTTGTAGAACATCCGCAATGGCCTGCTCAATCTCATCAGAATATACATAATCAATGATGCTTGGATCGAAGACTATGTCGTCCCTTGGCTTCCGGTCCTCACTGATGCACCGTAAAATGGTCAAGATGTTGATCTGAGAGGTCCGAATATCCTCCATCCAGTTCCGTACACTGTTGGCCATACTCAACCTCATCCGGACTGAGGGAGATAAAGTAGGAAGGGAGGATACTCGAGGCGGTGCTGAAGATGAACCAGGCTCCTGTGGTGCCTCCGTCTCAGAATGTCCCGAAGACTTAACCTTCTCTCTCTGTATAGGTCTCGGGTTCTTCGGTTTGTGATCCGATCCATACTCAGGCACACCGGCATCAATACACAAACTATGAATCAGGTGGGGGACAATCAAGCTACGTGTGTAAACCTTCTGATTGATAGCTATCTCATCGTACAACGCTTGTCCCACATTCACATTCAAGCCAAAGGTCAAAGCATATAACATGCCTAGGTCACCGATGTGAAAATGCGTCAGATTGTTCTTGGGCAACAACCGACTCTGTATGAACCTACACTGGACTTTCCAATCCTCCGTCCAGGTAGTGGTGACTAACTCCTTCCGGTCCCCACCTGGTCTCAACGTCCATGCCACATCCGGGCAAACCTTTAACCTCAACTCCTCCAAAGGATCTTGCCCCGCACTCTGCCTATGAACGATCTCTTCTTTATAGTCCCGACCCTCAAAAGATGCCAACTTATACTTCTGATTAATCACATCCGGCGTAAAAGGAACCTCCACCCCTCGAACCATGACTACTCCCGTTTCCAAATCGGTCTCCGAGCAATTGGCATAAAATTCCCGAACTAGGGAGCCGTTGACTGGGGTACTCAGAATAGTCATCAAGGCATCCCATTTCCGGTCCTTTAACAACTTGATGAACCCCGGATCTACCTTAGCTTCCATCGTAGCCCTCTCGATCAACATAGTGCTAGAGAAATAATGTTTGGTATAAGCGTCGTGGGCTCTAGGATTCACAAATCTACGAGGCATAGGCATAGGGGCTACGGTCTTCGCTCTCTTCCTAGGTTGTGCAACCCTAGGTTCAGCCGGTTCCTCTTCCCGAGTAGCATCCACAGTTTCCTCAGCCCTAGACGACTCTCCACCTCGGGGAGCCCTAGGCATCCTCACCAATGGGATATCATCATTAGTCTCAGACCCCGAGGTCGGCTCATCCCTCAAAGTTGCCCTAGTTTGTGTGGCCCTAGGAGGTTGCTCTCTAATGCTAACACCTCGGTTTGGATCGATCAAGGTAGGATCAAACTCCTTACGCTTCGTTCCAGACTCCCTGGCCACACCCTTACCATAACGCTTTTGCACTCCCTTCTTATGGACCATGATTCAAGCCTAAACTCAACCAAAACAGTCCCAAATCAACGCAAGTTACCCGTTTAACATCCAAATCGGGATTTCAAATTAACCAAACCATAAACCACAACCATCCATCATCACCAAGCAACCCATTCATCAACCACCATCAACAACACAACAAGAAACCAGAACCAAAACAACAAAAGAAACAAATAAGGTACAATTCTCATAAAAGAGTCGAGCCGAAAATCGAACTCCGAAAAAAAACGTGAATTAATCCCAGAAAAATTACTAGAAACTTACCAATGATGATGAGAAGACGAGGATGATGCTAAAAAGGATCCCTAATAGTGCAAATTGAGCCCAAAATCAAATTTTTTTCTTGGAAAAAGTCGGACCAATGAGGGCTCTGATTCGTCAAAACGGTTGTTGATTGAGGAAGAAGGCTTGGAAAAGGGAAAAGAGGGGATCAAAAGCGGTCTATAGCAACTTAAATCGCCCAATTTGGTGTAATATCGAAGGATTTAGGGTAAGAGGAGGCAAAAAGTCGGTTTTTAGAGTTTGAAATCCTGAAAAAGTGAATGTTCATGGGTTGAGGGGGTATATATAGGCAGGGGCTGGACGCTCGTCCAACTCTGTGGACGGGCGTTCAGTAAAGAACATATGAACTGGACGGGCGTCCAGTGTATCAGACGCTCGTCCAAGCTTTCAAATTAAATACATGATTGGAGGGAGAATTTTAGACGGGCGTCCAGGCATAGTGGACGCTCGTCCAAGAATTGGCCATGGCGGACGGGCGTCCAGATCTCTGGACGGACGTCCAAGGCAGAAAAATGCAAAAATTATAAAATTGCATACAATTCAAATTCAAATTTGCATTTTCTCATTAAACTTAAATAAAAATTCACAAATACAAATGAGAAACGACGAATTACAGAAAATCACTAGAAAATAGGTAAAAACAATAGAAAATAGTGGGTTGCCTCCCACCGAGCACTTTTGTTTTACGTCGTTTGCTCGACGAAACAACCTATATATTAGGATGAGTATGACTTCCCTAGAGCGCAGCCATCGATAAGCATAATGTTCATACTCATCCTATATATATCATGGAAACGGCGCCAGAAAGCTGACGGACATTACCTAGGCTATACAGATCCTAACCGGCAGTGTACCGGGTCAAATTGTAGTGCTAGTCCGGTGAGTCAGTCGTATTCCTCGGGGAAAACATGGTAATTCTTTTAAGTGGGTTAAACACCAAGAAGCTATTATTAACTCGATCTAAGTCGCGGGTTTATCATTTTCCTCGGGTTAGATTATGTTAGATCGATTAGATTAGTTAGTAATGTTAGAGTTAGATGTTAGTAAAACAGAAAATAAAACAAATAAATACTAATATAATATATAGATATATTTTTGGATCTAGCCAAGAATACTTTCTTGAATCAATATCTTTTAGTAGAAATAAATGAGACAGATCTTCCTTTATTCAAGGTGTAAATTATATATGAATCGGTGTACTCTAAGCTAGACAACTCCTCCTCACATGAGCGTATGAAATTGTCATATGTCCATTGCATCACCCAAGGTCCACAATCATTACGGTTTTTCGAACAGTCCCGAGTACAAATCTACCTTTAGATAAAAGGAGTCATTCCGTTCATCAAAACGGTCAATTTTATTTAAAAGGCTCCGGTTGTCAAAGCCGGACGATTCAACTTTCCGGTTTAAGTTTCAATTAAACGATGATTTAACATTATTACGATCTCGAGTACAAATGTCAATAAAATTTATCTTTCCCAAGACAAATCGCCCGGGTAGAAATCGGGTTCCGTTGTCACGTTTTCACTCGCCAATTTTACCTCCGGTCTTTCAATTTTAACGTTTCATTAAGCGCAGAAAGAAAGAGATTCATCATAATTGATTTTAATCATTATTACGAGTCGATCATTCATTTTACCAAAAGATTAACTAATTCGATTCATATCTTGGCTAGATATATTTTTAGTTTAATATCATATATAAATAGAAATAGAAATAATAAACATAACAATTTTAGAATATATTACCGGTTATGACTATCGAATCGGTCGTTTCCACGGATCTAACATGCCAAAGCTTGAAATCAACAATCTTCGATAATTATTCCGCCATTACAACGATACTATAACCATTTTATTTATATATGTGAAAAACATATATACATACATACGTAGACATATATATGTATATACGGGCCCGAAAATAAAAGAAGATAGATGAAATATATATATATATATGGATGTATATATATATATTAGGATGTGTGTGTGTGTGTGTGTGTATATATATATATATATATACAAAGTGTATGCAAAAAAATAAAATAAAAAAGAAGAACAGAGAAAGGAACGAGAAAGAGGGAAAGAAAAGGGGCATTTTATTTTGATCCTGAAGGTGTGCTATATATAGGCTAATTTGGGGGAGCCGGACCGGGTCGGGAAAGTGGCGGACTGGGTCGGTGGTAATGATTACATAACAACTCAGCGTAATTCTAGATCCTTCGATTATATTTATTGGAATAAAACTTCTAAAATTCATATCTTGAGTTGTAGACCTCCAAAAATTGCAAACGAAATGCCAAAATTAAGGTCTCGAGAAACTCTACAACTTTCATGAAGGACTCTTCTTCAGAAAACGTCTTCTTGAGTACCTCGTGTTCCTCCGAACGTTTTTCGGGATTTTTACGAAATTGAATCAATTAGCCACTTGACCACCATTTGAGTTGTAGAAGTCCGATTGACTTAATTCAAAATCCATTGGAAAGCTTTCTTGAAGATATACAACTTTTATTAAGGAAACTTCTTCAGAAAATGTCGTTTTGATGAGCCATTCGTATTACGAAGATATTTCGGGATTTCTACTAATCCGAATTGATTAGTCAATTGACCATAACTTGAGTTGTAGACCTCCAATTGACGTAATTCAAAGTGCGTTGGAAAGCTTATGTGAAGATCTACAACTTTCATTAAGAAGTCATCCCCTGAAAATGCCTCTAAGCTGGGTCAAATCTCCATCGAAAATAAATTACGGTTTAAGTACTTAGGAAAATTTGCTCCGTTTGAACTCGTAAACTTGTGGCACCTTCTTCTAATCCTCTAAACACATCTTTTAGACTCAAAACATGTGTCGTTACGTGGAATCTTGGTCAATATATAACCCTCGCAATGAACCACCAAAATACCAAACGTAAATCCGACACTCGACACTCCGGTTACTAAACCGATACAAAACTAATAAAAATACGATAATTTATATAATAACTACTACTTATACATTTGAATAAAACTTAGTAATTTTGACTTGATTTGATACAATAATGCTCAAAATGGTATCAATATTGGGGTAAAATGTCGTAATAATGATCATAAATTTATCTCTCATCACAACCCCCTACTTAGCTTTTGGTCGTCCTCGATCAAAACAAGCGATAAAACAAAATGAATGAGAGATAAATTCATGAAGATAGAAGGTATAAGGAACAACTAGATAATACAACCATTAGAATTACAACCAGGCTTTAACCTCAATATAAATGTATAACAGAGTGTGTGTGACAAGCCTTTTCAATTTCCACTATCCTCTCTTGAATAAATCAAGCAAAACACACAAATATCCATTCGAGACAAATACTAATGACTTTCCTAGGTATAAGCGATAATGATTCCCACACAAAGTTCTTCCGAGTACTTATTAGGATAATCCCTAAAGCATATCATTCAGTTTATACTTTGGGATAGTCGAGAAGATAACTAAGTTTTCAACCACGCTTAAAATTTTTTTTTTTTTTTTTTTTTTTTTTTTTTTTGATGAACTTAATTTCACATGTGTAGCATATGCCTTCATTCCCAAAGAATAGGGCGTTCGTGATAACACCCTAGCCGGACTTCTATCATCAGGCAGTCGGGAGCTTTTAGACCTCATAGTGATATAGGACGTTTCGTGATAACGCCCTACTGCACTCAAATCATTGGTAGCTACAACCGACATATAGATAGTTCATCTTTATTTATTTTTTTTTATTTATTTTTCATAAACTTAACTTATATCATTTCTATCACATTCAAACCTTCAGATATTCACAGTACACGTTCAAAAGTTAGGTACTAAGTTACTGTTATTATCTAGAATAACCACTAGGATACTGAATGGATACAGTTTAAAATTTTCGCTTCAATATCAAAGGCTTACGTGAACAATGAATTCATGTTACACAAATATATTTGGAATTACAATGCACTTACGGTTCACGTTGGTTATACACATCCAAATTGATCATTATATCTTCAAATCCATGAAATATATACCTTATACAGTTTATTTTAATCAACTAAATAATGCTCGAAAAAAAAATAAAAAACTAAGGGATTTATTGATAAAAAATAAACATTAATTCCATTGCTAGACCAACGACTCCACTCCCCACTTACGAACTTACATTGTCCTCAATGTAAAGTGAGTGTAAAAAAAGTTGTTGGGAAAGCAATGGTGCACTAAAACAAGTCAAAACAAATACTCGGATGATATTAAAGGGTGGGTGGGTGGGTTAAAGTTATGACCTCCTCACTTCCATAGTATGTGAACTAATACATGTCACACATTATTTGAAATTTAAAACAGACTAGATCATGATATGAAATATGTGACAAGTATTAACTCTGAGTCTTTTATACCCAGATCCTCAAGGGTTATTTCAAATCGTTCTAACAATCTAAGTTCAAGAAATGATGCATTTGAATTTTTCTCTTTTTTCTCCATCGGGATTTTCGGATAACCACCTAATCATTCCTTTTTTTTAATGACATTCAAACATTCATCCTAAGACTTGGTGAAACAAAATGAAAATCAATCCTAAGTATTCGCAAAGTACCATCCAAAGTATGAGTAATTATTATATTTAACATTTTACGGGCTGGCCTCCGGGTAGCGTTTTTGGTTAACGTCGTTCGCTCGACCAAAATGATAATGATTAACTAATATAATATACTAAACAAAACGGGATACTTCTAACAATTACTCACAAAAGCACGTAACAATTAAGCACATAATCCACTAAAAATAAATGCTTAAGGAGTAAAAAGGAAGGATAGTACCCGTCATTGACTACATTTATAGTCTATAGCCAGACTTTACCGTGCTTCAGTTTTTAAGGCACTGGTGGTGGGTCATCCTCACGCACCGCATCCTTCTTCAATACCGGTTTCCAACAGAGGTTAGACAATTCCCACCAATCCAAACGATTCTTGACATTTTCCTTTGATTTTCGAGCTTTAGGTTTGCGAGCTTTCACATTATTGCTGAAGTCATCTTCTTCAATTACCTGTGTGTTAGTACAATCCACAGCACAAAAAAAACACAAAGTGTACACACAAGAACAAGATTCTAGTGTAATGCATGGATATTTCAATGAATTGTAAGTGTTGAAGACAACGCTCTCATGATTAACTCCCAAACTTCTCCCTTACTAAAATCGTCAAGAAAACATACATACTTTTTATCCAACTTCATCTTTGTAATAGGGATATAATGTATACCTCCTTACCCTTGTCATTAGATGAATATGGTAAAGCTTCCTCGAATGACTGTGTTTCATCATTCTGCACCTTTTTCTTCAAAATATGCATTGGATATGGTGTTGCCTTATCCGGTTGAACCGAGATGAATTTGGGTTGAGCCGATAAGGTTCGGTTTGAATTGGCCCTTTCAAACTTGGTTCCTTCCAACCTTGCTTCCAATTCGATTATTTCTATTTTTATTTTATTTATTAATATTCCCTTGGGCATGATCAAGCCCTCGCTCGTGTGTTTCATCACTAGTTTCACTATTCTCGTATTTCGATTTGAAAATGATACTTGGTCAGGATTTCCCTGACTGATATGACCGCGTTTACTCTCTACTCTTAACTGCCTTTCGTAAGTGTTTAAATCAGACCTATAAGGAGTGAGTGGGGCCTTACCACTTCTGGTCATCAACTATCGAAAAATAGAAAAATAACTTGAAATAGATAAAACCTGAATCAGATGGTGTTTCATTACTGATTTCGGCCGTTTTCATAACTCGATTTGACAATTCTTGTGGAATAGAAAATATCGAATAGAAAATAACACGAAATCGATAAAAAAACCACATTGATTATTTTTTTTTTCTCTCTCCCGGTAATTACCGACTCCACTCGGTATTTACCGAGTGCGATTTTTTTTTCCTCTCTCTCTCTCTCGGTAATTACCGAAGCCACTCGGTATTTACCGAGTATTTTTATAAAAAAAATTGGTATCTTACCAATAGGTAGGTACCAATGAAAATAAAAATAGAAATGAGATTGAGAAAAGTGTTGATTTATCCTCGGCTGTTATGACCACGTTTACTTTCTACTATCGAAAATAGAAAATAACTCGAATTTAATAGAAGAAGAAAATTGGTAACTAAAAGAAGGTAGATACCAACGGAAAAATAAAAAAGAAATGTGATAAGAAGAGTGTTGACTTATCCTCGAGAATTTTGAGCTAATACAAGTAGTAACCCTAGACACAAAGAAAGAAATTAGCGACGTTTTCCCCGGCAACGGCGCCAAAATACTGACACCGCCTAAACCTAACCTTGGAAACGGCGCCAGAAAGCTGACGGACATTACCTAGGCTATACAGATCCTAACCGGCAGTGTACCGGGTCAAATTGTAGTGCTAGTCTGGTGAGTCGTCGTATTCTCGGGAAAACATGGTAATTCTTTTAAGTGGGGTTAAACACCAAGAAGCTATTATTAACTCGATCTAAGTCGCAGGTTTATCATTTTCCTCGGGTTAGATTATGTTAGATCAGTTAGATTAGTTAGTAATGTTAGAGTTAGATGTTAGTAAAACAGAAAATAAAACAAATAAATACTAATATAATATATAGATATATTTTTGGATCTAGCCAAGAATACTTTATCTTGAATCAATATCTTTTAGTAGAAATAAATGAGACAGATCTTCCTTTATTCAAGGTGTAAATTATATATGAATCGGTGTACTCTAAGCTAGACAACTCCTCCTCATATGAGCGTATGCAATTGTCATATGTCCATTGCATCACCCAAGGTCCACAATCATTACGGTTTTTCTCGAACAGTCCCGAGTACAAATCTACCTTTAGATAAAAGGAGTCATTCCGTTCACAAACGGTCAATTTTATTTAAAAGGCTCCGGTTGTCAAAGCCGGACGATTCAACTTTCGGTTTAAGTTTCAATTAAACTGATGATTTAACATTATTACGATCTCGAGTACAAATGTCAATAAAAATTTATCTTTCCCAAGACAAATCGCCCCGGGTAGGAAACGGGTTCCGTTGTCACGCTTTCACTCGCCAATTTTACCCTCCGGTCTTTCAATTTTAACGTTTCATTAAGCGCAGAAAGAAAGAGATTCATCATAATTGATTTTAATCATTATTACCGAGTCGATCATTCATTTTACCAAAAGATTAACTAATTGATTCATATCTTGGCTAGATATATTTTTAGTTTAATATCATATATAAATAGAAATAGAAATAATAAACATAACAATTTTAGAATATATTACCGTTATGACTATCGAATCGAATCGTTTCCACCAAATCTAACATGCCAAAGCTTGAAATCAACAATCTTCGATAATTATTCCGCCATTACAACGATACTATAACCATTTTATTTATATATGTGAAAAACATATATACATACATACGTAGACATATATATGTATATACAGTAGAAAATAAAAGAAGATAGATGAAATATATATATATATATGGATGTATATATATATATTAGGACGTGTGTGTGTGTGTGTATATATATATATATATATATATATATATATATATATATATATATATATATATATACAAAGTTTATGCAAAAATAAAAATAAAAAGAAGAACAGAGAAAGGAACGAGAAAGAGGGAAAGAAAATGGGCATTTTATTTTGATCCTGAAGGTGTGCTATATATAGGCTAATTTGGGGAGCCGGACCGGTCGGGAAAGTGGCGGACTGGGTCGGTGGTAATGATTACATAACAACTCAAAATAATTCTAGATCCTTCGATTATATTTATTGGAATAAAACTTAAAAATTCATATCTTGAGTTGTAGACCTCCAAAATTGCAAACGAAATGCCAAAATTAAGGTCTCGAGAAACTCTACAACTTTCATGAAGGACTCTTCTTCAGAAAACGTCTTCTTGAGTACCTTGTGTTCCTCCGAACGTTTTTCGGGATTTTTACGAAATTGAATCAATTAGCCACTTGACCACCATTTGAGTTGTAGAAGTCCGATTGACTTAATTCAAAATCCATTGGAAAGCTTTCTTGAAGATATACAACTTTTATTAAGGAAACTTCTTCAGAAAATGTCGTTTTGATGAGCCATTCGTATTACGAAGATATTTCGGGATTTCTACTAATCCGAATTGATTAGTCAATTGACCATAACTTTAGTTGTAGACCTCCAATTGATGTAATTCAAAGTGCGTTGGAAAGCTTATGTGAAGATCTACAACTTTCATTAAGAAGTCATCCCCTGAAAATGCCTCTAAGCTGGGTCAAATATCCATCGAAAATAAATTACGGTTTAAGTACTTAGGAAAATTTGCTCCGTTTGAACTCGTAAACTTGTGGCACCTTCTTCTAATCCTCTAAACACATCTTTTAGACTCAAAACATGTCGTTACGTGGAATCTTGGTCAATATATAACCCTGCAATGAACCACCAAAATACCAAACGTAAATCCGACACGACACTCCGGTTACTAAACCGATACAAAAACTAATAAAAATACGATAATTTATATAATAACTACTACTTATACATTTGAATAAAACTTAGTAATTTTGACTTGATTTGATACAATAATGCTCAAAATGGTATCAATATTGGGGTAAAATGTCGTAATAATGATCATAAATTTATCTCTCATCACAACCCCCTACTTAGCTTTTGGTCGTCCTCGATCAAAACAAGCGATAAAACAGAATGAATGAGAGATAAATTCATGAAGATAGAAGGTATAAGGAACAACTAGATAATACAACCAGGCTTTAACCTCAATATAAATGTATAACAGAGTGTGTGTGTGACAAGCCTTTTCAATTTCCACTATCCTCTCTTGAATAAATCAAGCAAAACACACAAATATCCATTCAGATGAAATTTCCCTAATGACTTTCCTAGGTATATAGCGATGAATGAGCCCACACAAAGTTCTTCCGAGTACTTATTAGGATAATCCCTAAAGCATATCATTCAGTTTATACTGGGGATAGTCAGAAGATAACTAAGTTTTCAACCACGCTTAATTTTTTTTTTTTTTTTTTTTTTTTTTTTTTTTTTTTATGACTTAATTTCACATGTGTAGCATATGCCTTCATTCCCAAAGAATAGGACGTTTCGTGATAACACCCTAGCCGACTTCTATCATCAGCGATCGGGAGCTTTTAGACCTCATAGTGATATAGGGCGTTTCGTGATAACGCCCTACTACACTCAAATCATTGGTAGCTACAACCGACATATAGATAGTTCATCTTTATTTATTTTTTTTTTATTTTTTTTTTCATAAACTTAACTTATATCATTTCTATCACATTCAAACCTTCAGATATTCACAGTACACGTTCAAAAGTTAGGTACTAAGTTACTGTTATTATCTAGAATAACCACTAGGATACTGAATGGATATAGTTTAAAATTTTCGCTTCAATATCAAAGGCTTACGTGAACAATGAATTCATGTTACACAAATATATTTGGAATTACAATGCACTTACGGTTCACGTTGGTTATACACATCCAAATTGATCATTATATCTTCAAATCCATGAAATATATACCTTATACAGTTTATTTTAATCAACTAAATAATGCTCAAAAAAATAAAAACTAAGGGATTTATTGATAAAAAATAAACATTAATTCCATTGCTAGACCAACGACTCCACTCCCCACTTACGAACTTACATTGTCCTCAATGTAAAGTGAGTGTAATAAAAGTTGTTGGGAAAGCAATGGTGCACTAAAACAAGTCAAAACAAATACTCGGATGATATTAAAGGGTGGGTGGGTGGGTTAAAGTTATGACCTCCTCACTTCCATAGTATGTGAACTAATACATGTCACACATTATTTGAAATTTAAAATAGACTAGATCATGATATGAAATATGTGACAAGTATTAACTCGAGTCTTTTATACCCGGATCCTCAAGGGTTATTTCAAATCGTTCTAACAATCTAAGTTCAAGAAATGATGCATTTGAATTTTTCTCTTTTTCTCCATCGGGATTTTCGGATAACCACCTAATCATTCCTTTTTTTAATGACATTCAAACATTCATCCTAAGACTTGGTGAAACAAAATGAAAATCAATCCTAAGTATTCGCAAAGTACCATCCAAAGTATGAGTAATTATTATATTTAACATTTTTACGGGCTGCCTCCGGTAGCGCTTTTGGTTAACGCTGTTAAGCTCGACCAAAATGATAATGATTAACTAATATAATATACTAAACAAAGCGGGATACTTCTAACAATTACTCACAAAAGCACGTAACAATTAAGCACATAATCCACTAAAAATAAATGCTTAAGGAGTAAAAGGAAGGATAGTACCCGTCATTGACTACATTTATAGTCTATAGCCGACTTTACCGTGCTTTCCGCTTTTAAGGCACCGGTGGTGGGTCATCCTCACGCACCGCATCCTTCTTCAATACCGGTTTCAACAGAGGTTAGACAATTCCCACCAATCCAAACGATTCTTGACATTTTCCTTTGATTTTCGAGCTTTAGGTTTGCGAGCTTTCACATTATTGCTGAAGTCATCTTCTTCAATTACCTGTGTGTTAGTACAATCCACAGCACAAAAAAAACACAAAGTGTACACACAAGAACAAGATTCTAGTGTAATGCATGGATATTTCAATGAATTGTAAGTGTTGAAGACAACGCTCTCATGATTAACTCCCAAACTTCTCCCTTACTAAAATCGTCAAGAAAACATACATACTTTTTATCCAACTTCATCTTTGTAATAGGGATAGAATGTATACCTCCCTTACCCTTGTCATTAGATGAATATGGTAAAGCTTCCTCGAATGACCGTGTTTCATCATTCTGTACCTTTTTCTTCAAAATATGCATTGGATATGGTGTTGCCTTATCCGGTTGAACCGAGATGAATTTGGGTTGAGCTTTGGATAAGGTTCGGTTTGAATTGGCCCTTTCAAACTTGGTTCCTTCTAACCTCGCTTCCAATTCGATTATTTCTATTTTTATTTTATTTATTAATATTCCTTGGGCATGATCAAGCCCTCGTTCGTGTGTTTCATCACTAGTTTCATCATTCTCGTATTTCGATTTGAAAATGATACTTGGTCGATTTCCTGATCGATATGACCGCGTTTACTCTCTACTCTTAATCGCCTTTTCGTAAGTGTTTAAATCAGACCTATAAGGAGTGAGTGGGGCCTTACCACTTCTGGTCATCAACTATCGAAAAATAGAAAAATAACTTGAAATAGATAAAACCTGAATCAGATGGTGTTTCATTACTGATTTCGGCCGTTTTCATAACTCGATTTGACAATTCTTGTGGAATAGAAAATATCGAATAGAAAATAACACGAAATCGATAAAAAAACCACATTGATTATTTTTTTTTTTTCTCTCTCCCGGTAATTACCGACTCCACTCGGTATTTACCGAGTGCGATTTTTTTTTTTCCTCTCTCTCTCTCTCTCTCTCTCGGTAATTACCGAAGCCACTCGGTATTTACCGAGTATTTTTATAAAAAAAAATTGGTATCTTACCAATAGGTAGGTACCAATGAAAATAAAAATAGAAATGAGATTGAGAAAAGTGTTGATTTATCCTCGGCTGTTATGACCACGTTTACTTTCTACTATCGAAAATAGAAAATAACTCGAATTTAATAGAAGAAGAAAATTGGTAACTAAAAGAAGGTAGATACCAACGGAAAATAAAAAAGAAATGTGATAAGAAGAGTGTTGACTTATCCTCGAGAATTTTGAGCTAATACAAGTAGTAACCCTAGACACAAAGAAAGAAATTAGCGACGTTTTCCCCGGCAACGGCGCCAAAATACTGACACCGCCTAAACCTAACCTTGGAAACGGCGCCAGAAAGCTGACGGACATTACCTAGGCTATACAGATCCTAACCGGCGAAGTGTGCCGGTCAAATTGTAGTGCTAGTCTGGTGAGTCAGGTCGTATTCCTCGGGGAAAACATGGTAATTCTTTTAAGTGGGGTTAAACACCAAGAAGCTATTATTAACTCGATCTAAGTCGCAGGTTTATCATTTTCCTCGGGTTAGATTATGTTAGATCAGTTAGATTAGTTAGTAATGTTAGAGTTAGATGTTAGTAAAACAGAAAATAAAACAAATAAATACTAATATAATATATAGATATATTTTTGGATCTAGCCAAGAATACTTTACTGAATCAATATCTTTTAGTAGAAATAAATGAGACAGATCTTCCTTTATTCAAGGTGTAAATTATATATGAATCGGTGTACTCTAAAGCTGACAACTAACTCCTCCTCATACGAAGCGTATGCAATTGTCATATGTCCATTGCATCACCCAAGGTCCACAATCATTACGGTTTTTCCGAACAGTCCCGAGTACAAATCTACCTTTAGATAAAAGGAGTCATTCCGTTCGTCAAAACGGTCAATTTTATTTAAAAGGCTCCGGTTGTCAAAGCCAGACGATTCAACTTTCCGGTTTAAGTTTCAATTAAACTGATGATTTAACATTATTACGATCTCGAGTACAAATGTCAATAAAATTTATCTTTCCCAAGACAAATCTGCCCCCGGGTAGGAATCGGTTCCGTTG
Source organism: Gentiana macrophylla (assembly GCA_026214975.1). NCBI lineage: Eukaryota > Viridiplantae > Streptophyta > Magnoliopsida > Gentianales > Gentianaceae > Gentiana > Gentiana macrophylla. The sequence goes on along the minus strand of CM047811.1, from coordinate 349,395 downwards.
TCACGTTTTCACTCGGCCAATTTTACCCTCCGGTCTTTCAATTTTAACGTTTCATTAAGCGCAGAAAGAAAGAGATTCATCATAATTGATTTTAATCATTATTACCAGAGTCGATCATTCATTTTACCAAAAGATTAACTAATTCAGATTCATATCTTGGCTAGATATATTTTTAGTTTAATATCATATATAAATAGAAATAGAAATAATAAACATAACAATTTTAGAATATATTACCGGTTATGACTATCGAATCGGAAATCGTTTCCACCGGATCTAACATGCCAAAGCTTCGAAATCAACAATCTTCGATAATTATTCCGCCATTACAACGATACTATAACCATTTTATTTATATATGTGAAAAACATATATACATACATACGTAGACATATATATGTATATACGGGCCCGAAAATAAAAGAAGATAGATGAAATATATATATATATATATATATATGGATGTATATATATATATTAGGACGTGTGTGTGTGTGTGTGTGTATATATATATATATATATATATATATATATATATATATATATATATATATCTATATATATATATATATATATATACAAAGTGTATGCAAAAAAATAAAATAAAAAGAAGAACAGAGAAAGGAACGAGAAAGAGGGAAAGAAAAGGGGCATTTTATTTTGATCCTGAAGGTGTGCTATATATAGGCTAATTTGGGGGAGCCGGACCGGGTCGGGAAAGTGGCGGACTTGGTCGGTGGTAATGATTACATAACAACTCAGCGTAATTCTAGATCCTTCGATTATATTTATTGGAATAAAACTTAAAAAATTCATATCTTGAGTTGTAGACCTCCAAAATTGCAAACGAAATGCCAAAATTAAGGTCTCGAGAAACTCTACAACTTTCATGAAGGACTCTTCTTCAGAAAACGTCTTCTTGAGTACCTCGTCTTCCTCCGAACGTTTTTCGGGATTTTTACGAAATTGAATCAATTAGCCACTTGACCACCATTTGAGTTGTAGAAGTCCGATTGACTTAATTCAAAATCCATTGGAAAGATTTCTTGAAGATATACAACTTTTATTAAGGAAACTTCTTCAGAAAATGTCGTTTTGATGAGCCATTCGTATTACGAAGATATTTCGGGATTTCTACTAATCCGAATTGATTAGTCAATTGACCATAACTTGAGTTGTAGACCTCCAATTGACGTAATTCAAAGTGCGTTGGAAATCTTATGTGAAGATCTACAACTTTCATTAAGAAGTCATCCCCTGAAAATGCCTCTAAGCTGGGTCAAATCTCCATCGAAAATAAATTACGGTTTAAGTACTTAGGAAAATTTGCTCCGTTTGAACTCGTAAACTTGTGGCACCTTCTTCTAATCCTCTAAACACATCTTTTAGACTCAAAACATGTCGTTACGTGGAATCTTGGTCAATATATAACCCTCGCAATGAACCACCAAAATACCAAACGTAAATCCGACCACGACACTCCGATTACTAAACCGATACAAAAACTAATAAAAATACGATAATTTATATAATAACTACTACTTATACATTTGAATAAAACTTAGTAATTTTGACTTGATTTGATACAATAATGCTCAAAATGGTATCAATATTGGGGTAAAATGTCGTAATAATGATCATAAATTTATCTCTCATCAATCCGCCACAACATTTTCACTGCCCTTTTTGTCTTTAATTTGAACGTCAAACTCTTGTAGGGTCAGTATCCAACGCAGTAGGCGCGGTTTGGCCTCTTTCTTAGTCATTAGATACCGCAGAGCAGCGTGATCAGTCCACACAACCACTTGAGCTCCTAACAAGTAACTACGAAACTTGTCCATAGCAAAGACTACGGCCAATAATTCCTTTTCGTAGTAGTATAGTTAACTTGAGAAAGATTCAATGTGTGGATCAAGCGTAATAGATTGGCTGGAACTTCCTTTGATTCTTTGTCCTAAAACAAAGACTCAATCGCATAGTTTGATGCGTCGCACATAAGCTCAAAAGGTAGGTTCCAGTCAGGCGATATAAGAATTGGAGCAGAGATTAAACGGTTTTTGAGCTCCTCAAACGCCTGCTTGCAGTTTTCATCGAAATCGAACTCAACGTCTTCCTTAAGTAAAGTAGACAGGGGCTTGGCTATCTTGGAGAAGTCTTGAATGAATCTTGTGTAGAAACCGACATGTCCAAGAAAACCTCTCACTTCACGCACATTCTTAGGATAACTCATCTTCTCGATAGCTTCTACTTTGGCCCTGTCTACCTCTATACCTTTGGCGGAGATTTTGTGGCCAAGAACTATTCCCTCATCAACCATGAAATGACATTTTTCCCAATTGAGCACTAAGTTCTTTTCCACACATCTGGATAACACTTGATCTAGATTGTCAAGACAGTCGTCGAAGGACTGACCAAAGACCGAAAAATCATCCATAAAGATTTCCATACACTTTTCTACTAGCCCTTCAAAGATAGCCAGCATACATCTTTGAAATGTAGCTGGGGCATTGCAGAGACCAAATGGCATTCGCCTGTAAGCGAATGTACCATAAGGGCAGGTGAAGGTGGTCTTTTCTTGGTCAGCTGGATCAATGGGTATCTGGAAGTATCCTGAATATCCATCCAGGAAGTAGTAGAACGCGTGTCCCGCCAGACGCTCAAGCATCTGGTCAATGAATGGAAGGGGAAAGTGATCTTTCATGGTTACCTCATTGAGCTTTCTATAATCGATGCATCAGAAACGGTGACAAGTCTCAATGCTATTTCTTCTCCTTCTCATTCTTCTCAATTGTAATTCCACCTTCTTGGGGACTACCTGAGTCGGGAAACCCATTCACTATCGATGGCATAAATGATTCCCATGTCCGTAAGTTTGATGATTTCTTTCTTAACCACCTCTTGCATATGAGGGTTGAGCCTCCTCTCTGGGCTCAGTCTAACACATTTCGCACCCTCGTTTGCCTTGATCTTGTGCATACAGATGTCCGAAGATATCCCTCTGATATCTCCTACTTTCCATCCAAAGGCTTTCTCATTTTTCCTTAAGACGTTGATTAATCTCATTTCCTCTAAACGAGACAGCTTGGCAGATATAATCAATGGAAGCTTGTCACATTCTCTTAAGAAAACATACTTAAGATGTTTGGGTAACGGCTTCAACACCAAATCTGCAGGGGGGTCTTCTAAACTTGATTTGAGCTCTCCACCTTTCAACTCAACATCGCTGAGTTTACTTAGCGGTCCCACTGCCAACGCTTCTCCTTTCAACAACTCATCCTTAAATTCAGCTTCTAACTGCTCTAGACTTACCACACCATGATTATTAAAATTATCAACCAGTCGCTCATACTCAGTTGCCACAGCCATGACTTGCTTTTCCATCAAATCATCGAAGTCATCAGACGTATCCTCAATGGAAAAACCGGTTGGAGGACCAGAGGGTACTTGAATGGATTTGGAGACATGATAGCTTACCTCTTGATCACCAACACGTATCGTCACTCACCCACCATCGCAGTCAATGAGGGCTCTCGCTGTAGACAGAAAAGGTCTTCCAAGAATTAGGGGGACATTTTCATCTTTTTCAATGTCTAAGACGTACCAGTCAACGGGAAAGGTAAATCTATCGATTTGAACTAGTATGTCTTTTAAGATTCCCGCTGCTTTCTTAGAAGATCTATCAGCGAAATGCAAATTCATGGTAGTGGGTTCTAGAAGATCGATTAAACCCAGCTGTTTGCACACAGACAATGGCATGAGGCATATAGATGCACCCAGGTCACACAAAGAGTTAGGGAAGACTAGGCCTCCCATTAACACTGTAAGCACGAACTTTCCAGGGTCACCTCTCTTGGTTGGTAGGTTTTCATAATTGATCATTGAACAATCCTCACCAATCAGCCTCTCCATGTCTGACAACCTCCTTTTCGAAGAAACAACATCCTTGATGAATTTTGTATACTTAGGCATTTCAACCAAGACCTCTGATAATGGAAGATTCACCTGAGTATTTTTCAAGAGATTCAGCACCTTTTCATACTTCTTATCTTCACTCAAAGGGATGTTGCTCTTTCTTGGTGGAAATGGAAGCTTCTTCAGATCGCTCTCAGAAAAGACTTTCTTCGAAGATGCACTGACAGCTTTGTCTTCCAGATCCTTCCACCGAACAACTTTTTCAATCTGTTTATTAGTCGTGGATCACCTCCGACTTCCGCTGATTCTTCATTCCTCGTGGATCACCACCGAGGACTTCCAGCCTTTTCACCTCTTGGGGATCACCCACCTGAGTTTTCTCTTTCGGCCAAGGAGTGTAGGTGCTCGGCTTCCCTCCCGCCTTATCAATGGCAGAGGGGGCTAGTGGTTTCCACGGTGGGAAGGACCACTAACTTGAGTACCGCTTTTAAATTCATTGCACCGCCTCCTCTCTACCCTATGGAATTGATGGTACGAGGTCAGTACATTGGCCATTGTTCAAATCGGTTTGAGCAACTTGACCACCCTTTGGATTTTTCTCAGTGAAACTGGGCAATTGCCCTGGGGGTCTTGAAGCTAACTGCTCAGCCAGTTGCCCGATTTGCCTCTCAAGATTCTTATTTGTAGTCATCAGGAGTTGGATACTTTTATTTTGCTCCTCCAATTTGGCTTCAAGATTGTTAGATTGGGAGGGGCCTTGAGAGTTTTGGAAATTTTGAGAATAGGTGGTTTGGTGGTGACTTGGGACAAAGAGGACTAGAATTTGCGGCCAATTCGATTGAACCTTTGATTAGAATTGGAGAAATTGGAATTTCGGTTCTGAGGAAAACCAGGGTTTCTATTGAATTTTTGATTCTGATTGAAATTAGAATTTGGAATGAAACTTGAAGATTGATTAAACCCTTGGTTTTGGAGATTATTTTGGCCAGAAAATTGATTAAACCTTTGATTGTTCTGGCCATAGAATGCATTTACTTCAGTATTCTGTCCGTTCATAGGACAGAATCTAGATGTGTGCCCCATCTCGTCACAATTCTGACATGTGACTTGATTATACTGTCCATGATCATGAACAACATTCACTTGATAAGGTGCAGGAGGATTGAATTGACACTGGCCAATCATGTGGCCAGTCTGACAACAGCTCTCACAATATAGAACCTGAGGGTTCTGTGGAAAGGAAGCAGCTTGATTCGTCTGATTCGAAACTTGAGAAGTTGCCATCTGCTTCTGCAGCATGGCGATCAAACTTTGCATGTTTACCTCCTCAACCTTAGGAGGATGAGGTGCTTGAATGGTTTGATAAGAGGGAGCGTAGTTGTATTTGGCAATGTCCTCAAACAAAGGCCCACCCTCATCAGCGTTTTCTTCAAAACGCCCCACTGAGATGAACTATTGACCATGCCTTTTGTAAGCTCGGTCAATCCACTAAAGAAAGTGTTGACTTGCCTTTGCAAAGGGCAAGCCATGGTGGGGACACTTTTAAGAAGAGACTTGAATCTTTCCAACACTCGAAAAGGAATCATTCTCTTTCTGATAGAAAGTGAATATGTCGTTTAAACACTGGGCTGTCTTTGAAGGTGGGAAATATTGACTTAAAAATTCATTTTCAAGTTCAGCCCAGGTGGTAATAGATTCAGCGGGGAGAGAAGTATACCACTCTTTAGCTTCTCCTTTTAGAGAAAATGGGAACAGTTTTAGTTTAATAGCATCCTCACTTACTCCTTGGATGCGTGTAGTACCGCATATCTCTAAGAACGTATGTAAGTGAGTATGGGGATTCTCTGACTGATAACCGTGGAAAATAGATGCATGCTGCATCATCTGATTAAGTCCCGGCTTTAGCTCGGCGTCCGCAATGCGCTATGGTCGGGATAACAATAGCCGGGTTGACTTTGACTTCGCCTGGCATGGCGTGTTCGCCAACGACGCCTATCCTCGCAGCCATAATTATGAAGTTTTCAATTCTTCGCTAAACGATCCTCTAGATCTTGATCGGCTTCTTGAAGAGCCACGAACGTATTTTCCGCTGTTTGGCGGACTATGGTCCGCTCTAAGTCGTGGTATACAAGAATGGCCCTTCGACTTCGAGTTTGCATAAACCGAACCAAAATCGTGGTTGAAACCTAAAACTAAGAATTCAAAAACCTAAACTAAAAATTAAAGCCTAAGAAAAGAAAAAGAAATAAAATTAGTTAAGACAGGGAAACAGACGGACGTCCAGAAAACTGGACGGGCGTCTGCCTAGAAATTGAGTTAGACGGGCGTCTGATAGTCCAAACGCTCGTCTGATCAGCTGAAGAACTGGACGGACGTCCAAATTTAGTGAACGCTCGTCCGACAAGCTAAAAAAGATTCAGAGTCAAGAAATTTAGAACGGACGGGCGTCCACTGGTCTAGACGCCCGTTTGGAACAGAAAAACGAAGCAGGAGCAGAGAAAAAACAGCAGGAAAAAGAAAAGAAGGGGAGAAAAACAGAAAGACAGAAAACAGATAGAAAGAGAGAGATAGAAAAGAAAAACTAATCACGAGGAAACTTCAAAAGGGGAGACCTTAAACACTAAACTAAAACCCTAATTACCTAATTAAAAATCTATCTAAAACAAGAACAAAAACAATTAAACACAGGAAAATCAAGAACAAAAACAAAACAAAACAAAACTAGGCAACCGTTTGGTTCCCCGGCAACGGCGCCAAAAACTTGTTCACGGATTTATCTATTGCAAAAATAAACAAGTAATAAAATTTGTAAATCCGATATACCTCAAGTGCAAGGATCGTAGTAAAGAGGTTGATACCGGGTCGATCTTACGGGGAACTAACGATTGGTAATCCTAGTATTTGTTTAACTAACTATGTCACGAGAAACTAACCTAAACAGCGAATAAAACTAAACAGGGAATAACTAACACGAAAGATAACAATAAGTGAAACTGGACAGAAGAATAAATCTAAAGCCAGGGAAGATACGGGTTGCGAACAATTTAAACTAAATCTAAACCTAATATGCAATAAAGATTAACTAAGCTAAACAATTCAAGTTCAAGGGATTTGATCAAGTTATAACAAACAAACGAGCAATTGATCCACCTATCCTATCAACATTCAATTCCAATTCAGAGTATTTCGTGATTTCTAACCATGTTGTGATTCACCTCATCTAAAGTATGAACCCTAATTTCTTAGATGGTCCGTCTATTAATCTCTATCTTTCGATCTAAGATTAACGCTTTTTCTAACCAAAGATGTGAACTTTAACGTTTCTAATCTAGAAATCTAACCTATTAACTCTGGTTATATAGATCAAATAACTATTCTTTATCATGGTGATCTAACGTTTAGATGATTCTCATCAAATAAAACAATCAACAAAGCAACGATCTTTCGATATGAAATTACATAAACCATAATAAACATGATAAAAGAAACAACTTGTATTAAAAACTCACAAACTAATCAAGGACGGAACCGAATTGTTGAATCGGACGGCTTCACAACGCTCGTTCAAAAGGCTTTAGCCTCTAATCATCCTCTTGAAACTTGGAATTGATGAGTAGAAGTGCATAAAAACTATCTAAACTAACCTAGAATTTAGAGTGCATAAACTGAAGAAAAACAGAGTAAAAATGCAGCCTAAGCCGCCCCTAGGATTAGGGTTTTGAATGATGTGTAATTGGTATCCTTAATGTGGAAAACAATGCGGCTATATATAGAATTTAAAGTCGGTTTCAGCATGTCGGCCGCTGGACGCCCGTCCACTCCTTCCGGACGCTCGTCCACTGAAAATCTGAACATCAATATCAACTTCGAATCGGGCCGAGTCTTCATCAACTTCGAATCGGGCCGAGTCTTCATCAGACGCCCGTCCTTCACAAATTTGGGCGCCGTCCCACCAAAATCTGAACATCCTGAACCAAATTTCTCCTCCTGGACGCTCGTTCAATTGACCAAACGCCCGTCCAACTGGACGCCAGTTCAAGCTGCTGGACGCCCGTCCAGGATCGACTTCATCTTGATTTCTTCATCTTTATCTCTTTTTCATCAATCCAAATCATCATTATCTCTTCTATCATCAATATAATTCGACTCTTATCTCTTTTTGATCATCATTTGAGCATCAAACATGTACCTACAACACATCAAAACATCGCAAAACGTAATATCATCCAAATAATCATAAAATCACAATTAAAACACCAAAATTAACCTATTTTGCGAATAACTCATTTAAAATATCATTTACTCAATAATTCCATTAAACACTCGTTTCTTATGCAAATTTATACAAATATGAGGGAATTTATCATAAAATATAGCGTTATAAATCGTATAAATTCACCCTTAACAAGCCATCCGTTGCATCGACAGGAATTTTAAACCTAGAATGGGCAGTTTTACCCCTTGGTAGCAATGATGCAGCTATACCGGATGTAGCAGTGGCCGAATGTATGGCACCTTTAGAACGTACCTCATCAAGGAGAGCCCAGTATAGAAAGGTTTTCCCGTACCAGCTGGCCCATCTAAAAAATAGATTCAGCGTTACCGGCGTACATCGAAGCACATATGGAGTCGAAAGCCTTTGTTTGTTCCGCATTTAACATTGTCCTAGCATTTAAATCAGTCTAAGAAACAACGATATTCTTCTCAGGTCTTAGCTCTCTTGTTAAATCCTCAAACTGACTTTTCTGCATGTTTCTTGGAACCAAATTGTACATACTTATGTCCTTGTAGGAAGTAGTTGATATGCTGTAACACAGAAACTCTCACTTCATACCTGGAAAGGTGTTGATTCCTAGCAATGTCCTCAGAGAAGTTACTTTCAAATTTTTCCCACAATGTCAATGGATCTACAGGACAAGAGTACACCAGAAGAGTAGCAAATAAACGCCGTAACTGAAAAGGCATATGACATGCGACGCTTCTTCTAAGCATTGTTCCTGACTGTTGTTTTCCTTCAATAACCCTCGCACGAGAGAAGCCTCGTGGATTGTTGGGTAGATCGTGTTACTGAAAGTTTTCAAGTCAATGAAAGAGGTTGGTGCTCGAACCTTTGTCAACAACAACTTTAAGTAATACCTTTCTCCTTCAATTGGATTAAATGTTACAACTCTGCCAATGGAATCACCTCTCACCCTAAACTTTTATGCCTTGCTGTTATTATCCAAGACAAAAAAAATCAGGAAAGGCATAATAAGTTACATTCTTTTCCTTTGCCAATGCACTTGTTCTATTCATCACGAAGAACTCGGTCAACATTGTTCTCCTGTTGTTGGGATTTTCAACTACACTTTGGAGCCTTTGCTTGTGGTTAAAATTGATAGGCTGGTAGTTCTCCAAGTGAACTTGCAGCAGGACAACTGCAGGTTTCATTTCGCCTAAAGAAAAACAGTAAATTCTCCATAACCCCTCCGGAGCGGAGATCCATCGGCCGGATTGATATTGATCAATCTCATTTATTTCTTCCATTATGGCTTGCAACATCGAACATAATTCGGTCGTTTCCTTTGCATATATACTTGTAGATTTACTTCACAGCTTTCACCGCTTGAGCATATTTCCATGTTGATATGGCAATCAAACTTAGCCAGCAAGTATGGGTTGTACGGCACAACCCATCTGTCATCGAGCCACGATCCTCTTACCTTTGCACGCATTCCGGTGTTCCCGCGTCTATAGAGTGGATATGCATCCGATGTGAGAACAGTTTCAGCACAATAATCCATAGGATAGAAAGAACGGATTGAATCATCTTTCATACAGACATTCTTGAGATTTAAACTGCCACACGGACCATGAAGCATATGCTTTACTAATCTATGTAATGGGTATGGATGTTCTTATCAGGCAACTCAGCCGATACAAATTGATCAAACTCCTCAGGTCTGCACATCTTGTAGTATGGTTTGAGTATGGGCAGGAAATGACCACGAGGTAGTCCTCTCTTTTGAAACTCTATCACGTACGTATACGCAGCCACCTTACCAAATATATTCCGTTTGAACAACTCCACTTACAGCTCTTCGAGTTTTGATCTAAAAACTCTTCCCAGTAAGTCAGGCATGTCTTGAGCTAGTTCACCATGTAGTTCGGGCCAATTTGGATTGCATGTAATCGTTAAGAAAATATCTGGTTTTCCATACTTTCGGACCAGCGACATGGCATCCAGATACTTCTTACGCATATGCCTAGGCCCACCAGTGAATGCAGCTGGTAATATAGTTCGTTGACCGACCTTGTTAGCATCAGTCTCTCCACCTGCAACAGCATCCACTATACCTTGCACGAATTCTTGCCTAATGTTTTTTTTGCTGAACTCTGAAATAATCCACACGTTGCGTTTCTAGTTTAACAAACATATCGACAACGTATTGCTGGAACAATCGGCCAAAACGAAGTAGGTATGAACAATCATTCTCTCTAATCTGGAATTTGTAGCAGTAGTTTTCTCTTATTAATACAAATTTCGGGTCATTGACTCCGCCATTTAAACATTGCATTTCACTTTCAAGTAGTTCAGCGGCAGTGCTCACATGGTGTGGGTTGATGGACATATTTGTTTCATTAGTCCGTTTCCTCTTCCGAGTGTTACTCTTTACGCCTATCTTGGTAATGCCTTGGTGCCAACCTAGTTGACCAAATGGAAACATCAGAGGGTATTGCAATGGGTCATAACATCTAAAATAATAATGGATGTTGTGTGAGGTACCACTGTGAGTATAAACCCTAATGTTCTGTTCCTGATCTTCTTGACCGTCAACCAAGATCCCAGCTACCTGGGGAATAGTTGGTTTGTTGTACACCCGTTGATCTAATTTAGGGTTACAATACAAGATAATGTCAAGATCCTCAATATTTGGGTTACCCCGCATCTCCCTAAAAAACCTAGCATATGGATTGGCAGCTATAACAGTCAGAATTTTGTCCAGGGTCATTTCAAACAGCCTTGGACAACTTTCTAGCATCTGTATCTTTTCGTATTCTGTATTGTGAAAATATAACTGTAGGTTTCTAGGTTTATCGTCCCTTTCAATTAAATCATCCAAAAAATGGTACACCTGACCCTGCACTTTAAATGTATACACACCTTTGTTCCTATGCGCTAAATCTTTGTCATATGTAGCACCCAAAGAGGTGAAAGCAAGATGATTGTTGTAAGTGCGGATCGAAGATCGAAAATCTGCAGCTTCCTTTGTTTGATTTGGAGCAGGTCTGCAATGGTCTTGGGTAAGGCTGTGTGTGCGAGGGAAATATCTCCCTCAGAACAACAAAAATTGTTTTCATGCTTGAATTTCTTAGCATTACAAATGACTGCAATTAGGCATATCACACATCAGCCTCCTTTACAATATCACCAAGGCAATCCCTGCCTGTTTTTGTTGTAGGATTTGGTACTCGCAAGGCAGCAGACCTAGGTGCTCTTACAGGATGCACTACATTATGCACACAAGAACCCTGAGCTTTTTGGCGGGCACGTTTAGCTTTCCATCGTAATATCTTACGTGCTCTTTCAGCTGCCTTATCAGATGTAACATTTACTGAAGTTTCTTGTGATGAAGCAGATTGACCAGCAGGACCAAATGGTACACTGTTTGAATCCATAACTATCTACAGGGGCAAATAATTGATCAGTCCCCCGGTCCGAAAATTTGGAAGGGGCAACGGGTATGCATTTCTCAGTCATACGAGAGGCATGAATGGCAGGCTCATTATGTAAGGGACTATTTTTTTCTTTTCCTATCAGCACACTGGGAAACCGTCCCAGTATTTACCTGATGCTGACTTGCTTCAATTTTTTTCCTCTTTTCCCTCCACTCAGCAAGCCTAGCCGCTCTATCTATACGTGCATCACTATTTGAATTTTTTTCAGAGGCAGAATGGAAAATATTCAACAAAGAAAGTAAAACATAGCAGTGCCACGCCAAGAACATACAAAATGCAAAACAGCCCCTATTTCACGTGGAACACAATGAGTACCAATTCCAAAATACAAAATTTGGAACAAAACATATCACAGTAGTTGGTGTAAGCACGAGCATGCACACGGAGCAAAAACCCACATTCACAAACCATGTGTTCATCACAAGTAATCAGTCAACTATTAACAACATAAACAGCCACCAATAACATGACATGGTTCTGTAACAACATCTTACAACCCTAGAAATACCATAGCAAGCAATAAGTAAAATACTAATTGGCAAGAAAGGTAATCTGTAATGCAAGTACTGGGTTTGCAAGAACAGTTTTCATAGAATAACTGAACAATGAAGACATCAAAATAGTAACTTCATTATAATGGGAAAACTTATCACATACTGTCCTTACTACGCATAAAAATAATAGGAATAACTTAAACATGAGACCAAAGATTACCAAATTTCAACATCAACATAGTAGCTTTAGTTTCGGGAGCCTTTATTCACACCACATAAGATCTACCGCTGCACCCCATTAAGATGTAAAAATATGACATCTACTTGTTTCACCACACCTATTATTTTAAGTTAAAATCTAACTTTGCACCAGATTTTCAATTCAAAGTTTAAACAAAAATCACTATTGCCAACTTTTTTTTTACTATCACCACTATTTTATATTATCATTATCTTCCCCAAACTTTTAAAATTTACAACCTCTCATAAAGAATCATCATCTTCTTCTAATTTCAACCTTGTTCATTTAGCATCCAGAATAGTAAATCAAAAATAGTAATAAATGATAATGTCCTAACAGAAAACAGTAAATGCTCTTGTACATCATGATTCATCAACTCAGCCGATTTCCGGCGGTTTTCCGGCCACACAACACCATCGAGAAAACTTTCAATTTCATCATGTCCTTTAAATACAACAGCGATGTGAGAACCATCAAAAGAGCTCTGAAAATTTCGTACCAGATGTAGACGGTGGCTCGCCATCTAGTACCGATGTATCTTGTTAAAGTGACGTAGTATTAATAAGGGTATTTGTGGTATTGTGGTGTGTGTGTAAGTCGGCTAGGGTAAATTGTTAGAGCCGACTTATGTGTCTTGGAGTAAGGGAAAAGATGAGCCCAATAGGGTTAGGAGTTGTGTTATTGTTTACTATATGTATTTGAATAATAAAGGGTGGAGAGATCACAAGTTGATGATCTTAGTTTACGTTACTGTGTTAATTTTCTCAACATGGTATCAGAGCCTAAACACTCTTTTTCTCTCAACCAAATCCACCCTGATTTCTCCTAATCCCTAGTTTGCGGAAAAAGAAAAAAAAAACGTCCATTATTATCATGGCGGCCAAAGGTGAAACCTCCAACATCTTGGCCAATTCCAGCCCTAGCTTGTTCTCGCCGGCAGTGTCCCTTTTGGCAATCACATCAGTCAAGTTAAATGGGAAAAACTACACGTTATGGTCCCGTTCTGTCGAAATCTTCCTCACAGGAGAGGTTTAGATCACCATCTAGTTCAAGATAAGGATGACGCCAATGACCCAAGGGCTGCATAATGGAAGCAAGATGATGCGCAGATTATGTCCCTACTGTTGAATAGCATTGAGCAGAATATCAGCTCAACTTTTCTGTATCTAAAATCAGCCATGGCTATGTGGGCTCGTTTAAAACATATGTACTCTGGTTCGGAAAATCTTACTCGGATTTACAACATGTGCAAGCAGTACTTCCAATTGGAGCAAGGTCAACTGAGTTTGGAGGAGTGTTATTCACAGATAATGAGGGTGTGTGAGGAGAGTAATCTCTATCAGCCATTGAGCGATGATGACTAAACTTAAAAATACTATGTTAAAAATGATTTAGAAGTATTTTTAAGTAAAGAAAATTGAAAACCACATGGATACGAACCGTATGAATCAATACAATAGTGTATCGATTCATATGGTTCGTGTTGGTTCAGAAATTTTTTTTATATGCAACATACTCTGTTGTAGTCGTAAGATACGTTTGTGAATTTAATTATATGTTAAAGTAAAGGAACCATAACTATGCAACCCTACTCCAAATAGATTGACCCCAAAATAGCATATCCAAATTATAAGAAAGCCTATAGACGCTACAATTGCCGAATTTTCTCCTTGCAAGTTTCGATTTGTTCGAGTATGTAAATAAATCGCGAATATGATCCGAGTAATAAATGCCCACGTAACAAAGATGGGGAAGCAACGAACCGATATGGATGTTATTCGGTTCTTGTCTGGCCTTAAACCTGAATATGAACCTGTTCGGGCCCAGATTCTTGGCGGCAACAGCCTCCCCACGTTTCCCGAAGTGTTTTCTCAGCTTCAGAGAGCCTCGATGGACGTTCGTAGCTTCGAAAAACAGGAAAAACAAGAGTTCAATGAAGAAAAATCAGCCATGTTGGATGGAAGTCAGAATTATGCAGGAATTCATCATACCGTGGGGGTGGCCAAGGTGGTAGAAATTCTCGCGGTGGCAGGAGCAATCGAGGTGGCAGATCGGGCCATGGATCAGTCCGATGTGAACATTGTGGTCGAAATAATCATACGGTTGACACTTGTTGCTTCATGGCAAGCCCCCCAAAGGTAACTCTACTCAAGCCATGACTGCCAGAAACCAGCATGATGGAGACCGAACAGCACCGAATACGGAAGAGTACCGGCAGAATGGTAAGGCAGAAACCTCATCCTCCATGGCTAGTCTTGTCCAATCCACAGAGCCGCCAACATGTCTCTTTCCATCTAAAGGAAATCCATGGATCATCGATTCCGGAGCTACTGAGCACATGACCGGTTTGTTTAAACTTTTGCATGATTACACCCCATTAACTCACAAATCAGTCACACTGGCTAATGGTGGTTCGGCCAAAGTCAGTGGGATTGGCACCACAAACATTACTCCCACAAACACTTCACATACCTGATTTCCCGTTTAGTCTATTGTCGGTTAGTAAACTTACCAAAGACCTTAATTGCTCTATAACCTTTTTGCCTGATTGTTGTGTTTTGCAGGATCTTCATACGAAGAGGACGATTGGTACGGGTCATGAGCGAAACGGCCTCTACCTCTTTAATGAAATCCCATCCGTTGGTCTTCACACCGATGTTTCTCCGATGGAATGGCATAGTCGTCTTGGCCATCCGTCTCTAGCTATTCTCAAACAACAAGTCAAAAATTTAGGGTCTTTGGAGTCTTTACCTTGTGAAACGTGTCAAATAAGTAAGCATTGTCGTTCCTCCTTTTAAAGGAGTAGTACTCGTAGGGAGTCTATGTTTGAACTTGTTCATTCGGATATTTGGGGTCCGTTTCATATTCCATCTAATAAATTTCGTTATTTTGTAACGTTTATTGATGATCATTCCCATATGACGTGGGTTTTCTTGATGAAATCGCGAACTGAACTTGTTTCTTGTTTTCATTTGTTCCGTAAAGAAGTCGAAACACAATTTACAAGTAATATTCGTACCATCCGTTCTGATAATGCACGGGAATATCAAAGTGGCCTTGTTGGATTGTCAAACTATCTGGCTCAAAATGGTATCATTCACCAAACCTCGTGTCCCTATACACCCCAACAGAATGGGGTGGCGGAACGTAAAAACCGCCACCTCATTGATGTTGCTCGTACCCTTATGATACATATGAATGTTCCAAAATACCTTTGGGGTGATGCCGTTTTGACAGGTTGTTACCTAATTAATCGAATGCCCACTAAGACGTTCCAAGGTAAATCTCCCTTCTCCATCTTGTTCCCCCAGAAAACACCGTTTACTGTTCCTCCTAAAGTCTTTGGTTGCATCTGCTATGTTCAGAACCTTGCTCCAGGTCATGACAAGTTCGATCCTCGTGCCACAAAGTGTGTCTTCCTTGGTTATTCTCGCACTCAGAAAGGTTACCGCTGCTATAGTCCTATTCTCCGTAAGTCATTTGTCTCTGCCGATGTCACCTTTGATGAGTCCATGCCATAATACACCGATTGTTTAACCGACACAACCTTTCTTGACCCGGTTCCTAATGTCGACCCCAATAGTGCCAACCCCGAGTGTCCTTTACCGGTTGTCGACTCTGTTGATCCCTTAGATCTCCGTCCACCAATCATTCAGACTTATCAACGCAAGCGGTCCAGAACTCATGACTCGTCCTCGTCAACTCTTCATATGGAGCCTCCTAATCCGCGTCCTATTGCCCAACGTAAAGCAACCCGAACATGTGTCACTCAGCATCCCATTGGTAATGTTGTATCCTATGATCGTGTGTCTCCTAGTTACTCTTGTTTTCTCACCCATTTGTCAAGTACATGTGTTCCCAAAACTGTGCAGGAAGCCCTTAGTCACCCTGGATGGAGACAAGCCATGGTAGATGAGGTGATGCCCTTGATTCTAATAGTACATGGGACTTGGTGCTTCCCCCACCTAATGCACATATTGTTGGATGCAAATGGGTGTATACGGTAAAGTTCCTTCCCGATGGATCTGTGGTTCGGTTGAAGGCCAGATTGGTAGCAAAAGGATATACCCAAGTCTATGGGGTAGATTATGAGGAGACTTTTTCTCCGGTTGCCAAAATGCCCTCTATTCGTATTTTGATTTCTATTGCTACTAACAATCATTGGCCGTTGTTTCAACTTGATGTCAAGAATGCCTTTCTCAACGGGGGCTTGCATGAGGATATTTTCATGGAGCAACCTCCCGGGTTTGTTGCTCAGGGGGAGAAACGTCTGGTGTGTAAGTTGTGAAAGGCACTGTATGGTCTTAAGCAGTCCCCACGGGCATGGTTCGGTAAATTTTCAGATGTAGTAAGATCGTTTGGTTTGAAGCAATGTCAGACAGATCACGCAGTATTCCACATGCATTCCGAGCACGGTTATATATTTTTGGTTGTCTATGTAAATGGCATTGTTATAACAGGAAGTGATCGTGCAGGCATAGATAAGTTGAAGCAGTTTCTGGGCAAACAGTTTTAGACCAAAGATCTACGGAGACTCCGGTATTTCCTTGGCATAGAGGTTGCTAGATCACGAGAGGGCACGTTCTTCAGTCAGAGAAAGTATGTACTTGATTTATTACAGGAGACTGGATTACTTGGGGATGTCCTGTTGATACCCCAATGGATCCGAATGTGAAGTTGTTAAAAGATGAAGGAGAACTATTGGCAGACCCAGGGAAGTATAGGCGTCTTGTGGGCAAACTCAACTACTTGACTATCATAAGACCCGATATATCATATGCTGTGAGTACGGTCAGTCAGTTGTTGGAGTCACCAAGGGTACCACATTAGGATTCGGTGATCTGAATACTACGATTCTTAAAGAAGGCCCCAGGCCGTGGGGTAATGTTCAGACCGAATGGCCATTTACGGGTTGAAGGCTATTCAGATGCTGATTGGGCTGGTTCACCATCAGACAGGAAATCTACTACGGGGTACTGTACCTTCCTTGGAGGAAACCTAGTGAGTTGGAAGAGTAAGAAACAAACTGTGGTTGCAAGGTCAAGTGCGGAAGCAGAATATCGAGCAATGGCTCACACATGTAGTGAGCTAACGTGGATGAGGTATTTCCCAGAAGAAATCGGAGTTAAGGTTGATATGCCAATTCCCCTTCATTGTGACAATCAAGCAGCATTATATATTGCGTCTAATCCGGTATTCCATGAAAGGACAAAACACATCGAAGTAGATTGCCATTTCATTCGAGAGAAGATCGTTCGTGAAGATATTTGCACACCATTTGTTCGTTCAGAAGAACAACTAGCTGATGTGTTTACTAAAGATTTATTTGGAAATCGCTTGAGGTTTGTTTGTAACAAGTTAGGCATGCATGACATATATGCGCCAACTTGAGAGGGAGTGTTAAAGTGACGTAGTATTAATAAGGGTATTTGTGGTATTGTGGTGTGTGTGTAAGTCGGCTAGGGTAAATTGTTAGAGCCAACTTATGTGTCTTGGAATAAAGGAAAAGATGAGCCCAATAGGGTTAGGAGTTGTGTTATTGTTTACTATATATTTTTGAATAATAAAGGGTGGAGAGATCACAAGTTGATGATCTCAGTTTACGTTACTGTGTTAATTTTCTCAACATATCTCTGTGGTCCGGCCGTTCGTCTGACCACCTCACCTCATCGTTATCTTGTTACCTTTTGTGAATCTGAATCCATGGCGCCACGGTGGTGCAATTGCCAAACAGCCCACCCGTTATGGTGGTGTTGATAAAGTGGCGACAAGGTTTTGGGGGTGAAGAATGATAATGGCTGTTAGTTTTACTAGAGCAGTAAAAGAGAAGTGGGCTTTGAGGTGGAAGAGAGAATTAAGAGGTGATGGAGAAGATGACGACGGCGGCTGGTTTGGGGTGGGGGAATTAGAGTTTGTGATGATGTCATAAGTTGTGTTAAAATTAAGGGACTAAGTTGTAATAAAAAAAGGTGATGTGGAAATAATATAAAAGTGTGGTGTAGAGGTAGAAAACGGGTATAAGTAAGAATGGAAAAATGTTTGAAATTCAATGTGGTGTAAAAGTAGATGTTGATTTTAGGTGTGATGAAATATATAAAGTGGTATAGTGGTAGATCTGTTGTGGTGACGTGGTGTAAATAAAGGTCTCCTTATTTTCTTTACTGTATTTACCAAAAAAAATTAAACAATCACACAACTGACTTAACATTTATCCAATTGATCCATGCACTGAGATAGAAACTTCACCCTCACGGAAGTACTACTTCTTACAGTTCTTATTTTATATGGCGAAGAAGGACCCGAATAAAGGACAAAGCAAAATGATGGTGAAACAAGCAAAACAGACAGCAAAACACACGAGTAAACAACAGCAGGCAAACAATGCTGAAAAATCAGGCTAGCATATAATGGTTAAAACTCATTATGTCATGTTCTTATTCTGTAGACAAAATAGCAGGCTGCACTCAAACTCGAGACTAAAGATTATCGACTATTAGACAACAATATAGCAACTGCATTCTAAGGGAGAAAGTGTCCTACTTACTCTACTCCATTGACACAACAAGAAAAATGAATCAATCAAACAAGTGGCTAAACATGTATGTATTTGATCAAGGCATTGTGATAGAAACTTCAGCCTCATGGAAGTACTGCCTATTATAGTTCCAGTTTTACACAGCAAAGAAGGTCCCGAGGGAAAAAAAAAAAAAACTGGAAAAGTAACATGATGCATCCAACAAGAACAGTGAAGTAGCAAAACACATCAATACGATAACTTCATGTCTCAAATGGAGCAGCTAAGACACATTTCAGCAAGAACACATGGACACATGTGTAACACATACTTGCTCAGTTGCAAACAGATAAAGTTTTCCTATGCACACAGTAAAGGAAGATGGAAGACAACAGCATATGTATATGCATGCTTATGTGGTTTAAAATCTGGGAAGAAGGTGTACCAAACAGGGGTAACATTTAATGCAGCGAAAACAGGTGGACAAATTCAGGTGTCTAACAGAGAACAAATAAGTGTAGAAACAAGAGTAAAACAGGCGGACAAATTCAGGTGTCCAGATATAAAGCACATACCCGGTTACTAAACCTTGGAATCCGATATTACAGGCCATAGCATGCATGAACCAGCAGTCAACGAGATGCATCAAGCAACCTTTCTATTAGCCACCATCAGTCATAGGTCAAAGAAAAAAATCTGTCCCAAAATACAACTTACTTCAAAAACCTTCGGACAAAGCAGATATAACATCAGTTTAACCAACGGGTAGAAGGAATATTCACTTACATCATTGGATTTCATCAGCCCTAAGAACCCTAGAAGCCTAACCTCCAATCCAAAACCCCCACTGCTTCATTTGAGACCATCCACCTCCGCAGGGATTACCGATAATTGTGAAAATCCTTTTTACAATACTGTCTTTCTCATCTCGTTCTTCGCATCTTAGCTGTGGGTTTCGCATGATGCTTGACTTCGCTGAAGAAAGAAGACAAATCTTGAAGATAAAGAAAACTAAACACAAACGAGTTCCATGCAGATACGAGATAACAGGAATGTAGAAAATCGCTTGAATCCCAAATCTAGTCACAAGTACAAGACGACTCAAGCCTCAAGCATTGTTCTGACGCAGAAAGAACAATATCATAGTTTGCAGAGGTTAAAAACGTAGACAGAATAATGGAGTGCATCACAATTACAATTGATTGGATTTATATATTCTAACCAGAGGCTGAAGCAAGTTAGTTTGCAATAAGAATTCATGTCATAAAATTGTGTAGGGACCTTAAAATCGTTGCCGGTGTGGTTCCTGAACTTACAGATCTCAGAAGAGCACCCGGTTAAGGCTACATATAGACACAATCCATCAATTGAAGATGTTTTTTTTACCCAATATGGTAATTGAGCACAAGCAAAAACACCCAATGAGAAAGACATGATAACAAATGTAAAACAAGTTCTTTTGAAAAAAAAAAAGGTTCTTATGCTCTAAGGGATCTATTTTGCACCACAATTTTAATCCACATGTAAAACGAAAGAAATGAAGTACATCATCAAGATGCATGAAATAGTCAATCTCTACAATCTGCAACTGAAAAGCTTCTTGCAAAAATAAACTAACTAATAACAACTAAGAATGACGTAAGAATTTCAAATTCCATGGACGCCACAGAACCATCAGTGATTCTAATTGTAAAATTAGATCCAATTGCTAGTTAAAAGAACTTGAAATGCACATGAAAATGACCAGCTAAAACATAGATCTGACAAACGCAGTTTAACGCAACCAAATATCAAAAGCTGTAAATATCCGGAGGGAAAAGGAAACATACAGATCAGCCAGAAGGCCTTCGGTAACAGCAGATTCTAGCAGAGAGATGCAATAACACCAACGGCAAGAAATATGAAGATGTTACCAAAAGCCCCATCAATGATTTCAATCAACCACGGAACAAATAATTGCTAACAGGATAGCGAATTCCAACGATCAGAAACGCTTGAGAAGGAGACTGAACGTAATGAAAATACCGTACTTTTCAGAAGTAGAAGGCAGTTCCATAGCCTGGAAAAACTTAGATATAAGCTAAGTTTTTAAGTCTTAGGTACACACCCACAGAAAGGATCAGCATATTACATACATAAAGTCAACTATGAACATAACAACCAAACATAGAATAGAGGAGTGCATCACCTAGTAATCTGGTCTAAACTATTTTGTCGTGAATCATTACGTGTTGATCTAACAGAAGCATCTCGGGATTCTAGAATCGACATTACTTATTAAAGGAAAACAGAAACTAAACAATGGAAATAAGGAATATAACAGCATACGAACCACAACGGTAAGACCCAAAACCTTTTTAAGCCACTATCCCAGTAGAAAGTATGAACCAAGAAAAGTGTCAGAACAGTACCTGAACACCCCCACCCAAAAAAAAAAAAAAAAGAACATCCAAAAAAGGGGAAATGTAATCATCAAGAACCTTTTTTTAAAAAAAAAGGACACTAACCTAATATATCCGAACAACAATACCATTAAAAAAATGGCAGTTCAAATCTATGTTGCAGATGTAGAAACAAGACATGTATCTCTATATTGCAGCCTAAGAAACTTGAATAAAGACATGGAAGTACAAAAATTCATTTTACGAAATGTATGTTATAGCTAAAGGAATTTGAAGAAGAACATATAGACAAATTCCTACATGTAAACCAAGAATAAAAATAACAGAGCAGCATACAACAACAACACTGCAAAACAAAAGACAAGAACATACCAACTTTATTTTGATGGAAACAGGGCTTACTCGAACATCAGACAAAAACTTCTCAAGTCTTAGACAACAAACGAGCGAAAGAAACACACTCAACTAACAGATGCATAAAGTTTAGAAAACTAAACAGCCAAGACACCTTAAAACACACCTCCATCCTAAGAGAAAACACTGCTTTCTTGATTTTCTTCTTTGCTCAAGAATAAACAGGGCCAACTCGAACACCAGACAGAAGCTTAGCAAGACTATAACAATAAACGACTGAAAGATTAAGAAGTTAACTCTATCCAGGCCTAGACACCAAAACCAATAACCTTTTCTACCCAATCAATTGTCTGGTTGTACCTCTTTTACACAAAAAAAATGGAGGTAAAACCGTAAAAGTAAAAAATGAAGAAAATAACTTTATATCCATGGATAAACGAAGCAATAAAAATGTACACACATGAAGAAAAAGTGTGAATAATACATCTATCCACCATTAACCAAATGGTTGAAAAATGAATGCATCAAGACAGCAATTTTTTCCATTCTAAATCTAGGATATAGCAAGGGAAAACATGAAAATAGGAACTTTTTCATATGAACTCTGCTCAACAGATCAAGCTAATGTAAGGAAGAACACATGGCCGACTGCGCAAGCCATATGTTTCATAACTTTACAAGAAAATTCTTCATTTTATAAGCAGCAACATAACTTGAGAAACACCACAATCATATGTCTGCGTTTCTGTATGCATTTATGGGTATGAAACAAAATCGCAAAAATTAGTGGAAACATTCAATGCAATGTGGAAAATTCAGTGCGAGTGAGAACATTTACTACCAAAAAAGGCTTAGCAAAGTAGGAATAAGTACAGAGGAAGGGTTAAACCTTTTGTAAAGCAAGAAATGCACAGGGGGTGTACTCAATGAAAAGTGAGTAATGGTACATGCAGGATAATAAAGGCAGGAGAGGGAAGAGGATATATGTAATTTCCCAAAGAATAAACTCCACATGTAGAATAACGGGTTATTGACTCCAACAAACCATTATATTTCTATATTTATGTTGAATTAGAATTTATGTCGATTATTAGAAATTGTATAGTAAAACTTGTCGTGACATTTTATATAGATATATCTATCTTTTTCCCTAAACAAGCCAGAAGCACTCAGTGTGCATTTCAGAATACTGAAAAGACTTATCCTAGAAGAGAAACGCGTTAGGCGTGTATAGCGTTAAATAAATCTAATATTATACATGGCCTCCTCTACATCGTCAGTATCAAATAAAAGCAAACGGAAGCTAAAAGACTAGGGTAAAAACATAAATCTACTTATGAATAGAAAGTAACCAT
Source organism: Gentiana macrophylla (assembly GCA_026214975.1). Classification (NCBI taxonomy): domain Eukaryota; kingdom Viridiplantae; phylum Streptophyta; class Magnoliopsida; order Gentianales; family Gentianaceae; genus Gentiana; species Gentiana macrophylla. The sequence continues at coordinate 326,404 of CM047811.1, read as the reverse complement.
GCTAAAGAAGGATAGTTAAATTACAACGACGAATAACCCAAAAAACTTATACAATACGATATCTTAAAAGTAGAAGTCTGATGAAGTCTAAGAAAAGAAATACAACTAGTCTAGTCTGGCCTTACAAAGAAATAAACTAAGAGCTTTTGTCAAGACTTCAAAGTCTTCAAAAGTCGTCATCTACACTTGTCAACCTGTTCGTCTTACTCACCCCACAATGCATACAAAAGAAAATGCAAATGAGGTACGTACAAAGTACTTAGTAAAAGTGAGAAGCTAATGAATAACTAAGTTATACAACGAAAGGTTATTATTATGATTATTAAATTATCTTTATGAGACAGGCTCAATTTAAGGTTCAATCCATGCCCATCGACATGTCATGACTAAACGTTTCTAGCTTAGCTTATCTTTGTTGCATCATTACTCAAGGACACTGCACATGGCGTTCATTAGCCTGAAGATATACTTGCTAACTAACGGTGATTAGCACCGATTAGCTCCGGAGTCTCCCCGGTATGCGTGTACTTCCGATGAATTTCATCCACTGCCATTCAGCCGTTTATAGGCCAACAGCGTTGTTCACCTTTTATGAACGTATCACATCGCCGATATGAAAGAGTGTCTAACTGAGAATAAGTGACGTTTTATCTTTTACTACACGTATGTAATTATTACTGTGAATTAACTAGCCACCTAAGTGTTTTCAGGTAAGCTCCCTCACATACACTACTCTCTTTCCTAGACCACTAGACACGGACAACTCCAAGCAAATACACAGACATTGATGAACTCTAGTTCATCAAAGCACAAGCCCTTTCATGCCCTTCTAACGGATCCGAACTTCAACTCCCTTTAAGAGAACATTCGGTGTTTTAATTGAACGAATCAGAAGTTCAATCGAAGCTTGTTCATACTTAATTAATGTTATTGAACCAAAAAAATAGAACTTTAAAACTCAACACAAATATACCAAAAACATATCACATCTCATTAATTACAACTTAGCATGAATTCTATCACCAAACAACACCAAAACTCAACCTATCATTATATAACTATAATTACTCATTAGGAAGAGCCTCTTACCTTAATTTTCAACAAAACCGAAAGCAAAACGTCAAGCATCTGCAACAACTGTTGGTCCTCAACCCCAAGACCTATGTGATCAACAAGAAACCCTAAAATCCTTTTTTTTTTTTTTTGCAGAAAACCGAAACTGAACAAGCCTGTAAAACTGAAGATTACCTGGGTTTACTGCTGTGAAACTATTTTTAGATTATTCTACGCTTCAAGACGATCGTTTCGACTACTCATGGCTGTGAAACAGAGCTACGGATCAAAAGATACGAATTTTCCAAGAATCGAACTCTACGAATACCAAAACTGGAGCTAAATTGAAAACTTACGAAATTGAGAGATGTTATTTTCCAAAGTTGCGTCTCCTCGCGCTGATCACTTTTCTCTCCTGCGGCATCTTGAACAGATGAACGGATTGATCACACGGTTCTCCCTTTTAATTCGTTTCTTCTTCTGCGTTGCTTCCACTATGCCGCCGTTCCATCTCCTATTTTTTCAGAAAAATGCGTGTGTAACTTATGAGAAATAATTGGGATTATTTCTTTTTATAGCCATTTAATTAAACCCATTAATTAAATAACTAAATCCTTTTAATTAAATCCTTTTTAATTAAATAAATGGAATAAATAATAATTAGGTCGTCGTGGGTATGACCAATTACTATTTTACCCTTTCTGAAAAGTTGGAATGTTACATTCCTTCCCCCTTAAGAGGAGTTTCGTCCTCAAAACTCGAATGTAACCGAGAGGTACTTGAACTCTAGACTTTGCGAAGCGTTTCGTCTCCTAATTCGTACAGTCTTCTTCTTATTCCATCTTCCCAACTCATCCACCTGTCTTGAGCTATCTCAAGGTGGCGACGATCTACTTCAATCTCCTCGTTGACTTGCTGTATCAAATCTGGTCTCGTATTCTGTTGTCGCTCCACTTCATCCCAGAAACTCGTGTTCTTCTATCTATATCTTCATGAAAGATCATCATCAGTACTGTTCCAACTCTTGTACTTGTTGGACACTCCGAGAGGAGCTGCAATTTCGATCCCGTGGTTTTCATTCTTCATTATCCTTCCCAATCTTCCGCATTCGGAACCCAAAGCTGATTCCGATGCCGACGGTTGCTATCTTCATCTAACTCGTGACCAATGGCTGGTTGGGCTCCGGCCACTCACTTGTAACCGCAGACAACTGGGTCTTTGTCTTGCTTCTTTCATGAACTCATCAACTGCCTTGAATCTTGAAATCATCGGTTCAACACTCTTTCCTTGCTCCTGCTGCCCTATACCCGGAAAGCTGAATCTTCCCAGCCGAAACCACACTACTGGCACACTTGACATCTTTCGATCCCAACTTCCATCATGGCACCACAAGCTTGATGAAGAACTGCAAGGATCCGAGCTGAAGGACTTCTGAGACTCCTTGTGGGTGGGGAACATGCATTGTCCTACTTTCTCTCTGACGGTCTGATCCAATTCTTATGCCAAAAATAGTTAGCTTGGAGAATAAATAAAATTGAAAAGTGACAAGTTGGGTACCAGGGTGGCATGTCAACTAGGTAAGCCAAGGAATGATACAATGCACTTGAAATAGGAAAGGTTGCTTGGGTTACAAGAAAAACAAGATGATTTCGTGTTGGGGAAATGTTGAAGGTGGTTCCAAACTGAAGAATGAGACATTGTATCATAATACAAGGGATAGCCACAAAAAGGAAAACAAAAGGACACCTTGTAGATGATTTTCTTTTTTTTAGAGAGAGGAATTCTGCAAGATACGGTGGTCTGCAAAGACTTCAGAGGTAACTTGAAAGGATGGTAATAAGCTTTCATATAAGCCTTGAGAAAGTGGAGACGTTAAAGGTAACATCACACAACAGAAATCAAGGTAAAGGTGCAAGGTCGAGCACCAAAAGGACTAAAAGATAGAAATCAAAAAGAGCAAGAATCTCAACATGGAAGGAGCCATGGAGACAAAACGAGTACACCAAAAGATCTCGAGAATAAAATAAACACTTGTCAAGAAGTGTCCAAGTTTGCGATGAGTCAAAGAGAGGTTATCTCAAGATTTAATAGAAATAGAAATTCCTCAAGGAATTGTAAGGGAATATCAAAAGTTTGAATAAGTAAAGTAAGCAAGATTTTTAAGTGAAGAGGAAACGACACTTAAGAATTGTTGGATAAGGTTTGATTTCCAAGAATTAATTCAAACTTTCAAATGAAGTGTGAAAGATCATTGATGATCCAATTCAAAGTTTCAAGGTTGCACTACTCGAGAGGAATAGTACACTGCCGGGGAAATAAGGGCTCAAGGTTATTCCTCATGTGGGAAAAAGGTTAAGATAAAATAGACTTTCAACTAGTATGACAAAATTGTAATAGAAACGCCAAAATAGAAGATGGAATATCAAAAAGTGTATCTGGCGGTTCATGGCTCTAAATGGCCTGAAAGAGAGTTAAAATTGAAGGGTACAAGGTACATTAATCTGAATTGAAAATCAGAAGTTTAGGAATTCAGAAGTTGATTGGCTAAGTAGGTTTGGAAGGCACCTTGGCAAAGACTACCTTCTGCTTGAAACTGGTTTAGCATAAATTGCTAGAAGGTTAAATATAGGTAACTAGATGGATGTCAAGGTAGGATTAAGGATCCAACTGGTAAGAAGATGAGATGCATACCTTGAAAGAACAAGTAGCATTAGATGGAAAGATTACAAAATCAACACTACCCTTAGGAGGGAAGCTGAAAATAAACACAAGTAAAAAGATTGTTCTGACATTAAAATGTTCAGTCAAATTTGTACTTGAAAAAAGAATGGGGGTGCAACAATGCATAGTTAGAGAAAACTTGTTCCTTGATTTGACAAGTAAGGAAGCATGGATTTGATCAAAAGAAAGACTTATGGAGATATGTTTCTTAGAAAATTCATGAAAACAAGTGAAGAGGATTTATTGAGTTTAAAGATCTCAAGTGAGGGATTACATGAGAAATAAAATATCAGATAAGGTATAATTACAAAAGGGCACGAAAAGGGTCTGAACATCAAACATGGCATGCTGGGGGATAGCATCTTGGTTCTTGTTTACAACTGCAAAAGAACTATAATATTAGCTTTACAAGCATCCTACTAAAAGGTTTAACTCAGAAGGAGATCAGCCTCAGGAAACTCCTAAACATAACAATCGTAACTTACTACCCTCTTAGCCCTAACCCCAAGTCAAAGAGGTGAAAATTCCTTTTAGGTTGCTGTGTATGAAATTTACTCCGGATCTGATATTATCAATTTTTATAGAACAAACGAAGAGGAATTTGAGCACGATCCGAAAAGAAAAGATTTAGATACTGGAGTTTCCCAGGTGAAATAAAAATATTGGAATTTTTGAATGAAAATAAGTTGGTCAAAAACAGTTAGATCTGACGATTGCACAAGCTGTCAGAATTTCCAGTTTAGTAGACACTGAGTTGAATTGCAAATCGAGATCAAACGAAAACGAATATGAGCTTAATTTCAAAAGGAAAATTGTAGATAAAAGTTTTTTCTGCAACATATCAAAAATTCAGATCAATTGAAGGTGTTTAACCTGTTCAAAACGGAAGAAGAAGTGAAGGTGCTGCTGCAGATTTTCTGGACAGAGTGTCCGGCATAAACATGATTTTTCTGAACAATACATAACGATTATCGATTTGATGTAAAAAGAGAAGTTGTAGATAAGACAGTAATCTACATTTCTGAAAATTTTCAGAATTTATGGAACACGGTAAGTTGTTTAACCTGAAGGGAAAACACGGAAACAAAAGCATTCACACATGTTGGGTAAATCCAAACACGAGGATAATGAAAAGTATGTGCCAAAGTACGAGACCTTTAACACTATGAGTTGAAACAACAGAGGAGTACTTGGAAATAATAGAGTTACACATGGAGTTCGTGTAGAACCATCTCAAGCAAAGCAAAGGTAAAAGAATGTTGATGAACTCAAACCAAGTGATAGTGAAAAGAGAAAGTGGAGGACTTGTAGAGCTGAATCAAATATCATTCTCTACAAAGTTAGGCCAAGATAAAAGTAAACTTAGATATCCATGTGTAGAGAAGGTGAAGAGATTTCAATAGGGGAAAAATAAGGAAAAGGAAATCATCCAAGAGGACCTCGACTTTAAAGTGTAGGCATAAGACTCCGATCCTAAAGCATTACTTAAAGGGGTTTCACTTAACCCTATGTGACATGCTACGGTTTGGAACTTCAAAAGAAGAAAGAGTTCCTATTAAGGATACTAGGAGAAACAAAACTGAGGTGATCACATAAAAGATGTGAACAGTGAACTCAACTTAACCTCCGTCTAAGACGACTCTTCACTTGGTCCTAGTGGAACTTAACCACGGTTTAAGGATTCCTAGTCATACGAGGATCACCACCAAACTCAAGTTCTAGAAGGTCTAAAGGATTCTTATCTTAGAGGAAGAGAAGCCTAGAATAGAAAGGACGCTTCTCTCTGATACCAACTGTAATGCCCCGCTCCCAGATACCGAGCCCTTATCCGGAAGAGAGCGTTCGTGCGTATAGCATTAAATAAATCTAATATTATCATGCAGCCTCTACATCGTCAGTATCAAATAAAAGCAAACGGAAGCTAAAAAGACTCGGGTAAAACATAAATGCTACTATGAATAGAAAGTAACCATGCTAAAGAAGGATAGTTAAATTACAACGACGAAAAACCCAAAGACTTATACAATACGATAACTTAAAAGTAGAAGTACAACAAGTCTAAGAAAAGAAATACAACTAGTCTAGTACAACCTTTACAAAGAAATAAACTAAGAGCTTTGTCAAGACTTCAAAGTCTTCAAAAGTCGTCATCTACACTTGGTCAACCTGTTCGTCTTCTCACCCCACAATGCATACAAAAGAAAATGCAAATGAGGTAAGTACAAAGTACTTAGTAAAAGTGAGAAGCTAATGAATAACTAAGTTATACAACGAAAGGTTATTATTATGATTATTAAATTATCTTTATGAGACAGACTCAATTTAAGGTTCAATCCATGCCCATCGACATGTCATGACTAAACGTTTCTAGCTTAGCTTATCTTTGTTGCATCATTACTCAAGGACACCGCGCATGGCGTTCATTAGCCTGAAGATATACTTGCTAACTAACGGTGATTAGCACCGATTAGCTCCGGGGTCTCCCCGGTATGCGTATCGTCCGATGAATTTCCTCACCGCCATTCGGCAGCTTTATAGGCCAAAGCCAGCGTTGTTCACCTTTTATGAACGTATCACATCGCCGATATGAAAGAGTGTCTAACCGAGAATAAGTGACGTTTTATGTTTTACTACACGTATGTAATTATTACTGTGAATTAACTAGCCACCTAAGTGTTTTCGTAAGCTCCTCACATACACTACTCTCTTTCCTGAACCACTAGACACGGACAAGTCCTAGCAAATACACAGACATTGATGAACTCTAGTTCATCAAAGCACAAGCCCTTTCATGCCCTTCTAGCGGATCCGAACTTCAACTCCCTTTAAGAGAACATTCGGTGTTTTAACTGAACGAATCAGAAGTTCAATCGAAGCTTGTTCATACTTAATTAATGTTATTGAACCAAAAAAAATAGGGATGTGTTTCCCTGACTTCAATACTAACAATGACTGAGAAGGAATTTGCTCTACATATTATCAATGACTGGGAAGGAATTTGCTCTATGCGTAGTAGGAATTTGCTCTACTCGGAGTAGAATCAAGGGCGTCTACGGCGGTAGATGGTAAACCGAAAAAGATGCATGACCGTGCCTATAAGTTGATCAAGTTGTTTCATACTTGTTTTGTCACCAGAACTGGGCCAAGCCATCGATTTGAAAATGTTAAAAAAAACTTCCCATAAGAAACTCTCTTATTAGAAAGACTATGGATCAAGTAGCAGAGATCGTCGCTGACTTGTTAGACCGCATCTTGAGACCTCTGTGTTTGGATCTCAAGAAAGGGAAAGATTTTGTGGAATTTGTCTTAGTTGGTGCTATAGCCAGTGTGCATGGCGTCTATGACATACTTAATCCACCTAGCGAAAATGAAATACCCATTCATGGTAAAAGTAGAAAGTTCATCGTTGTAAAATCGAATGAGAAAATTTTGACCTGAGGTTTGGGGGCCGCGTCTGTAGCAACATGTGAAAGAACAGCGGAAAGACTTGTTTTATTGCTACAGTGGCGGAGGCAATCTCTATACGGCATCCTTAAGTGCAGCTCATCTGGTGTTAAACTTTACGGAAACATCTACACCACCAAGTAACCAGAGGGCAAAGAAAAATATCAAATGCATGCCTTTTTCTTGCAGGACTTCTCAATAAAAATGAACAAAAATGCAATTTATTAAGGTTTTTTTGTGTGTGTCCGCTTTTCTTTCACATATTGCTACAGACGCGGGCCTCCAAACCTCTGGTAAAGAATTTCCCATTCTATTTTATAGCGATGAACTCTCTAATTTTGTGATTACCATGAATATGTATTTCACTTTCGTTAGGTGAAATAAGTATGTCATAGACGCTATGCATACTGGCTGTAGCACCAACAAGGACAAAGTACACACGATCTTTCCAGATCCACACGCAGAGGTCTCAAGACGTTTTCTATCAGCAACGACGATCTCTGCTACTTCATCCATAGTTTTTCCATAACAGAAAGTTTTTTATATTCAACAGGAAGTTATGTTTAACCTTTTCAAATTGTTGGTTTGGCCCAATTCCGGTGACAAAGCATGTATGAAACAACTCGATCAACTTATAGGCACGGTCGCCTTTTCGTTTTACCATCTACTACCGTAGACTCTCTTGATTCTACTCCGAGTATAGCAAATTCCTTCCCATTCATTGTTAGTATTGAAATCAGGGAAACCCATCCCTGTAATACGAACAATAAATCAATAACATTAATTGATATTCCGTAAAACATGGGATTATAGCTAAACATACTAATGCTATGTCTATAAATATCTGTTGTTAGTCTAACATAACAGCTTCAACTATACCAGGTTTTCATTCAAATGCCTCTAGTCTTCTTCTTCTTTCACATCATCAAACTCATAGTCGAATTTCTCATGATTAATATTTTATAACCATTTAATTCTCATGATTAATATTCTAAAACCAAAGAATGTGAGTAAAGAAGCATTAACGAGAACAAGTTTAATCTAATACTCCAATGGATAAACAGGGAAGGTCGTGCAAATTAATTGACTGCATGGGCGAAGGTATGATGTCGTTATGACTTCATGTGCTAGCTATTGTGAGTGCAAAACCCTCGTCGTGTATTGGTTCTGTGTAAACGTGTACTTCAACTCATGCATTTTCGAAATACTACTATATAATTATACAACAATTAATTAAATATTTATAGAATCGATGTATTAAATTCGCAGCCATCATTATTGGGAGAAGGTCTAAAGTTTACTAGTACTTTCTACTACTAGTCAAATTTACGATGCTGGAAACCGTCTATTAATCAATACGGGTCAATTTCTCCTGTGATAAAAGATCTTAAACCCTAGAACCCTAATTTTTGTGGGAAAGGCGTGTTTCTTTTGGTGTTTTAGACTGAGCTCTCAAGTTATTTCTGAGAGTTGCCTACGTATCCAATAGTCGAATTGGAATCAAGCCTTTCGTAGTTCCTTAGGGTTGTTTATATAGGTGGCATCTCGCCCCTATTACTTATTGTGCAAGTATTATTATAATTATTATTCCCTAAGGATATATACGAGTAAATCCCTATTATTTAAAGATAATTAATGACACGATAAACGCTAGGATTGGAGTCATCATAACTTAGGATTCTTTCCTTGTTCATCTCCAACTACCCCTCACATGGAATAACAACAGGGCTGTGCGGAGCATTCTACGCTCAGCCCCCCAGTCCAACATGGTCGAACTGGCAAGCTCCTCTTCACCAGACCCAGACCGACCTGCGGTGCCTGGAGGAGGGGTTTATCTGATCTCCCACCTGGGGTAGACGAACAACCCTTTGTTCATTTTCTGGGGCCCTTGGCCCTTAAAGCCCTAAAATGTAGGACTAAACATTTATTACACACTCCTAAGGGTGACATTGGCGTGACTCGGGTCGGATATCATCATAAGCCCCCCCAGGTCTGACCTTGCTTTGTTAGTTAGTCAGACCTGCATCATTTGGTGGTTCGGCTGGTCATTATCCAATCTCGCGTTTTAAATTATGCTGACAGCCAGCTGGCAGTCTATTTAATAGGCCATCATTGCCGTTGCGGGGTACGAGGCGATTTCGCTGCTTTTCATAACTGACGTCGTCACACGTCTGGAGTGGGTTATAAACCCGTCCTTTCATACCAGACTTTCCCTCTTCTTGACTCTACTATTAAATCAAATATTTCTCTCAAGATCCTCTGCATTTTCAAGTAAGCTTTTTCTCTAACTTTTCTTGTACTATTCTTCTCTCTCTCTCTTTTATGTTCTTCCCAGTTTATGAGGGCGAGTACTGCTTCGAGCAGCTCAATTGATAGGGAGCTTGAGTCCCATTCCGAATCTGAAAACGAGATTAACCACCCATTTATCGAATTTGGGGGGCCAATAGACGTTCCAGCCCTAAACACCATTGCTGCTCGCAGCAATATCGAGCAGATCGTTACCGATCAGCCCCCTTCTAATCCATCCTGATATCATTCAACTTTTGGTTTTACCTCCTTACGTCAGTGTCTTAGAGCCCACATGACTGCTAGGACAGCCATAGGTTGCTTTGGAGTTAGATCCAAAATTACCCAGGATGATCTCCTGGAGACTTGTACTACGTATCATATTGATATAGATCATTATGCTCCCCAGCTTCCTGGTGGAGCACATATGTATGCTCATCTGCCCCCATAGGGGTATTGTACCGTGTACAAAGAGCATTTTACCTGCGGTCTGAGGACCCCTTTCTGTCCCGCCTTCCTTGCCGCACTGAGGCATTACAACCTGAGCTCTGCTCACATCGCCCCTAACGGAGTTAGGGCGATCATAGGTTTTGCAATCTTCTGTAGACTGATGGATACAGAGTTCTCAGTGGACCTTTTCAGGACATTCTACCAACACAAAATGGTCAGGAACCACAACGGGTGGTATTACTTCCCACTCCAAACTGACCATCGTAGGCTAGTCTCCATCCTGAATAAGGGGAAGTCTTTCATGCACGAGTGGAAACACCACTTCTTTTTCATTCGTCATGATGGACACCCTGAACTGGCTGGCTGGAACTACCTTCAGCTTTCCCCTGATGTGTGTCCCACTACCGTCGGTGAACGCTTGCTGAATGATATTGCTGATGCCAATATTCTTCTTGATTTTGAGCACTGGCCTGCTGCACTGATAGAGGCTGCTCGTTTGTCTGATTCTGGTCCGGAGCCTTATCTGAGGCTTACTCAGGAGGAGTACAACAACTGTAGGAAACTATTTTTGCTTTACCTTTGCCTATGTGCTCTTTTTTTTGTTACTGATATTTCTCTTTTAAGTGGCCGATATCGCCGACATCTTTGAGCAGGCGTTTGAAGAGGACGAGCAGGCCGTCCCTGAACAGAATGAGCCCCTTCAGGGTCAGGACCCAAGGGATGACGCTGAGCCAGAGCTTGAGCTGGATAATCCTGCAATTATTCCTGAGGACCATCCTGTACAGGGTTTTCAACAGGGTGGCCTAGCTGCTGGTTCCCAGCAGAACGAACAGAGGGAGGCCAGCCTGGTCATTATTGATGCCAGTGCCTCTTCTCGAGCAGCCCCAGCAGTTCACAGCTCATTCAATTCAGCTTGCTGCGCATGTATGATCTTCTCCAGATCAGCAATCCGGGCATCTTTATACAATGACTCATCCTTGTGCTTGTTGCGGCTGGCGGACAGATCAGCGATCCGATTCTCCAGGGAGGCCTTCTGAGTGGAGAAGCCATTGAGGCAATGGAGGACCTCCTTCCTAGCCTTGACAACCTATAATTAAACAAGGTAAAGCGAACTGGGTCAGTGCAGTTCGAGAATAACAAACCGGAAAAGTTAAGTATAAAGAGCTTACAATGGATGACAGGTCCTTATCTGGCAGTTCCGCTAAGAACTCAGCTGAAGAAAGAATCCTAAGTTATGATGATTCCAATCCTAGCGTTTATCGTGTCATTAATTATCTCTAAATAATAGGGATTGACTCGTATATATCCTTAGGGAATAATAATTATAATAATACTTGCACAATAAGTAATAGGGGCGAGATGCCACCTATATAAACAACCCTAAGGAACTACGAAACACTTGATTCCAATTCGACTATTGGATACGTAAGCAACTCTCAGAAATAACTTGAGAGCTCAGTTTAAAACACCAAAACAAACACGCTTTTCCAACAAAAATTAGGGTTCTAGGGTTTAAGATCTTTTATCACAGGAGAAATTGACCCGTATTGATTAATAGACGGTTTCCAGCATCGTCAATTGGCGCTAGAAGGAGGGCTGTACGGAGCATTCTACGCTCAGCCCTCTAGTCCAACATGGCCGAACTGGGCAGCTCCTCTTCACCAGACCCAGACTGACCTGCGGTGGCTGGAGGAGGGGTTTATCTGACTCCCTCCTGGGGTAGACGAACAACCCTTTGTTCGTTTTCTGGGGCCCTTGGCCCTTAAAGCCCTAAAATGTAGGACTAAACATTTATTACACACTCTTAAGGGTGACATGTGGCGTGACTCGGGTCGGATATCATCACAAATCTTTCAACATACTTCATTCAAAACATCAACAACAACAATAATAATACAGTATTAATACTACTACTACTACTACTACTACTACTACTACTACTACTACTACTAATACTACTACTCTCAGAACACTCGATTTCCAATCCCGTCGGCGCGGTATTGGTCACCGTAGTGCCACTCATCACGACACCACGATCGTGGCGGTAACATGCAACATTCCACAACAGAAAGAAAATAAACATTCACCATTCATTATTTTAAAAGAAAGTATTAAAGTGAATACAAGTATCTCAAGAAAATGAAATTATGCGAACGTCAAAATCTTTAAAATTTAAAAATTCCAAATAATGTAGAAAACGTGTGGATCGCGACTACGTGGCTCTCAAACCCCGCGACATCCCAAAAACAAGAAAACATCCATAGAAGTACACATAAGAATCACTCCCATAAATGGATCATAGCAGGTCAAGCGAAAGTACAAACCGTCAACTACAAAGTTGAGTAAGAATAAATCTAGTGTACAAAAGTAAAACCAACTCAAGAGAGGTACTACTACACTTATGAAGGACCCAACCAATCTATAAAAGTTACGACACCTGCCCATAACAGAGATACCAAACATCACAACTAGCCACCTAAAGGTCCCGAATGTGCACATCCCTCAAAAGGGTAAAGCCCTAGAGAGGAGGGTCCTAAAGGTCATCCAATGGTACCATACTAGATGGACCATCACGTCTTTGAGGGTGCAAGAAACCTTCCCGGGTTCCCGGCTTTGGGTACTACCCTATCCGGCCCGACCACATCACTGTCTGCAACTCCCCAAACACGTAGGGTCACTGAAGTCGTAAGGAAACCTTCCCGGGTTTACGGCTTTGGGAGCTACCCTATCCGGCCCAACCCCTGGGGTTTTACGAACCTCAATGCCCAACACCAAGTCCCACAATGATATCAAAGCCTCGACTCATCAAAACCCAACTTACCATACATATTCATAAGACTTATCAACAACCCACAAAGGAAGGAAAACAACATAGATGGGCGCCCGTGCCTGAAGACCGAACGCCCGTCCAAGGACTCCACTGGGCGCCCGTCCAAGCGATCGAGGCGCCCGTCCAAAACATCGAGTTAGATCCTCGAATGTAAAACAACCCTCGAGGCGCCCGTCCGTAACCTGACACCCGTCCCAAAACCAACTCAAAGCGAGGCGCCCGTCCGAAAGTACAGACGCCCGTCCACTCTAGCAAAGTTAGATCCTGAATGTAAAACAACCCCTCAGGCGCCCGTCCAGGCAATCCAGACGCCCGTCTAGGATGAAATCAAGGCAGGCGCCCGTCTAGGAGGCTTGGACGCCCGTCCACCTGGGTTTCATCTCGAACCCTAACAATTTTCTACGCGATTACGAGCCGTTTTCAACGAGCAATGTAAAGCAAAGCAACCCCTTAAGCCCAGAAAACCCCATACAAAGGTATCATATCAACTGTAGATTTTAACTAACACAAAAACACACTACTAGGAACGTTTAACAAACCAAAACCGTGGCACACAAGCATAGAAGTCTTAAATTAAACTTTTACAGCATCAAGTTAAACTTTTGACAGCATAGAATTATCCTTACCGGAATTGCTGCGTTTTGAAAGCCCTTGCTAAGCTAGAAACGATCCTCAACGAAGCTCAAATCTATAAAAGAAAACAACGATTACTGACGACGAATTCCTAAACACCAAGGAGAGATTTTTTTTTCCTTCCTCCTCACAAGCAAGTCGGCGGCAAGGGAGGTTTTGAGGCTGAATAGAAAATTTTGCTTGGGGAAAAATAAGGGAGGAAAAAGGAGTGAAAACCCTTTTTATTCATTAAGTGATTAAAACTCCTTTTTAATTACTAAATAAATCCCTTCATAAAAATTTATTTAAATCCCATAATTTCCCGAATAATTAGATCCTTTATTAATTAATTAGTAAGTCAAAATTTCGGGATATTACATCCTCCCCCCCTTAAGACAAAACTTCATCCTCGAAGTTCAGGTTCGTATCGGCGTTAATCCACCCCCCTTAAAGCACCCTTCGTCCCCGAAGATAAGCAAAAGGATTTTACGAACAAGGCTTGAGAATTGCATACCTTAGGAGAACAAATGCGGGTACTTCTGTCGCATAGCATCCTCAGCTTCCCATGTCGCCTCCTCGGTGGCATGGTTAGACCATAAGACCTTGACGATGCTAACCTCACGTCCCCTTGTTTTCCGTACTTTGGTATCTAATATACATGCATGCGGTACCTCCTCGTAAGTCAAGGATTGATCCAGTTCAATGACCTCCGGTTCGATCACGTGAGAAGGATCACTCACGTACTTGCGCAATTGGGATACATGGAACACGTTATGCACCTTATCCAACACCGGTGGCAAGGCGAGTCGATATGCCACTTCACCTATGCGGTCCAAGACCTCGTATGGCCCCACGTACTTGGGACTCAACTTACCTTTCTTGCCAAAACGCATCACTCCTCTGGTTGGTGATACTCGTAGCAATACTTTATCGCCCACGGCGAACTCAATATCCCGTCGGTGTAAGTCTGCATAGCTCTTTTGCCTATCCTGGGCAGCCTTCATCTTTTCTCGGATTATCTGCACCTGCTTAATCGTATCTTCGATCATCTGCGGTCCCAAAATCACTGCTCGGACGAATCGTCCCAACAAACCGGACTTTTGCACTTCCTACCATAAAGTGCCTCAAAAGGTGTCATCTTAATACTGGCGTGGTAACTGTTGTTGTATGAAAACTCAATAAGATCGAGCTTTTCCTCCCAAGAGCCTTTGAATTCTAACACACATGCCTCAACATGTCTTCCAAAGTTTGTATGGTCCTCTCCGTCGACCATCGGTAGCAGTGGTGGAAAGTCAGACTCATTCGTAGCTCCGTCCCCAAGGCTGTCTGTAGCTCCTGCCAAAACCGAGATATGAATCTCGCATCTCTATCTGACACAATGCTGCTGGGTATACCATATAGTCTCACAATATTTCTCCGGTATGCCATAGCCAACTCCGTCTTACTCCAGGTGTCTTTCATCGGGATGAAATGCGCCGCTTTGGTCAGTCTATCCACAACGACCCAAATCATATTATTCCCTTTAGGGCTCCTCGGTAATCCGCATACAAAATCCATAGAGATGGAATCCCACTTCCAAACCGGCACATCCAACGGCTGCAGCATACCCTGTGGCCGTCGATGTTCAATCTTGACCTTCTGACAAGTCAAGCACTTTGACACAAATTCTGCTACCTCACGTTTCATATTGGGCCACCAAATGGTTTTCTTGAGGTCTTTGTACAATTTGTCTCCTCCCGGATGAACCGAATAAGGCGTACTATGAGCTTCACTCAAGATCCGCCTCTTGAGTTCTTCGTCGGCTGGTACACACCACCGACCCTTAAACCGGATACTACCATCCTCGTGTAACGTAAAATCAGCCGCTCCATCTGTACCAATCTTGGCCTTCTTTGCCTCAATTACCTGTCACCCACTTTTTCGCCGGATCTCGGCAGATAATTCGGGTTGCAAGACGAAGTCACTTTTATCTCCGCCTTTCTGGATGACACAAATATTCATGCGGTCCAACTCTTCTCGCAATCTGATCCGAGCTACTTCCTCGCACAAGGAATGAATCGATATTCGACTCAAAGCGTCCACCACTACATTGGCCTTCCCTTCGTGGTATTGGATTTCCATGTCATAATCTTTAATTAGTTCCAACCAACGCCTCTGACGCATGTTGAGCTCCTTCTGTGTAAATATGTACTTGGACTCTTGTGATCTCAAAACACCTTGAAAGTTATTCCATACAAATAGTGTCGCCATATCTTCAATGCGAAAACCACAGCTGCCAACTCTAAGTCGTGAGTCGGGTAGTTACTCTCATATGGTTTCAGCTGCGTCGATGCATACGCGATCACTCGTCTCCGTTGCATCAGTACGCAACCCAGACCATTCTTCTATGCATCGGTATAAACCTCAATATCCTCATTACCCTCTGGTAGTGCTAAAATAGGAGCTGTAGTCAACCGTTCCTTAAGCAGTTGGAACGCCTCCTCACATTTTTCATCCCACTTAAACCGGTTCTCTTTCTTCATTAATGCAGTCATCGGCCTCGCAATCTTGGAAAAGTCTTTTACAAATCTTCGGTAATATCCAGCCAAACCCAAGAAGCTTCGAATTTCCGCAACATTCTTAGGTGTTGCCAACTCGTCACCGCCTCTATCTTGCTCGGGTCAACGGATACACCATCTTTCGAGACAACATGCCCCAAAAATGCCACTCGTTCCAACCAGAATTCACATTTCGACAATTTCGCATACAGTTGTTTCTCCCATAAAATCTGCAATGTCTGAGCCTCAGGTGCTCGGCATGTTCTTTCTTAGTCTTAGAGTAGACCAGGATGTCGTCAATAAAGACTACTACAAAGCGTCCAAGTAGGGTCCGAATACCCGGTTCATCAAATCCATGAAAATCTATTTGCGGTGCGTTGGTCAATCCGAAAGGCATGACCGTGAATTCGTAATGTCCGTACCTGGTACGAAATGCGGTCTTTGGAATATCCGCATCTGCTACCCGGAGCTGGTGATACCCTGATCGCAAATCAATCTTCGAAAATCCTACCCCGTAGTTGATCGAACAAATCATCGATCCTAGGTAACGGATACTTGTTCTTCACTGTGACGTTGTTCAGTTCCCGGTAATCAATACACAGCCGCATACTACCATCCTTCTTCTTCACAAACAACACCGGTGCTCCCCATGGTGATACACTCGGTCGGATATACCCCTTATCGAGCAGTTCTTCCAATTGTACCTTTAGTTCTGCTAATTCCTTAGGTGCCATACGATAGGGTGCTTTCGATATCGGTCTGGTCCCGGCACCAACTCCACTCGCAACTCTACCTCCTCCGGGGTGGCATGCACAGTATCTCATCGTGAATACATCCCCAAAATCACGGACTACATCAATGTCCGCTATTTTAGGATCCCCCGTGCTTACATCATGTACGTGACACATAAACAACGGGTGCCCTTTCTCGATGAGAGATCTCAAAGTCATCACCGGAATAATCTTCACATTAGGTTTATCCACAAATCCCTTGTAAGATACCCGCACCCCTTTAGGACCTCTCAAAGTCACCTTCTTCTGCTCACAGTCAATTTTGGCTTTATGCCGGTTCAACCAATCCATACCCAAAATAACGTCGAAGTTCTCGAGAGGGAACTCGATCAAGTCAACCGACAAGTTGACTCCCAAAATCACTATTGGTACATCTCTATACAACTTAGAACATGGTACTAACTCTCCTGATGGTTGCATAAATTTGCTGTCAATTACCTCAAATGTAGCTAGACCTAACCTCAAAACATGCGAACTTGCTACAAAGGAACATGATGCACCCGAATCAAAAAGTACATAGGATAAGAATGAGTTAACCAGAAAATTACCCGTCACTACGTGGTTGCTCTGCTCGGCCTCCTCTCTGCCCAGTGCGAATAATCTCCCAGTCTGATTTTTCTCAGCCCCCTGAACTGTGCTGGCCGACCCTGATGGTCGGTTTCTGTTTCCACCAGTGGCGCAGTGCACCCCATGTCGGCTCGTGCGGAGTACCACTCTGCTGCTTGGTTACCCCTACCCATGTTCCCCGTGTTGCTCCTGAGTCCCACCCACGTTGCTTCCGTAACCGATGCCGACCCGCGGTGTGTGGGAGCCGTAAAGCACTCATATCGTCTATGTCCAAACTTCCCACAATTGTGACACTCGAACTGCGCGACCAACAATCGGTACCGGATGATTTCTCCGGCACCGCTTGCAATGATAACCGTGGCCGACTAAACCCACAGGAGTTACCTCTCACCGGTGACCACCACCGCCCCTGGTAAGGTGGTAATTTTCCGAAAAGGACGGTCGTCTTGGTGGGTTTCGAATTGCTCGCTTTTGCTGCCTGATTGTCCTCGAGATGCTCTTCCTCTTGTTAGTAGTATATGCCGCTTTGACCTCTCTCCGAATCCTCTCAATGTTGCATGCTACTTCACACATCTCTTTAAACTCGTGAAGCCCCTCGCTTGCACCCATACGATCCCGGATCGCTAAATCTAAGTGTTGCTCAAACTTCACCATCTTGGCCTCTTGATCGGCACTAGCTCGAGATGCATAAACGGCCAAGTCGACAAACTTCTCGTAGTATTCTTGGACAGTCATATCCCCCTGTCGGAGATTATCGAACTCCACCCGCAGCTCTTTCCTCTTGGATTCGGGAAAGAATTCACGCCTCAGCTCCTGCTTAAACTCAGTCCAGTTCAGTGGGACCAATACCGTTTCCCCTTGCTCATTTACAGTCTGAGCCAACCGATCTTTGTTAGCACCCCACCATAAATCAGCCCTGTCAACCAAGTAGAAAGCAGCTTGGTCGACCTTCAGTTCCTCTGGACAGCCTAGAGTGGCGAAAATTTTCTCAAACTCCCTAATCCACCGCTCGAGTCCTTTAGATCTCCCTTACCATCGTCTTGACTAGGCCTCTCGACTCACGGCCCTAGTCATGCCGGTGGTTGACCCACGAGAACGATCCTCTGTCGCCTTGTTGACCGCTGAATCAGTCTTGATTCATCTTAACCACCGATCAATCACCGGTCCTCTCATTTCCATTCCTAGGAGGCATAGCTAAACTTGCAAAAGTAAACAATCATACATTCAATTATCACCTCTGAAGATGCCACGAATATTTCACATATACTAACACTTACTGTCCAAAATTAATTGCAACACACAGCCACATTGCCACATACATCAGAACTTACCGTACTTTCCCTACATAAAACTCAATACCTACCCCACACATCCTCACTGTGCTTATTTTAGTGAATTTATTCTTAAGGTTCATTTTAGGTGGTGGTCCTGGAGTCGAACGTCTCTGATACCACTTTGTAACACCCCGATTTCCAATCCCGTCGGCCGCCGGTATTGGTCACCGTAGTGCCACTCATCACGACACACAGTCGTGGCGGTAACATGCAACATTCCACAACAGAAAGAAAATAAACATTCACCATTCATTATTTTAAAAGAAAGTATTAAAGTGAATTCAAGTATCCTGAAGAAAATGAAATTATGCGGAACGTCAAAATCTTTAAAATTTAAAAATTCCAAATAATGTAGAAAAGCGTGTGATCTGCGACTACGTGGCTCTCAAACCCCGCGACATCCCAAAGAACAAGCAAACATCCATAGAAGTACTGCTAAGAATCACTCCCCATAAATGGATCATAGCAGGTCAAACGAAAGTACAAACCGTCAACTACAAAGTTGAGTAAGAATAAATCTAGTGTACAAAAGTAAAACCAACTCAAGAGAGGTACTACTACACTTATGAAGGACCCAACCAATCTATAAAAGTTACGACACGCCCATAATGTATACCAAACGTCACAACTAGCCACCTAAAGGTCCCGAATGTGCACATCCCTCAAAAGGTAAAGCCACAGAGAGGAGGGTCCTAAAGGTCATCCAATGGTACCATACTAGATGGACCATCACGTCTTTCGCGGTGCAAGGAAACCTTCCGGGTTCCCGGCTTTGGGTACTACCCAATCCGGCCCGACCACATCACTGTCTGCAACTCCCCAAACACGTAGGGTCACTGAAGTCGTAAGAAAACCTTCCCGGGTTTACGGCTTTGGGAGCTACCCTATCCGGCCCAACCCCTGGCGGTCTCACGAACCTCAATGCCCAACACCAAGTCCCACAATGATATCAAAGCGTCGACTCATCAAAACCCAACTTACCATACATATTCATATGACTTATCAACAACCCACAAAGGAAGGAAAACAACATAGATCGGGCGCCCGTGCGAAGACCAACGCCCGTCCAAGGACTCCACTGGACGCCCGTCCAAACAGTCAGACGCCCGTCCAAAACATCGAGTTAGATCCTCGAATGTAAAACAACCCCTCAGGCGCCCGTCCGAAGTAACCTGAGCGCCCGTCAAAAACCAACTCAGCCAGGCGCCCGTCCGAGAAGTACAGACGCCCGTCCACTTTAGCGAGTTAGATCTCGAATGTAAAACAACCCCTCCAGGCGCCCGTCCGAGCAATCCAGACGCCCGTCTAGGATGAAATCAAAGCGAGGCGCCCGTCTGAGGCTTGGGCGCCCGTCCACCTGGTTTCATCTCGAACCCTAACAATTTTCTACGCGATTCTCGAGCCCTTTTTCAACGAATGCAAAGAAATAAAGCAACCCCTTAAGCCCGAAAACCCCATACAAAGGTATCATATCATTTGTAGATTTTAACTAACACAAAAACACACTACTAGGACGTTTAACACACCAAAACCGTGGCACACAAGCATAGAAGTCTTAAATTAAACTTTTACAGCATCAAGTTAAACTTTTGACAGCATAGAATTATCCTTACCGGAATTGCTGCGTTTTGAAAGCCCTTGCTAAGCTAGAAACGATCCTCAACGAAGCTCGAATCTATAAAAGAAAACAACGATTCGATTTACTTAATTCCTAAACACCAAGGAGAGATTTTTTTCCTTCCTCCTCACAAGCAAGTCATGCAAGGGAGGTTTTGAGGTGAACAAAAATTTTGCTTGGGGAAAAATAAGGGAGGAAAAAGGAGTGAAAACCCTTTTTATTCATTAAGTGATTAAAACTCCTTTTTAATTACTAAATAAATCCCTTCATAAAAATTTATTTAAATCCCATAATTTCCCGAATAATTAGATCCTTTATTAATTAATTAGTAAGTCAAAATTTCGGGATATTACAACAACTACTACTACTACTACTACTACTACTAATAATAATAATAATAGCATTTTTTTATTCGACTCTAATAAGTAAGCAGGAAAATTCTGATGCAGCGACTCTCTAATGAAAGAGACCGTCGAATGACTGTCAGGCATGTGTAGAAAAAGACAACTATTTTGCTTGTTTGACAGTCTGTTGTAGTAGGGAGTCCATACTGTAGAGTTACCCAACGTAAGTAGTGCAACAAAAATATTTCCATCTGCAATTACATCTGTTTTAAATATTTGTACATCATTTATCATTGTAATATGCGTATAATTTAAATAATCTTATACCAACAAATACCGAGACGCAAGATTTATATAAATTCATGCATTTATAAGTTCCAAACAGTGGCGGATGTACATTGTATATAGGGGTGTAATCGATCCCAGTTGAGTCGATACTTCTCAGGGCTCGAGCTTGACTCGACTAAAAAAGTTCGGTCTCAAAACTCGGCTCGAGCTCGATCGAGCCATAAAAAGGCAAGATCGAACTCGAATTGCAAAGTACTCGACATAGCTCGACCCGGTTCGTAAACTCGATTATTTTCTGAGAATTCATTTAATTTTTAATGAAATAAGGGAAAATTGAGCTCGACTTGTCTAGTACTCGACTTGAATAATATTTTTTGAATTATAAAATAAATTTAATTAATTAAATAATTATTTAATTAAGCTCGATAAGCTCGTGAGATACTCGATTAATATATTTTAAAACTCGAGATCGCATCGGTTAATTATTCGAGTAGCTCGACTCGAGCTTGAACTCGAAAAAAACTGAATTGAGTCGAGTATGAGTAGCTCAGCTCATTTACAACCCTAATTGTATATAATGGGGTCTGCGGACCCTGTCAAAAATATAATAACTCTACATTTTAATTATAGGAAAATATTTCGGACCCGTAAAAAAAATATTTACCTTCAGAAAAGTATTTCAGACCTCGTAATATTTCAAGTGTTGAAAAATAATTACGGACCCTACTCAATAATGTTTTTGGATCCGCCCCTGATTATAAGCATCAGTTTAATCGCTTAGACAAACCTTATTGACACATATACACGATACTTGTTTAATTTGATAGTAGTAGTAGTAGTAGTAGTATATATATATATATATATATATATATATATATATATATATATATATATATATATACACTAGTTGATTTGCACCGTCTTGCTGCACGGGGCGGCCCTCATACTACGGTTTGGGTTTCTCGGTAATCTGCGTTAGCATGTTGTGTTTCGGTTCTATTACGATAATAGAAAGTGACATTAGAAATAAAACCAAGCATAGGGCAATAGCTAGTTTACATTTACATGTCGGCATGATAACGAATAAAAAATAGCAACCGAGAACGCAAAAAATGGAATTCAAATTCAAAGTGTACATTTGCAAAATGGTTACAACAAAAGCAAAGCTGACTTACAAAACCGATAGCCGGCATTCCGGATATGTCATGCGAGATTGATCTACAGCAAAAGATAAATTGTTTTTTTAGGTAGCGAGGATTTGAAGACAAAAGATAACTTGGTTTTAGGTGCATTGTGGCTTCGGTAGATAATTTCTTGCTTGCTTCCCCATTTTCGAGATGTCCCCATTTTCATTTTCTTTAAAGGGTGATGGGGTCCAATGTTGTTTGCCTTCATTGTGGCCGATGTGGCATCTTTCTCGTTCGTACCAGATTTTGGGTTGGCAATGTTCCTTCGGTTCTGGCGCAACACGTTGGAGTGTAGCATTCTCTGTGAATCTTGCTTTGTTGAACCCCATTTTCTAATTTGTTAGTTTTTCATTCTTCCCTTATGTAAGGCAAGTGTGTATCAAAAGGCATTTTAGGTTAGATAATCGTTTGTTACCTTTTTCTCCACAAACAGGATGTGCTTGACAAATTTCTCCTTATTTCCATATTTTGTATCACTTGTGGT
This sequence comes from Gentiana macrophylla, assembly GCA_026214975.1. NCBI lineage: Eukaryota > Viridiplantae > Streptophyta > Magnoliopsida > Gentianales > Gentianaceae > Gentiana > Gentiana macrophylla. The sequence goes on along the minus strand of CM047811.1, from coordinate 303,858 downwards.
TTCGAAGTGGATTTGTTGAACCGTATATTTCGTCGTCTTGCGACCTTCGTTATTTTTTTGCGGTCGTAGCTGCATGTGGAATGTATGATCCTGCAGTCTTGTGTTTTGTCTCGCTCAGCCGGTGATGTGTTTCTGGAGAATGGGTGTGTTAGCATGTTGGATAGTCAATGGTCACGAAGGATTTTGCAGGTTGTGTATTTTTTTGTACCTCGAGAAGTCATGGCATGAAGATCGACCTTTGTTTTCCCAACCAATTCCTCGGCGATGTCGTCAAACAGGTTACTTTAGTCGTATGCAGATAAATCGCCCGCCACATGGCATTCAACTTGCACTGCGGATGGTTATTTGTGGCCATGTATTACGCATAATTTTTTGGAGTAGTTATTTCACGGCAAGTAATTACGACTTCACTATCCGGTGGCAACCGCATGCAAAGCGAAATATTTCTCTCTCGAGGTCTACGGTGATCATGTACAGGCATTTCGGGCATGCTATGTATGTCGGGTTTTTGTCTTGTTACGTCCATCAGTAACCCGTATTTTCACCCATGGATTACGCGGTGAATTTGAAGCATTAGTTAATTGTTTCATTGATAAGACATGGGCAAAGTTGTTGATGAAAAAACCAAAAAAATCATAGTCAAGTGTATGCTCAAGTAACACCTCCAATTATAGGGTAAGACATCAATTCGGAAAGAATAAAGAGCCACATGACAGGGGGAAAGAAATAGTTTATGAACCCGAAAATAATATTACCAAGGATACATCAACTATTCCTTTTCTTGGAATATTGCTTTCTTTTCCCGAAAAATCAAACCCATGAAAATTACTCTAAGAACTTGAAATAATTATAAGAAGTCTTTGTCGAACATGAAAATATGTTGGAAATTTGAAGGTCATGAAAGAAAATTGTTGTAAAAATAAAAAAACTCTAAAATGTCCAACCCCTCCCTGCTTCATCCCAGTTTTCCATTGATTTTTCACCACCAACCACACAACTCATCGATTTCCAAGGAATTTTTTTTTAGACCCAAAACAAACAAAAGCGAAGCGACTTTTGCGGGACACCAAGGTGAAGTAGGGTAATGATTCTTGATCCAATAACCTTTAGAAAGCGGCTATTGCGGGACACCCGTAAGAAGTATTTACTTGATTATACCGTTGAAGGAGTTAAGCACAAAAGGGTAAAACAAAACCGACCAGGGAACAAAACAACAATGGTAATAAATTACCACCGGACCAGACCATTGGAAACCTCAAATACGCTAAACCAACCACGCAACGAATAAGCATTAGGAGCGGACAAAATAATAAATATGGGATAGAAGTGCAGATGAGAAACCCAATCAAAAATAATATGCTAATAATCCAGTCATGTGTATGCAACACAAGCGGGACAAATTCTACTATGTGTAAGAATTGGAGCAAAGAAGACTCTAAGCGTGCGACAAAGAATGAGCAAAAGCACGAGTGCTGCTTGATATTTTTATTACTAACCGACCTTTCTATCGGCGGTTATATACGCTATCTTCACAATGGGTTGACACGGGAAAAAGCCATTAAGCCTGGAATGTTTCACGAGTCGGTGTCCTTTCCATGTTCTTTATGACGGTCATATGATCTCGTAAGCTCACAGAACATTTTTTGTTAAGCGAAGACAATCACCAAACCTAACAAGGATATACGAGAAAACTAACAACCAACACTTTTCAACCCAAAGATCTCAAGTTGGCCAAAAAAAAAAAAGCGACTCATGGACACTATAATCTTAGACATTAGAATCGGGACATGTCTTGTGCTAAAACGTGTCGATTGCCTAAATGATTCCTTACCGTATATTTATTTTCCTCTTTGAAGTTCAAGTACCACCTCCAAGAAGGTTTGTGTATAGTGCTTAAGCAACATACATCAACAATGTCTTGATCACATTAATGCGTACTAAAAGTCACGACTTAAGAAAAGACACACGATTTATTCTTAGTTCCAATAGATCCTCTCGGAGTAAATTTAAGAAAACCATTAGATATAGAACTCTGTTTCTATTCGGGTATACCATAGCAAGCACACAAGCACACACACACACACACTAATAAAAAAAAAACTCAATATAAGGAAAAAAATAAATGGAATTCGATATGCAAAAGTAATGCACTACAAAATTTAGTCACTCATCCCTTCAGAGCACGAGAAAATACTATCATTTCTATAAACATGCTAGCCCAAAAGCCAAGAAAAATGCATCGTTAGTTGGAATACACAAAAATGCTTCCTTTATCTTGTTAATACCTAGCAAACACATATTTATATGCTTCATGATTGAAGCACACATAAAACCAATTTGTCTTGAGGGCACACACTAAATAGTCCATTTCTCTGCTAACCAACAATTAGTTGGAGGGATTCCCATTCGAGGACCATAAGCTTATACTTGTATTCTAGGTAATCAAAAACCGCTTAGATGTCTACACACTAAAGAAAGCAAATGTATCTCTCGCACTTCAAAATTTGTAAAACAATTCCTCATAATAACTACATGGATAAGTTAAAAGCAAGCAAAACACGGACCACAAGCAAAACGGCCCTAAAACCTAGCATGCAATAAGGGAAGCACTACAACAACATGCATAACATTGGAACAAACTAATGCACATCCACCGACACACTAGACCAGGCACCCAACACACGAAAAAGTCGATCTTGTCTACCCCAACCAAGTACAAGAAAAAGATGTATTGAATAAAGACAGCCACCTACAACACTCCTAAGCCAGGCACCCAAAACACAAACCGCAAAAATCGAAACTCATCTATCCCACCAAGTCGAACACCTTCATCCTTATACTAATCTTAGGCATAAATGCACAGGTGACCAAGCACAAGTCGAAATAACCCTAAGAAGACTTAAAACCACAGGCAAAATACAAGAAAGTAATAAAAGCATGACAAAACAAATGAAAGCTTCAAACGTATTAGACAAGCTAACCTGAAATCTGTAACACACAAACCACCACCGGCGTAGCTAGAGAAAGAAATCTCGTAAACTCCGCAAACACCACAACCAAGCACACAACAATCAATCAACCATTACAGGACTAACTCATTTATACAACGCTATAAACTCTAACCCGAAACTAAATACAAGAAGAAGACTTAAAACCGCGGGCAATATACATAAAGTAATAGACCGACGACAAAAGAGATGAAAACTATAAACATTCTAAACAAACTAACTCGAAAATCTTTGTAACACACAAACAACCACCGGTGTAGATACGAGAAAGAAATAACGTAAGCCCGCAAAATAACGAACATCCCTCTTATCAATTCGAGTTTATTATTCTCCAACCTTGTTTTCACCCGACGGAAGCCAAAACCCAACATGCAATAAACAAAACACCACAAACATGCACATAATGATAGATTAACCATGCAGACTAACTCCTTTACATAGCCAAACAATACTACAATTATATAACTCAAGCAAAACATAGAGCACAAGCAAAACCGCCCTAAAAATATAATTAAGCCTTAAACTTTTTTTTTTCATCATTTCTTTTTCATTTTTCTTAAACTTTTTCATTAGTAACAATGGATTAACTATCTCAAAAAAAAAAACAATGGATTAACCATTACAAGCCCAACTCATCTACACAATGAAACACAAATTAACACGCCACATTTCTGAAATTGAAGACAGAGGAAAAGCACAGGGAAAAAACCCCAAAGAGATAAATAGCAAAGTACATAATCAATGATGAATGGAACAATAATTCAGTAACCAAAAACCCAAAACATAAACCAACAAAACCAATAATCATGAACTGCAAGGAAACATAAAAACATGAAGAAGAGCAATTACCCGACGAACCTTTCTTCTATTCTTCAAACATATGAACCACCGACTAAGCGATTGAGAGCGATGAAAATGAGAGAGCGAAATTCAAATGCATGTTCAATTAACGGTATATGTATGACCACCGCAACTCTCGGCATGTAGTGCGCATTTCTCTTCACTCCTACTTGGCAAAGAGAGCGGCGATGGAGAACGCATGTGGTAACATCTCAAGCGACGTCGTTTAACAGACCCAATGGAAAAAAAAAACTAAAAAAACAAAACATGGAAGACCACAAAACGACAAAAATGACGACCAAATCCTTGGGACAATGCGCAAATAATAGGATGCAGCCCAAATTGAAGATATATATATATATATATATATATATATATATATATATGTCCCCAATGCAAATAAAACACCAAACATTCCCTCAAATTAAAAGATGATGATGGGCAGTGGCGGAGCTATGATCTACGGTTAGGGGGCGTAAATTGCAGTTAAACGCACTGACGAACGCCATAGGCAGATGAAAGATTTTTATCAATGGGCCCATTTCTAAATATAATATCACGAAAAAAGTGTTTCAAAAAAATCTCGTAAAATATTGTGGAAATATTACTTTATTATTTCGTGTAACACTTTACTTGTACACATTATTTGTAACATGACATATTAATTGTATTGTATAAACAATTAATATGTCATAAAGTAACTCTATTTTGTCCTATTATGTAATAGCCGCCCATAGGAGTATCTAGCCGCCCATAGCACTTAATACTCTATTAGGACCTCTCACCTTCAAGCTTGTATCTATTAATACTCATTCTTTTATCATGAATAAACAAGTTGAGTTTACTCAAGTACTATTTCTTTCTCAAACTCTCTTCATGATATCAGAGTCATAATCTCCTTTAATCCGCTGCAAAATCTCCTATCGGATCAAGAATGTCATCAATATCCGAAGCCTCTTCACCCTCAGTAGATCCCCAGCAGCCTCAGCAGGCTAGGATCACTGAAAACTCTTCGTTTACAAATCAAAGACTTGATGGAAACAACTACCTGTTGTGGTCCAGATTTATGAAAATGTACATCTCAGGCTAGAGTAAGATGGGATACTTGTCTGGCTCCAAACCTGCCCCTGCTGAAACTGACCTCAAGTTTGAAGCATGGGATACAGAAAATAACCAATTCATGACCATCCTCACGAGGTCAATGACAAAAGAGATCAGTGAGAACTTTATGACGTATGACACTGCTAAGGAAATCTGGGATAATGCCAGAGACCTTTACTCCAAAAAGGACAATACATCTGAGGTCTATGATATTGAAGCCCAAATCCAAAATTGTAGGCAAGGTGATCTGGTTGTAACTCAGTACTTCAACCAACTATCTAAGGCATGGCAACACCTAGATATGTTGGAAACTCACCCATGGAAGGATGTAGGGGATACTACTTTATACAAGGATATCATTGAGAAGAAGAGGGTATTCAAGTTCCTTACTGGATTGAACCCATATCTTGATGATGTCAGAGGTAGAGTCCTTGATACTAAACCTCTCCCCAACCTCAAATCTGTGTTTGCTGAAGTCAAACATGAGGAAAGCAGGAGAAAAGTGATGCTGTTAAGCAACCCTGCTGATCACTCTCTTCGAGAGCTCAAAGACTCGATGGTGGTCGAAAAAACCAACAGAGGCCACTTGAGACCTCTGATGAGACCTACCGAGAAGACATGAAAGCTGTTTTGTGACCACTGCAAACGCACAAATCACACCAAGGACACTTGCTGGAAACTACATGGTAAGCCTAACTCCTCTAAACCCTCCAAACCAACCAGGGAGAGTCCGGGCAGACATGTCAGTGAAGAAGGTAACAAAGGCACTACCTTGGATGCTCAGTTTGCTGCCTTCCAAGTATTCTTTGCTCAACAAAAGGAAGGTAGTTCTATCACTGACACAACTACTCATGCTAAAATAGGTATATTCCACTCACCTCTCAGTAATGATACTTGGATTGTTGATTTTAAGGCATCCTCCTCTATGACTGGTATCAAGAGGCTCATATCTCACTTTAAGCCCTGTCATCAAACCCACAATATTAAGATTGCTGATGGATCTATTTCCTATGCACAAGGTTTTGGAAATGTTAAGCTTACTGATATGATTTACCTACTGAAGAGAGTTTGAGAAAGCAATAATACTTGAGTAAACTCAACTTGTTTATTCATGATAGAAGAGTGAGTATTAATAGATACAAGGTTGAAGGTGAGAGGTCTTAGTAGAGTATTAAATGCTATGGGTGGCTGGATACTCCTATGGGCGTCTATTACATAATGGGACAAAATAGAGATACTTTATGACATATTAATTGTTTATACAATACAATTAATATATCATGTTACAAATAATGTATACATGTAAAGTGTTACACGAACATGAAATAATAAGGTAATATTATAATAAGGTAATATTTCCACACCCCCTCAAACTGGGTGGTATATGTCTATATAGCCAAGTTTGCTAGTCAGTCTGCTGAACATAAGCGGTGGAATGGCGTTTGTGAGAATATTAGCAATCTGGTCTGCTGAGGGAACATATTAAAGTTGAATGATCTGGGCATCAATATTCTCTTTAAGGAAATGCCTGTTAGCGTCCACATGTTTTGTCTTATCATGAAGAACATGATCCTCTTCCAGGCATAATACTGAATTATTGTCACAGCAGAGTATGATAGGTCGCTGAAGGGGTTGCTGAAATTCAGTAAGGACTCTTTTCAGCCACAGTGCTTCACAAATTCCCAAAACAAGTGCCCTGAGTTCAGCTTCAGCACTGCTTCTAGAGACAATAGGCTGTTTTTTGCTTCTCCTGGTGACAAGATTACCCCATACATATGAACAATAGCCTGTGGTAGATCTTCTGTCTATGTGGCAACCAGCCCAGTCAGCATCAATATATACCTTAATGGATCTCTCAGTAGACTTAGTGAAATGTAAGCCTTGGCCAGGAGTTGATTTTAAGTACCTCGAGATTCTCAGAGAAAGACATCCCAATGTTGCTCAGTAGGGCAATTCATGAACTGACTGACAAGGCTGACTCCATATGCAATATCAGGTCTTGTATGGGAGAGGTAAATGAGTTTCCCTACAAGCCTCTGGTATTGTTCCTTTCTTCCAGCAATATTACCATGCACTAGTGAATTACTTGGGTCTACTGGAGAGATAGCTGGTTTGCACCCTAGCATGCCAGTTTCCTTCAGCAGGTCCAGCACATACTTCATCTGCGAGACTGAGATACCCTGGCTGTTTCTTGCTATTTTCATGCCAAGAAATTACTTGAGGTAGCCCAAATCTTTAACTTGAAATACCTTTGCCAGTAGGGTCTTCAATTTGTGGATCTCAGCAGGGTCATCACCAGTAAGGATGATATCATCCACATAGACAATAAGATGGATCTTCTCTTATTGATTTTTTTATAAACATGGTGTGATCTGAGTTGCACTAATGATATCCAGTAGCTTTAACCACTGTAGTAATTTTGCCAAACCATGCTCTTGGGGACTGCTTCAGGCCATATAGAGATTTCCTCAGTTTGCAAACTTTCCCTTTGGTGCGAGTGTTGGTGAAACTAGGAGGTACAGTCATATAGACTTCCTTAGTGAGGTCACCATTTAGGAAGGAATTCTTGATGTCCAATTGGTGGAGTGGCCAGTCAAGTTGGACAGCAAGGGAGATCAGCACACTGACTGTGTTTAGTTTTGCCACAGGTGTAAATGTCTCTTTGTAGTCAAGTCCATATGTTTGATTGAATCCCCTTGCAACCAGTCTAGCTTTGTACTTGTCAATAGTACCATCAGCATTGTACTTGATGGTGAATAGCCATTTACAGCTGACTGTCTTCTTTCCTTGTGGGAGAGTGGTGAGATCCCAAGTATGGTTGTCAAGATGAGCAATCATTTCAGTTTTGACAGCAGCCTTCCATCTGTCTTGTTTGAGAGCTTCTTGTATATTCTTAGGAATGGCGTGATTATCTAAGTCTTGTGTAAACATAGCAAAACCAGGTGACAAGTGATCATATGACAAATAATTATAAATAGAGTGATCAGTGCATGATCTCTTGCCCTTTCTGACAGCAATGGGTCTGTCATCAATATGAGTAGACGTGTTTATAAGTTCAGGAGTTTCTAGGAGTATCAGAAGGTTGCTGAGGTTCTGTAGGTTCATTAGTGATGGGTATAAATAAATCCCCCACCTCAACAGTAAGGGACCACCTACTGCGGCCAACCTCCGGCATGACAAGAGAGATCGCAAAAAGGGGCGGCCACTGTGTCTCACCTCGCCGCGACCAAGGCATTTGCGGTCCCAGGCAAAGGCAACAGATCCTGTGAAATCTCATCCAGGCAAATCAAGAAGGGTCGCCAGGGGGGCGAGGCCAAAGAGGGCTTGCTCCTTGCGACCTCAGAGAGGTGGTCGCCGATTGATCCAGATCTTTTCCCCACTTGTAACTTAGATATTTTATCTTGCTTAATATCTAAGTAAGACCTATCTACTAGTAAAATATCTAATAGATTACTTGTTCCCTAAGTTATCCACCTCTATAAAAGGGGTGGTCATTGTAAACTAAGAATGAGGTGATATATGAAATACACACTAGCTTTTGCAAGCAAAAGCTCTCTCCATTTTAGTTCTCTCCACACCACCACCCGCCGGAGCATCACCACACCTTAAACACAGCCAGATATCCACCATCCAAACACCGCAAGGACACCCGTGAGGATTTAGACGTCTTCAGTTGGCTCCGTTACCGGGAAACCGATTGTGTAAAAAATCACCTAGAGCTCTCATTCAGGAGGTGATAATCTTACAAAGAAAAGTCCTCAAACTGCCTTTATTTCTTCCCTTTACCAAAGAAAGCGCTCAAAAAGCCACCACGTAGAGATGGCTGGAAGTAAAGGGCATCTAACACCCCAAACCCCGCAAAGGTACTATGCTACATCAAGCTCGTGGGGAAGGCGCGGGAGAAACACTAGACAATCTCCTGCGCAGAAGAGAAGGATCCTGAGAGAGGGGTCTTAGCACTAGCGATGCTCGAAATGTCATTAATCAAAAAACCAAGTCGAAAGAGGCTATTGTTGCCTGGATGGAACTCGAGAGAGAGGTCACAAAGAAAGCCAAAGATCGATCCTAAATACAACCGGGCTTTCGGGAGGACCCAGAGGTCGCCGAAATGAGGGAATACGCCGAGTCTGGCCAAACTATGTATCTCACCAATTCCGCTGGGTGGCTAAGGGCCAGGCCCCTATGACGATTCGACCCTGAATCCTCCCAAAAGCGAAATCCCTCTTGCGGTCGCGACTGGGGCCGCCAGAGCCAAATTCAACAAATCGACGTAGAAGAGAGTGCACTCTTGGTCGCTATGGACCGAGGAAAGAAATTCCACGAACCTCGGCCCCCAAGATCGCGACCATCAAAAGGAAAGAGGATCGACAAAGGGTCGGCGTTTAATAGGTTGGGTGAGAAGGACAAGGCTTTAGCCCCAAGTCGTCTCGGCCTTCCTAGAGAAGAGATGCCCATCCAAAGGGATAGACACGCACAAGATGCCCGCACAATTATCGTGGAAAAAGGGCCCGCCAAGAGGGATCACAAAATCATAGGGAATCGAGCGTAGAACGGAGCGAGCCGATCGCAAGCACGATCGCGACCGAAATCGACCTATTTTGGCGAGCAGATGGAGATAATGAGAAAAGAGCTTGCAGAATTAAAAAAGTCGAGGCCCGTCGAGAAAATCGCCCCTATTTCGGGGATCGACGTACTCGCTAAAGGGATTACCGAAACATTGCCTCCCAGCAGAGAGAAGGTTAGCTATCCCAGTTACAACTACTACAATGGAAATTCATGCCCAAACGACCGCTCACGCGCGTCGAGTCGCATCACCCTTGCTACACAAAATAAATCCGCCTGGTGCATCGCATTGGTTGGCAGCATGCAGGATAGGGCTGCGTCCTGGATACGCGGGCTCCCTCCGGCTCCAGTGAAAGTTGGGAGGATTTGTCGGAAAAGTTTGTCCAGAGAGTTTGAATCGGCAAGCAGGCCGAAGAAAACCATTGAAGACCTATATGAGGTTCGTATGGGAGGGCATGAATCTGGAAAAGAATATTACGAACGGTTCGTCAGAATATATGATCAAACAAGGAACATTCCGGACGATGCGGTCATAACATGTTTCCTCACCGGAATCGCCAAAGGCCCGATGAAAACTGAATTCAATCTGCGGCCCCAAGCGGGTCTCGGGAGATGTTAGAAAGAGCCGAATGATGATGGGGGTCGGCCGCGCCGTCTGCCGGAAAGCAAAGCCTAAGACGAGCCACGTTACGCGAAGGAGGATCGCGTGGATGACCGTAAAAAAGAAAAGGGCGAGATACTAATCGCGATCGTGAGGTAAAGCCGTACAAATTTAGCGAGGATAATTTTACCCCGCTCAACACCAAAGCATCCCAAATACTGTTTGAAATTCGTGAACATTTCGACAAACCAAAGCCTATGAGGGGCGATCCTGATAGCCGCGATAAATCCAAATACTGCGACTATCACAAGGACCATGGCCACATCACCGATGAATGCTTCACCCTGAGGCGCGAGATAGAAAGGCTGATCCGTGAGGGACCAGCCAGTAAATATAAACGCGAGGGGAACAACACTTCCGGTCAAGGACGCCAACCTCGCGTCTATCAGAGAGAGGTTCAGGTCATCCACGGGAATATTCCCAGCAACCATCAACTGAAATCTCAGATAAATCAAATCAATACCCGCGGCAGCGGTGTATTGTATTGGAGAGAAATGAGAAGGAATCATATTCACAAAAAGCGAGCTAACAACGATCGGTGGCCTATGGAGATACCCCTCATTCTAAAAGTGGGGTGAACGACAAGCACGGCGTCAACCGAGTAATGGTCGATCTGAGGGCCGGCCGCGACGTCATCTATTTCGATTTGTTTGAAACAGATCGGATTCGGGAGGCCAAGTTAAAACCCTACCTTGGGGTCCTCGAAGGTTTTACCAACGACACAAGATGGGTCAAAGGCACGATCGACCTCAATATCATTTTGGGCGACTATGAGCCTGTGAGAACGGAGATAATAACTTTCTTGGTAATCGACACCCACTTACTACAACATGATTTTTTTGGGAATCCCGGCTATGAAGAAGTTCCAAATGGTGGCGTCCGTTCCCCACCAACGGGTCAAATTTCACGTAGGGAAGAAGTTGGGGTCGCCGTCGGCCGACTGGAGCTTTCCTCGATTATATGACCAAAAGCAGGGTCGACTCTGGCGACCACGATGGATGGTCTTAACACAGCTACGGATCAGATTGCTATGATGAAAGAAGTCTCCGAGAAGGCCGTAGAGGTAGAAACATTGCAAGTTCGGGACGAGCCCGACTTCACTGCCGAAGACGAGTTGATCGAAGTTATAATAAACATCAAATATCCCGATCAAAAGATAAAAATAGGATCGAGGACTACCGAGGAAGAAAGGAAGAGCCGATCAAGCTTCAGAAGCAAACTTGGGCGCGTTCGCACGGGGGAGGTAAGCGATATGAGAGGTGTAGAATCGGAGGTCGCCTTGCATAACCTAAGTGTCGATCCCAACTTCAGGCCAATACAACAAAGGGCGCGCCAATTCTCTACAGAAAAGGAGGTCGCGATAAAAATTGAGGTTGAGAAACTTTTAGCAGCAGGCATAATCAAAGAGCTTCAATATCCCACCTGGCTGGCAAATGTAGTAATGGTGAAAAACACAACGGCAAGTGGCGTATGTGCGTCGACTTCACCGATCTAAACAAAGCTTGCCCAAAGGACCCTACGCGCTCCTCGAATCGATAAAATGGTGGATGGGATCGCGGGTTTTGAGACCTTAAGCTTTCGGGCCTTTTTCGGCTACCACCAGTCGAGAATGGCCGATGAAGATAAGGAACCGACGCCTTCGGGGCGCGGCGGCTATATTACTATGAGATGATGCCGTTTGGCCTAAAGAACGCAGCTCAACCTATCGAGAGAATGGTAAACAGAGTTTTCGAAGACGCAGATATAGGCAAGAACATGAGGCCTACATTGATGACATGGTCGTGAAATCAAGTCGCCAAGATCACTTGGAGGACCTTCGCGAAACCTTTGCAAACGTAAAGAATCACTCGATGAAACTAAACCCTACGAAATGCACTTTTGGGGTCCAGCCAGGGAAATTTCTGGGCTTTATGGTAAGTCAAAGGGGGATCGAGGCAAATCCCGAAAAAATCGAGGCCCTGGTCAACATGAGCGAGCCTACCAAGATAAAGAAGTACAAATGCTCAACGGCGGGATCACGACTTTGGGTAGGTTTGTCTCAAATCTGCAGAAAGAAGTCCGCTTTCTTCAAAATTCTGAAAGTGGTGTACCTTCTCTTGGGCAAATGGAATGCTCCTGGCATTTAAAGACCTCAAAGAATACTTATCAAGACCGCCGTTGCTAACTTTGAGGCTCGGGGATACTCTGTTTTTATATTTGGCGACCTCGAGATAGGGCCGTAGCCGCAAAGACTCGTCGTAAAGAGGAGGAAGGCTCGCGAAGCCGTTTTTTATGTTTCCAAAGCTCTAAGCCCGTTGAAAGTCGTTATTTTAATATAGAAAAGTTGGCTTATTGTGTTGTTATAGCGCCCGCAAATTAAGGGCTTACTTTTCATCGCACACCATCGTAGTATTATCGAATGCATCGCTAAGACAGAGTTCTTCACAAGCCGACCTTTCCGGTCGATTACTCCGATGGGCCATCGAGCTTCTCGAGTTCGATATCCGATATGAGCCCCGGAAGGTCAGAAGGCCCAAGCTCTCCCGATTTCATAGCGAAAACAAGCTTCAACGAAGAGGTGAAAGAGCGACTCTGCTCCGAACGCGACCAAGATAGGGTCACCACGAGGGCGAGCCTATCGTGGCCAAGTCACCGTTGGCGCTTCTACGTTGATGGCTCCGCTTAATCACAAAGGGTGCGGCGCGGGAATAATCTGTTAGAACCAGGAACATCGAGAAAAATTGAGCGAGGCCACGAGATTTGATTTCACCGCCTCTAACAACCAGGCGAGAATACGAGGCCGTCATTCTTTGGGTTAAAACTCGCCAAAGCCATGAAAGTCGAAAATATACAAGTATTTTGTGACTCACGGTTGGTAGTAAATCAAATCAAAGGGTCATATGGCATTCATTGCGAAATTTTACAAAGGTATATTAACCTCGTCAAAAAAACTCGAAAGCGACTTCACATATTGTCAATTCAAAAATATCCTCGAGAGGACAATCATAGGGCCGACTACTTGTCCAAATTAACCAGCGAAGACGCTTCGTGCGATCCCAGCATCATGGTCGAACATCTATCGGAGCCCGCCATCTACCAGGGCGAGATCATGGATTTCCAACCCAGTAACACTTGTTGGATCGACATCATAAAATCTTATATTGAGTTAGGAGAGCTTCCGAGCGACCCTTGCGAAGCTAGGGCCTTAGTAAGAAGGGCCGCAAGATATACGATTATGGACGACGTGCTTTACCGTCATTCATTCTCGAAACCCCTTCTACGATGCGCGTCTTTAACCTGAGGAGGTGACGGGAATCCTAACAGAGCTACATGAGGGAATGTCGCGGCGCCATTTCTCCAATCGAACACTAGCACGAGAAGGTACTTCTAGCGGATATTATTGGCCAAAATTAGATGAAGACGCCAAAGCTCATACCAGCGCATGATACTTGCCGAGAGGTTCAAAATATCCCCAGGCTACCCTCGGTCGAACAAAGCATAGTGGTAGCCGCCTGGCCTTTCGACATGTGGGCAATCGACCTCATCGGACCTTTGAAGAAGAATTCGCTCAGTTCTTGATGCGTTGTCGTCGCGGTTGATTATTTTACTAAATGGGTCGAGGCTAAGGCCTTGGTAAAAACCAATACCAGGGACATAACATACTTTTGCTCGATCAAATATGGACAAGATTTGGTGTTCCAAGAGTGATGGTTTCCGATCACGGACCTCAATCGAAGACGAATTCGACAGATTACGTGAAGAGAACAATGTTAAACATTGGCAATCATCCGTGTGCTACCCGCAAGAAATGGGCAAGCCGAAAATGCCAACAAACAGTCCTGAGTGTGTTAAAGAAGAGCCTGGTGAGAAGGCGGGCCACCGGCGGATCACCTTCCAGCGACTCTATGGGCACTCGGGGCGTCGCGAAAAATCACAATGAGGAAACTCCTTTTGCTCTAACATATGGAGTCTCGAGGCTATGGCACTGTGGAAATGGCCTTACCAAGCCCTAGTGGTCGTTTTCTGGCGAGGTCAATAACACAAATGGCGCGCGTAAACTCGAGCTCGATCTAGTAGAAGAGCGGCGCATGCAAGCATCTGATCGTCACAGTCAACTATAAACAGCGGCAAAGCGTCATCACGACAAACGTATTCGCAATCATCACTTCGCCGTCGGGATTACGTTACTACAAAAAGGCAAGCCACGGGCCACGGCGAAAAAGGAAAGCTAACCGAAATCCGGGAGGGCCCCTACGGATTTCGCGAGTTATCAAAAGGGGACGTACATGCTAAGTGACAAGGAGGGCGCGAGCATAATAGGCCATGGCATGCGATAATCTGAAAAAATACTATATGTAACAAGACAATTCAAATAAAGTCGTTCTTCCAAATTGTATTTACATCCTTGCCTTTTAAGTCATCGTCATAAAAAAAAAAAAAAAAAAAAAAAAAAAAAAAAAAATAGCGATGACAAGTTTTTTCAAACATATCGATCAAGCCTGGACAAACTTCCATCAAGCTGCAGGAGGATTATCTTCCTCCGATCACATGTGTGGAGGTCCAAAACGCGCATCATGCTCGCAAAAGCTCCACCGATAAGTTTTTCAAACATATCGGTCGAGTGTATGGAAGGGACCTGGCGCCATTGCATAATTTGGATATCGGCGATCACGAAAGGCATCGGCGACCCGATACCACGGCGACCTTGAACCGCCGAGCACGCATATCTTAGTGCCTCGCGATGGATCAACACTCCCGAGTCTATATCCACTCTGTATGGTCGCGAATGGCGTGCGTAAGAGCGCGCCGCTCTCACTAACAACATCGGCATCGGCGATGATAAGGCGCGAAATTTATAAACTTCTTCCACTCACGATCGCTGCGAGAGAGGTCGGACGCAATCCTCCCAAGACCAAACCCGCGATTCTCGGGAACAAACTCGCACATTGCAATACTGAGACGAATCGCCTATTTTCCTCATCCGCAAGGTCCCAGGCGATCTCATAATGGGAGGAGGGACTTATTGCGGGTATGTTAAAACTTGGTTAATTCTCTCCGAGTAAAGATAACGGGAACACCCGGAGAGAAATGCTGCCTTGCCGCTTCGCCAGAGGCTACATCGAGACAACACGGAGTAAAATTCCCGTATCATGGTAACATTAACCGCTCCCGAGAGGCTCGGCAATAAATTCCCACCACCCGAAAGCGAGCGAGCGCGCAGCATGGAGCCGTCTTCTATCGTTGTTCATGTAAGCCCTCTCCCCATAATATCACGCCACTCAAAAAATCCCGAAATAATCCTTGGCTATAGGGGAAGCGGTGGTGAAAAAAAAACATCCCGGACGGGACGAGCTTTGAATATCCGAACACAGCTTTTCCCTGGATAAGACATAGAGTTTGGAGGATAAGCAGTGAAGAGGATAATGAACGCGATTGAGGAAGAAAGCAAAATTCGATGATGAGGCAAGAGGTAAAGTGAGTTCCAGAGAATAACCCCTTTTTATACTAGAAAAGGGTATGATCAACGGCCGGATTAATCGGATCCTAGGGCCGATATGCAAAGCGACCGAAGACCAAGGCAAGCTGGGCGCCGGACCATAAAGAGACCGAAATTTATGGCTACGATTACAAGCGACACCTAGTCATTAGGGGTCATAACTCTGCGTTAATGACACGTCAAAAGGTGCGCTTTAACAGCCCTATCTTCCGACAAAAGCACTTTGCTCAATAAGGCCAGCTGAAACCTTGAAAAATTAGCGTCGCGTGAGCGACTATGGTTAGAACAAGACGACGACGTCTCATGACGGATCGGCGTCGCCAAACTATTAAAGCGACCTTTGCGAATCAAGAGGACGGCCACAGAGAGCAAAATAGCACATCACGACCTCGCGAAAGGCCGCCAGATCGAATCGGCGACAAGAAAAGCCAAGTTGTATAAATTGAAAAAATGCAGAAAATAAATTGTCAAGCTATTACAAATCAAGGTTCAGTCAAATCACAAAGTAAATAGTCAAAGTTACAAATCAAATTTTCAAAGAGCTCGCAGAAAAGTCCGAGAAATCTAGAGCGCGGCTGCGGAGTAGGCGGGTCTTCGATAAACTCGTCGCCTTGCTCAGAGGGCGGCGGCTTCTTCAACATCTCAAAATTCACAGGATTGACAGGGGCAGGATCCCAAACAGGCTCGCCACGTTTAAGCTGTTCAGTCTGAATCGAGGCAATGAGCTCGCTTGCATAGGGGATTTCCGGATGAAAGGCCACTAAATTGGGATGACCTTGATGCGTGTTCACCCACCGCAGCATATCCTCCAGAGTGATGTGCCCCTGCCTCGATCGGCCAGATCTGAATGAGCTAGGTGACTAAAGCCCTGATCAAAGCTATTCTCCATCAAGTCGAAGAAGTCATCCGAATTCTTATAGGCAGCGACGGCCCCAGACTTGGCCTCCTCGACAGCCTCAGCCGTTTTCTTCGCAGCTTCCTCCATAGCTTTCTCAGCAGCCTCTTTGGCAAACGTCTCCGCCTCAGCAAGCTTAACCCTCAACGCGGCGATCTCCTCCTGCGCCCCCGCATAATCCTTTGTCAAAGATGCAACTTTCTCATTGATCTCAGCATCCAATCTAGAGTGCTCCTCCATGATTGCCTTCATCTTCTCCACCTCGCCAGCCGCATGTTTAGCTTTCTTTTAGCGGTAACCTCGCGCTTTGTCGATTGCTCCCAGCTGCGCCGTCACTTTCTTCACCTCTGCATCGCGCCGCTCCGCGGCCTCAAGTACCCTTTTTAAACGAGCACCGAGCTGTGGAAAAAAAGGGATTATTAGCAAAAAAAAAAAAAAAAAAAAAAAAAAAAAAAGAGGTCTTACCGGAGAAGCAATCCCAAATCGGCGCTCAAATCTACGATTTCAACAATCTCATCTTGAGGCGGAGAGTCGTCTTGAGCATGCTGAAGCGGCTAATATGCCCGGCCAATCTCCACTTGAACATGATCGGGATAACCAAGAGGATCGGCCCAGAGGAATCACGTCGAAGAATTGCTTCGCCAACCCGGCGAGCTTTGGATAGGTCAAGTTCCTGGGTAAAGCTCGGATCCAACCACAGGGCCTCTTTCCCAGAGTAACCTCGGGGCAAAGTCCTTTGCGGCGGCGTCTCAGCAGGTGCGCTCTTCTCCACGGGAGTTTCAACCTCTTCAAGATGCGCCCGGTGGAGCGGACCGTTTGGGTTGGCGATCATCCTTCGCCTTCTCTGTTTGAGGTCGCCCAGGCCATGTGACTCTTTAGTAGGGGATGAGTCTTTTTGAGGCACCACCGACTGAACCACTGCAACGGCGGAGGAAGTCGCAACAAGGCGTAAGAGGTCGCGCCTTCCGGGATATGTGTCTCTTCGACAATCGAGGCATCTACGATTCGGGGCACCTTCCTGAGAGCTTTCTTCAAAGCCTCGCATCGAGCAACGCCGCCTTATGCGCCTCCGCATTAAGCTTGTTTCGGTGAGCCTGCGAGCATTTGGATCCATACCTACAAAAGAGAGCGGTTTAGAACCAGGAAAACAAAATGAACATTTACAAATAAATACAAGTGGACAAAGAAAGTTACTAAGCGGCCTAAGTATAGGATCGCCCCACATTCCAAACACTCGGAGGAAACATTTGTTGATATGACAACCCCAATCCAGTCCGGATCACGCTCTGGGACCCATTTGTACCATGGGCACGGCATTCCCTCGCCCACCAGGCCCGCCATGCTCGCAAAGGGCTCGGCGGAGATCAAGAAGATCAACCCAGAAACATTTCTCCGAGATGGCGCCGCCCCGTCCGACTGAATCAACGTCATCGGCCCCTTTTCGTGGCGCCGCTCATTCACGAGGTCAAAGAGTACAAGCGTGGATTTGCCTCCACGAACTCCTGCCTTAGGAAAAGGCCAGCCTACCTTCGACTCAACTTTCAGTACCCGCTGCCCCCATTTGTGAAACTTATTGGGAAGCGAGAATAGTAGGCGAGGAGTCTGCGACCTCAGAGAGATTTGTCCAGGAATAGACGTCCCACAGAAGGAATAAAATTGCCCCAATAAAGTCAACGTCGGCTCGATCTTCAGGATCCGACACATAACGATGAAGGCCATCAACTGGATGATAGCCCCGACGGCAAAATCGGAGGGAAGCGCCTCCATCTCCCTGCAGATCTTCACAAAGAAAGGATCGAAAGGAGGCCTCAGACCCGCACATAAATGATGGAAATGGAGGATAAGGGTGTCCTCGGATCGACGCGCGCATACATAATCCTTATGGTCCCGGGTTTAAATTTATCGGACTCCTTCCCATAATCGAAGAAAGAAAACCGATACACGCCGTGTCGATCCCGAATATCGATTAATGGTCTGTTGAGATCGCTATTCTTGCACGCGATCGGGTCCATTTCTTGTCAACGTCCTTCTCAAACGCCGCCACGGCGCAAACTCTCGCATAGCCGGGATTATTAGGGCGAGAACTCTTGGTGGGAATCGGCGCGGCGGCTTCACCAACTGTCATGGTTGGGCTCGCGATTTTCTTTTCCTCTGCTTTTTAGCGAGCATCCGGACATCCTTCCGGGCAATTCCGCGTTTTAGTCCTCGGCTGGACCCCATTAACTCATGAACATGCGCGTCCCGAACATAAGCCTCGTCATGGTCGAGGCGCCGCTAGTGCTCGAGCATGATTTGTCCTTCGATCGGGAAAGCGATTTCTTGACCTCACGAATCTGTTGGAGACTTTTGGGCCCGCGCTTTTCTCCTTAAGACTCACTCTGCGGGCGGATTTCGGCGCGAGATGAAGGCCTCCAACTCAAAAGGGTCGACATCCATATGTACGACCTCGTCAGTAATCTCGCCAATATCTGCGCGACTACTTTCCACCTCAACCTCGTCCAACGGATCGCCGATCGAGGCGCAGAGATAATCTGAGGTCATCTTGGCAGAATCGTAAACCTCCTTTCCGTAGAGTCGCGCGAATTGTCATTCCCGACATCCTGCAAAAACAAGGGAGGAAAAAGGTGGAGCTTTGGACTGGTATAATAATAAATTAACCCGGAAGGTGATCGCACCCACTTCAATACCGCCTCCTCCGTTTTTACAAGAGATCGCAAATAAAATCACGAGAGGATAGCGAGGGCGCGGTGAAACCCCAATTTTCCCAGGAAAATCATAAATCTCTCCCAGGAAAAATCCCGTTTTAATCAAAAACAAGGCGATCTTGCATCTCCGTAGCAAAAGAATGACGAAATTGATATATATGGAAAAACAAGCGAGGATGGATGAGTAAACAAGTTAACGAAAGGATTTCTTACGATTTCTTTGAGAAAGATTGGAAAACCGCTTGAAAACGGGAAATACTCAAAGAGGTGGCGGAATCTTCAAAAGAACCGCCGTGAAATCCTAGAACCACGCGAGAACGCCGTTGAACCTTCAAAGCTCGCCCAAAAACTCGAGAATTCTAAAAGCAACAAACAACGGAGAAAATAAGAAACACTAAAAGTGTGAAGGGTGAGAAGCGAAGGCTTTATATAGGCAAGGGCCCACGATCGAGCGGTTGGGAACGCTTCATCCAACGGTTCGATTAGGCGGCGCGTTATCGATTTTGAAATACGAAAAGCGTCCCATCAATACCCACGTACAACTACCAGGCGATTCTTTGAAAGGGCGCATCACTCCATGACAAAAGACCTGGAGGGTGGCGTCGGCCGCGATTGATGGCCTCGCCCCAAAAAAAATAGACCCGAGTTGCTTTGAGGTCGCATGTTTTGAAAGCACGGCTCTTAGCGAACAAGTCGCATCCAGACGACAAGGTCGCCAAAAATAGACCGAGTTGCTTTGAGGTCGCATGTTTTGAAAGCACGGCTCTTAGCGAACAAGTCGCATCAGGCGACAAGGTCGCCAAAAATAGACCCGAGTTGCTTTGAGGTCGCATGTTTTGAAAGCACGGCTCTTAGCGAACAAGTCGCATCGAGACGACAAGGTCGCCAAAAATAGACCCAGAGTTGCTTTGAGGTCGCATGTTTTGAAAGCACGGCTCTTAGCGAACAAGTCGCGTCGATCGACAAGGTCGCAAATAATTGACCCGAGTTGCTTTGAGGTCGCTTGCTTTGAAAGTACGGCCCTAAGTGTACAAGTCGCATCCGACGATGGGGTCATAGGTGTTGATAATTACTCCATCCTTCATATCCTCAGGGAATGTCATTAAAGCACGGAGTAGGGGGCCATTGATGGGTATAAATAAATCCCCCACCTCAACAGTAAGGGACCACCTACTGCGGCCAACCTCCGGCATGACAAGAGAGATCGCAAAAGGCGACCATCGTCTCACCTCGCGCGACCAAGGCATTTGCGGTCCCAGGCAAAGGCAACAGATCTGTGAAATCTCATCCAGGCAAATCAAGAAGAATTCGCCAGGGCGAGGCCAAAGAGGGCTTGCTCCTTGCGACCTCGAGAGGTGGTCGCCGATTGATCCAGATCTTTTCCCCACTTGTAACTTAGATATTTTATCTTGCTTAATATCTAAGTAAGACCTATCTACTAGTAAAATATCTAATAGATTACTTGTTCCCTAAGTTATCCACCTCTATAAAAGGGGTGGTCATTGTAAACTAAGAATGAGGTGATATATGAAATACACACTAGCTTTTGCAAGCAAAAGCTCTCTCCATTTTAGTTCTCTCACACCACCACCACTTGAGCATCACCACACCTTAAACACAGCCAGATATCCACCATCCAAACACCGCAAGGACACCCGTGAGGATTTAGACGTCTTCAATTAGGTTCAGTGTCAGGAGGCCGATGAGTCTTAGTAGGCTGCTGAAGGTCAGGAATCTACTGAGGAGCTGTTAGAATGTTAGGAGTTGGCTGAGGGATTGGAATGAGATCAATTTCCTCAACTGAGGATGTAGTGGGAGTTAGTGAACCAAGAGAAGTGGGAAATGCTTCTATTTCAATAAGGTTTCCATCTGTGACAGTCTCAGTAAGTTTGCTGTAGTAAGGGGTTTTTTCAAAGAATTTTACATCCATAGAGTTGTAGAACCTTTTGTCAGTGGGAGAATAACACTTGTAGCCCTTTCTGTCTTTGGCATAACCTAGGAAAATACACTTATGAGCTTTGGGGTCAAGTTTGCTTCTGTGTTGGGCATGAATATAGACAAACACAGTACATCCAAAGATTTTTGGAGGTAAGTCAGCAATGAGATGAGGACATGGATGAGTTGTCAGTAGGGTTTGGATGGGAGTCTTGAAACCTAACACTCTGCTGGGTAACCTGTTGATCAGATATGTGGAAGTTAATATAGCTTCACCCCACATGTATTTTGGCACATGTGTGGTTAACATGACTGATCTAGCCATCTCCAGTAAGTGCCTGTTCTTCCTCTCAGCAACCCCATTCTGCTGAGGTGTCTCTACACAACTACTGATGTGAACTATTCCTTTATCATTCAGGAAGGTGCTGAGGTTGAACTCATAGTATTCCAGGGCATTATCTGTTTTTAAGATTTTAATCTTAGTGTCAAATTGAGTGGATACCATGTTATAGAACTCTTTGAAGATGGTTCCAACTTCGGATTTATCTTTCATAAAAAACAGCCATGTGATCCTGGTGTGGTCATCTATGAATGTGACAAACCACCTCTTTCCTGTTACACTTTTAACTCTTGAAGGTCCCCATACAACAATATGAATCAAAGTGAAAGTGTGGAAGGTAAGTAAGATACTTTAGTATACACAGATTTAGTAAGTTTGGCAAACTGACAAATATCACATTGAAGGTCACTGAGGTTACATCCTTTAAACAATTCAGGAAATAAAGACTTTAAATAACCAAAACTTGGATGACCTAGTCTATAATGCCATAACATGATATTGTCTAAGGTTTGGTTGCAAGCTGCAGAGGCAGTTTCAGTCATTAATCTTCTGTCTTCAGCAGGGTTGACCTCAAACAATCCTGAGTAGGTTTTAGCTCTCCCAATCACTTCCCGTGAAGAACAATCCTGGAATATACACTGATTGTTATTAAACATGACTGTCCAACTTAGGTCTTTAGTGATTCTCTTGACGATATATAAGTTCTGATCTAATTGGAACAAACAGGACATCCTGTAGGTAAATCTTATCAGTAAGTTTAACATTACCAAAACCTTGTGCACAGGAAATAGATCCATCAGCTATCTTAATATTGTGGGTCTGATGACAGGGATTAAAGTGAGATATAAGACTCTTGTTACCAGTCATATGGGAGGATGCCCCATAATCAACAATCCAAGTATCACTACTGAATGGTGAGTGGAATATACCTATTTTAGCATTAATAGGTGTGTCAGTGATAGAACTACCTTCCTTTTGTTGATCAAGTAAGGCTTTGAAGGTAGCAAACTGAGCATCCAAAGTAGTTTCTTTGTTACCATCATCACTGACATGTCTCCCCTGACTCTCCTTGATTGGTCTGGAGGATTTGGAGGAGTTAGGTTTACCATGTAGTTTCCAGCAATTGTCCTTGGTGTGATTTGTGCGTTTGCAGTGGTCACAGAACAACTTTCTTGTCTTCTTAGTAGGCCTTCCTGCAGCAGAGTCTCGGTGGCCTCGATGAGCTTTCTCGACCACCATCGGTGAGCTCTCGGTGAGTGATCGGCAGGGTTGCTTTGCAGCATCACTTTTCTCCTGCTTTCCTCATGTTTGACTTCAGGAAACACAGATTTGTGGTTGGGGAGAGGTTTAGTAGCAATGAATCTACCTCTAACATCATCAAGAGATGGGTTCAGTCCAGTAAGGAACTTGAATACCCTCTTCTTCTCAATGATATCCTTGTATAAAGTAGCATCCCCTACATCCTTTCATGGGTGAGTTTCCAACATATCTAGGTGTTTCCATGCCTTAGATAGTTGGTTGAAGTACTGAGTTACAGACAGATCACCTTGCCTGCAATTTTGGATTTGAGCTTCAAGATCATAGACCTCATATGTATTGTCCTTTTTAGAGTAAAGGTCTCTGCAATTATCCCAAATTTCCTTAGTAATGTCATACATCATGAAGTTCTCACTGATCTCTTTTGTCATTGACCTCGTGAGGATGGTCATGAGTTGGTTATTTTCTGTATCCCATGCTTCAAACTTGGGGTCAGTTTCAGTAGGGGTAGGTTTGGAGCGAGACAAGTATCCCATCTTGCTCTGGCCTGAGATGTACATTTTCATAGATCTTGACCACAACAGGTAGTTGTTGCCATCAAGTCTGTGATTTGTAAAAGAAGATTTTTCAGTGACCCCAGCCTGCTGAGGCTGCTGGGGTTCTACTAAAGGTGAAGAGGTTTCGGATATTGAAGACATTCTTGAAACGATAGGAGATTTTTGTAGCGGATTAAAGTAGATTATGGCTCTGATACCATGAAGAGAGTTTGAGAAAGCAACAATACTTGAGTAAACTCAACTTGTTTATTAATGATAAAAGAATGAGTATTAATAGATACAAGGTTGAAGGTGAGAGGTCCTAGTAGAGTATTAAATGCTATGGGTGGCTAGATACTCCTATGGGTGGCTATTACATAATGGGACAAAATAGAGTTACTTTATGACTTATTAATTGTTTATACAATACTATTAATATGTCATGTTACAAATGATGTATACAAGTAAAGTGTTACACGAACATGAAATAATAAGGTAATATTATAATAAGGTAATATTTCCACACCTACAGGACGTCCTGTTTGTTCCAAAATTAGACCTTAACCTTATATCTGTCAGTAGACTCACTAAAGACCTAAATTGGACAGTTATGTTTAATAACAATCAGTGTATATTCCAGGATCTTTCTTCACAGGAAGTGATTGGGGGAGCTAAATCCTGCTCATGATTTTTAGTTGTCAACCCTGCTGAAGACAGAAGATTAAAGACTGAAATTGCCTCAACAGCCTGCAACCATACTTTAGACAATATCATGTTATGGCATTATAGACTAGGTCATCCAATTTTTGGTTATTTAAAGTCTTTATTTCCTGAATTGTTTAAAGGATGTAACCTCAGTGACCTTCAATATGATATTTGTCAGTTTGCTAAACTTACTAAATCTCTGTATACCAAAATATCTTACTTACCCTCCACACCTTTCACTTTGATTCATAGTGATGTATGGGGACCTTCAAGAGTTAAAAGTATAACAGGAAATAGGTGGTTTGTCACCTTCATAGATGACCATACCAGGATCACATGGTTGTTTTTGATGAAAGATAAATCTGAAGTTGGAACCATCCTCCAAGAGTTCTATAACATGGTATCCACTCAATTTGACACTAAGATTAAATTCTTAACAACAGATAATGCCCTGGAATACTATGTGTCCAACCTCAGCACCTTCCTGAATGAGAAGGGAATAGTTCACATCAGTAGCTGTGTAGAGACACCTCAGCAGAATGGGGTTGCTGAGAGGAAGAACAGACACTTACTGGAGATGGCTAGGTCAGTCATGTTCACTACATATGTGCCAAAATACGTGTGGGGTGAAGCTATATTAACAGCCACATATCTGATCAACAGGTTACCCAGCATAGTGTTAGGTTTTAAGACTCCCATCCAAACCCTTCTGACAACTCATCCATGTCCTCATCTCATTGCGGACTTACCTCCAAAAATCTTTGGATGTACTGTGTTTGTCTATATTCATGCCCAACACAGAAGCAAAATTGATCCCAAAGCTCATAAGTGTATTTTCCTAGGTTATGCCAAAGACAGAAAGAGCTACAAATGTTATTCTCCCACTGACAAAAGGTTCTACACCTCTATGGATGTAAAATTCTTTGAAAAAACCCCATACTACAGCAACCCTACCGAGACAGTCACAGATGGAAACCTTATTGAAATCGAAGCATTTTCCTCTTCTCATGGTCCTCTAACTCGCATAGAAATAGCAAGAAACAGCCAGGGTATCTCAGTCTCACAGAGGAAGTATGTCTTTGGACTCTTTGAAGAAAGCGGCATCTTTGGGGTGCAAACCAGCTATCTCTCTAGTAGACCCAAGCAATCCACTAGTGCAGGGTAATATTGTTGTAAGAAAGGAAAAATATCAGAGACTTGTAGGGAAACTCATTTACCTCTCCCATACAAGACCTAATATTGCATATGGAGTTAGCCTTTTCAGTCAGTTCATGCATTGCCCTACTGAGCAACATTGGGATGCTGTCTACAGAATACTGAGGTACTTAAAGTCAACTCCTGGCGAAGGCTTACATTTCACTAAGTCTACTGAGAGATCGGTTAAGGTCTATACTGATGCTGACTGGGCTGGTTGCCACATAGACAGAAGATCTACCACAGGCTATTGTTCATATGTATGGGGTAATCTTGTCACTTGGAGAAGCAAGAAACAGCCCACTGTCTCTAGAAGAAGTGCTGAAGCTGAACTCAAGGAACTTGTTTTTGGCATTTGTGAAGCACTGTGGCTGAAAAGAGTCCTTATTGAACTTCAGCAACCCCTTCAGTTACCTATCACGCTCTGCTGTGACAATAATTCAGCATTATGCATGGCAGAGGATCATGTTCATCACGATAAGACAAAACATGTGGACATTGACAGACATTTTCTTAAAGAGAAGAATGTTGACTAGACCATTCAAGTTCAATATGTTCCCTCAGCAAACCAGGATGCTGATATTCTCACAAAGGCCATTCCACCGCATATGTTCAGCAGTCTGAGTAGCAAACTTGGCTGTATAGACATATACAACCCAGTTTGAGGGGGGGGGGTGTGGAAATATTACTTTATTATTTCGTGTAACACTTTACTTCTACACATTATTTATAACATGACATATTAATTGTATTGTATAAACAATTAATATGTCATAAAGTAACTCTATTTTGTCCTATTATGTAATAGCCGCCCATAGGAGTATCTAGCCACCAATAGCACTTAATACTCTACTAGGACCTCTCACTACAAGCTTTTATCTATTAATACTCATTCTTTTATCATGAATAAACAAGTTGAGTTTACTTAAGTATTATTGCTTTCTCAAACACTCTTCAGATATAAATATGAACAAACCATGTTGACTAATCATACTAAAAAACAAAATAAGTTAGACATATCTTTATAAGAATGTAAAAAATTTAGATGAATGAATATGATAATTAAAAATTGTAAAATGCGAATGAATATTAGGGATGATATAAGAAGGATTATAAATATTATTTTAATTATTGTGCATAAAATAAGTTAATAAGAGATATTATTTCAAAATTCATAAGTAGTTTTCTTCAACAACAAATTAATTCATAAGCAGTAAACAAAACTAAAAAATAAATACTACGGCCAGGAATTGAACCTGAGACCTCTTACTTAAAAATAGTTCTTTTACCAGTTAAGCTACATTAAAGATTTTTTAAATAAAGAGACAACATATTACATACATGGGTTTCTATAAAATATTAAGAATTATCAAGGGTATAATAGTAATTTTAGAAACTTAGGGGGACACGTGCCCTCTAGCCCCTCTGTAGGTCCGCCCCTGATGATGGGTGCAAAACTGTTTGGTTACGATTGGAAATTTGAAAATGCAGATTAGAATGACATTGGAATAGACAATGATGGGTAGATCTTTTTATGGGAAGTAATACCACGTCATTATCCATGTTAGACATGGAGATCACAAATTTCTTCATTAATTGTGATGAAGAGACTCGAAGAAGACTACCCATCATTGTCTATTCCAATGTCAAATTCTTAATTTGCATTTTCAATATTCCAACTGTAACCAAACAGTTATTTGCATCGGGGACATATATGTAACCAAACAGTTATTTGCATCGGGGACATAGATATATAATTATACTAGTAGGAAACCCGTACGATGCACGGAGAACGTTATAGTAACATAAATCTGAAACGAATACTACACTAACATAAATCTTAAATCAACTTTGAAAACATAAATGAACGTTATAGTAACATAAATGAACGTTGTAGTATTCGTTTCATAGTTTTAATACACATCCTTTCCATTCCGAGTTTGAATCCCCATGTCTTCCAATTGAACGGACAACATAAACATAAAACGATCACAAAAAACAAACAAATCGATTGTCATTAATCGTGGGGAGTTGTTGACAGAGACGTGGTCTGGGAAATGGTTTGACAGATTTTTTTTTAGTATATCTCCTCATCCTCCATTCAGATTACCGTGTTTAGAAGAAGTAGGAAAAACTGCACGAATCCTGTCTGCACAACATCACCCATCATCAACCCTCCAGAAGAACCTCAACCGCTAGAATAAAGAGGTTAACTCAGAATCAACAAAACTATAGACACATTAGATTGAAAATAAGAATGAAAAGTAAAATGAGTTTCCACACGATCATTATGAACTTTTCCAAGTAAAAGGAAAAAAAACACAAAACACAAAAGCAAACAAACAAAAAAAACATCAATCAAGAAGTGAAAGAAACATACGACATCCAAGCAATCGGTAAATAAAGAAACATACGACATCGAAGCAGACATCCAAATTCCGTTTTCCATTTTGGAATGAAGTGGCATGGATTCCGGTGTTACAATTATGCAAAAATTCAAGAAAATAAGGTGCAGAAGGCAGTTAAAAATACAATCATCGTTAAACTTCAAAATCAGTGTAATACAACAATCCATGGATCACATGAAATACACCAACCATGCAAATGGGAGGACCTGTCATATTCTAAAACTAACAATTATTCTTGCACCGCCTGTCATCGCTTAAAGAAGCAACATTTTTTTTTTAGCATTCAACATGTGTTCCTACAGGTGAGACCAGTGTGAAGAAATTCAATGACATAACAACCCTATCAAATGAAGAAGTTTGAATATCCAACATTTCACCCATTAAATAGGAAATAAAGATCACGTTGAAGACTCGTTGTATAAGACAACACAAAATTTGACAACATTAACATGGAATCCCTAAATAAAAACTGGGAAATAAGGTTCTAGTGCATACACCTTGAAATAGTAGTTACCGAACGATTGAAAATAGAGGGATCGATAGCACAAAAAAAAAAAAAAAAATCTGTCAATGTATTCCAAATAGTATGAAATGCACGCACTATTTGACTTGCCTAAATGTATACATTCCGACATAGCAAAAAATAATAAACACTATGATTTTAAAAATGAAGATGAACCATTAACCATGAGATGATATGCATTTACCATGTAAATTTACTCTGCCAATGGATTGAAAACTGAAAAATTAAAGAGAGGAAAACCAACCTTGTTTGAGAGCGATGAGATGGAAGGAATTTAAAGCACAACTTGAATCATCACTGTATCGGCTTGTTGTTGTCTTTCTGAACTTGTGATCTTTGTTTCGTTGATTTCAACGATCATCTCATCGAGAGAACCCTACTTTCTTGTATAGCAATAGTTGCACCACCGGCACGACGAATATAACTAATGTTTGCACGAAAGTACCAATGACGGTGTCTCAAACAAGCGAAAGGGAAACCTGCATGTTCATTGTGACTGCAAAAACAAAGTAAGCCACATTTAAGCGATATTGCAAACCAATCAAGACCATGAACCCGATCCCCAAATTAAAGGTCGAGAAAAACCAATTGATAGGAATATGGTGTGAGCAGCAAGATGGAAGTTTGAGAGCGATGAGAATGTTATACCTACGTTTATAGAGCGACGGGAAGTCATTTAATTGAGTCGGCTTGAATTCCCCCATTTTGTTGTACAAATTGCCACATTGTAACCTAAATTCCTCAAAGAGGACATCAAATTTCGCCGGAGCAGCTGCTTTTCATGTTCCAGGTAAGAGAACACCTCGATTCCTTCCATCACATGTCCATAAAGCGAATTCCGGTAAGAATCTGATTTGCTCTGCACCGTATATCTGCTCCAATCTACAATCGAGCCGTCTATTGAGGAGGAGGAGGACTCAGCCTCCTCTTCTTCCACCACCGCCGAGTGTTAAAGTTTAAAAGAATGAAGAATTAATGGATATGATTTTGGAGAATGGACATGTGATGTACTGAACTTTTTATTGTCATTCATATAAGGAAAACCATTGAAAAAAATACCTTATTTTGGAGAATGGAGGTAAAGGACCGCAGTTATTCAGAGGGAAAAAAAAATATGTGAAGAAGGTAAAGGACCGTAGGGATATTGGAAGGACCATGGGCCAATGCTGGAGTGGTTTTTTTTATTATTAATCAAATAGCAGTTGGGATCATGGATGGTTACGTGCATATTGGAAATGGGGAACGTGGATGAGACCGGAACTACCATTTTTTCCTACATATCGTTCCCTACTTGATTTTTCTGGGTATTCAGCAATGGCTTCACACAACTACTCATTATACAACTGTCTGAATTTCCCACCTGAAAATTCAAAGCAACCCTAAAAAACCGTGTAATATTCGTATCAAGATATAAGGTTCAAACTTCAAACACCAATGGCTTAGCACCTTTTACCCCCACAAAAAATAAGGGTTGAAAATCTACTGCAGGTGGGATTCCTTAAAATCCACCAATTAAAAGTAAAGCTAAAAATTTTAGCTAAATAATGCTTTGGAAATGCTGGATGACAGTAAAGAAACAAAGAAGAAGCTCACTTGAACAGGGAGTCTTTCAATTCTGGATGCTAATCTTATGGCAAATGGGTCTTTGATATGTCAAATACAGAAAATTACAGAATTTTCAAAAAAATAGGGAAAGAACCTTTAAGAGAAGGACAAATTGAAATCATGGCATTCAACATACCCCAAAAGCACCTCAATTCCGTTTACTCTTATCGCCAAGAAGACATCCTTTGAAGCTAAAGTAGCAGAACCATAGAGTCTCAACAACAGCAACACAACTGGACTTATTTCGATTCCAAGCACCTCAAAAGTTCTCGACACCTTATATGTCGCTGAGGTAAACAAATTGAGTAGCTCAATTTAAGATGAATGTAGACGCGAAAATCATTCAGCTATTAATCTTGCTCCGACTGAGAACAATATAAGAACAAAGAGCTTGATTACCTTTTCAATTCCCACCAAGAAATGAGATTGGTCTTGTGAGTCTTACCTTGACCCCATGTTACTCAAAACAGGGCTAACAAATAAAGATTAAGCAGTTTGTTGACATAACACAACTTACGGCTCGATGGTCCCAACGCCTTGTGCAAAAGGGCTTGTCAATCTGCCTTTTCCTATGTGAAAGATAGAGGAATCTAATAAAAAAAAATTCTAGAATAAACAGAAGCCAAATTTATGAAGAATAACGTTTCGATGACAATTCAATTACAGAGAAACCCGATATTCAATAATCACTATTCCAAAAGGATTCCAATCAAATTTAGAAAATGCAAATATTACCTCAATTGTCTTCGAGAGTTGGAATTTTTCAATAGCTTGAATGACAAATATGGCTATTTAGATGAAGCCATATCTCCTTTCTTAGAAACCAAAGTTGATTTAAATGAATGAAAAAAAAATTATAGGCAAACAACCTGAGAAGAAGAAGCCGATCCTTTTTGGCGATCCTTTTTTATATAGACATTGAGGTTGAAGTGATTTATTTCAAAAAAAGACGTTTATTTAATGTTCTCCAAGCTATGTGAAATTCCGAAAAGTATATGGATCGTCAGAAGGTTTTACCTGTCAAATATCCTGTGTTATTTCTCATATTGCATCTGAAAAACGCAAAGAGGATTCATAAAGGCATACCATATACAACACACAATTCATCTGATACAAAGTTAAGAAGTGTAAATGAAGGGGGAGCATACAAAAAGAATTTCTAACAACCGAAAAGGAAAGAACACGTGAGACAGTAGAAACTTTCCAGAGCAAAGGTTGTAATTATTTCAAGGAGAGCAATCATACAAAATTTGTGCCAAAATGAACAGTGAGCATGCATAAAGCATGGAAATTTACCCTTCGAGGAGGGAAAACATCGTTTTTGTAACTCTTGTAATCATATTTCGGCATATCTACAGCTTGGCCATGCTTCAATTTTTCCATAGCAGACAATAACTGCTCTATGTCAAATACATAACAGTGAAAATTACAGAATTCTCAAAAAATGGGGAAAGAACCTTGAAGAGAAGGACAAATTGAAATCATGGCATTCAACATACCACAAAAGCACCTCAAATTCCGTTTACACTTATCGCCAGGAAGACATCATTTGAAGCTAAAGTAGCAGAACCATAGAGTCTCAACAACAACAACACAATTGGACTTATTTTGATTCCAAGCACCTCAAAAGTTCTCGACGCCTCATATGTCGCTTAGGGAAACAAATTGAGTAGCTCAATTTAAGATGAATGTAGACGCGAAAATCATTCAGCTATTAATCTTGCTCTGATTGAGAACAATATAAGAAAAGAGAGCTTGATTACCTTTTCAATTCCCACCAAGAAATGAGAGTAAGAAGTTGTTGACATAACACAACTTACGGCTCGATGGTCCCAACGCCTTGTGCAAAAGGGCTTGTCAATCTGCCTTTTCCTATGTGAAAGATAGAGGAATCTAATAAAAAAAATCCAGAATAAACAGAAGCCAAATTTATGAAGAATACACAGAATAAACAGAAGCCAAATTTATGAAGAATAACGTTTCGATGACAATTTAATTACAGAGAAACCCGATATTCAATAATCACTATTCCATAAGGGCTTGTCAATCTGCCTTTTCCTATGTGAAAGATAAAGGAATCTAATAAAAAAAATCCAGAAAAAACAGAAGAGAGGAAGAAGCTGGGGATTTGCAGTTGCAGGAAAGAGGAGTTAAAGGATTGTAGGGAGTTATCGAGTAGAAGATCGTGGGGAGTTATGGGGAAGGAGGATCGTGGGTTTTTTTTCCTGGGAGAATTAGGGGGTTATGTAAAAAAGAAAAAACAAAGAGGAATTGTCGGATTATTTGCGGGTCAGAACCGGGTCAAAACGGGTAATTGGGTTAATTGTCGGTTATTCACTCTAATAAATATATATATATATATATATATATATATATATATATATATATATATATATATATATAAAATCTTTCGTCTTAGTATTAGTTGGTATAAAATTATTTAAATTATACGCATATTATAATGATAAATGATGTACAAATATTTAAAACAAATGTATACATTTATAATTGCAGATGAAAATATTTTTGTTGCATTGCTTACATTGGGTAACTCTGCAGTATGGACTCCCTACTACAACGAACCGTCAAACTAGCAAAATAGTTGTCTTTTTCTACACATGCATGGCAGTTTCGACGGTCCGTTTCATTAGAGATTCGATGCATCAGAATTTATATGCTTACTTATTAGAGTTGAATAAAAAAATGCTGCTATTATTATTATTATTATTATTATTATTATTATTATTATTATTATTGTTGTTGTTGTTGTTGTTGTTGTTGTTTTGAATGAAGTATGTTGAAGGATTTGACTAGTAGTAGAGAGTACTAGTAAACTTTAGACCTTCTGCCGGTAA
This sequence comes from Gentiana macrophylla, assembly GCA_026214975.1. Classification (NCBI taxonomy): domain Eukaryota; kingdom Viridiplantae; phylum Streptophyta; class Magnoliopsida; order Gentianales; family Gentianaceae; genus Gentiana; species Gentiana macrophylla. Next base: position 271,251 of record CM047811.1, on the reverse strand, counting down.
TGATGGCAACGAATTTAATACATTGATTCTATAAATATTTAATTAATTGATGTATAATTATATACTAGTATTACAAAAATGCATGAGTTGAAGTACACGTTTACACAGATCCAATACACGACGAGGGTTTTGCACTCAGCTAATGTGAACGGCGTAATTTTACAATTTTGTTCTGTTTGCAGGTGTTTACGACGTACTTCAGGAAAATATGTGAAAACACTTCTATTCTGCGTGTGAGAAGCAGTTGATGGGCCAATGATTGAAGAACCCCAACATGTGTAGAAACAATAATTATTAGATTAAAATGCAGTTTGTACGCAGGTTTAGATATGAGAAAAATTTAAAACTTAAGTAGTGACCGACCATTTCTTTTTGTATCAGTCTCTTTCAGTTACTCTGATAGGGACAATCAGGATGTTTCAATGAACATTAACTGCAATGGCTATTGGTGATATGTATCGTGTGTGGAGTGATTTACGGAACATATCCGTAATTACCGGAAATTAATTATGGATTATTTATTAGAAAATAAATAACTCGAAAATAGAATTTATTTTATTAAGTAGATCTAATAAAATAAAGCTACGACGGTGTAGATCTAATAATATAAAACTATTACAATCTAGATCTAACAAAATAAAAGCTATCACATAACAGATCTGACTGAAAATAAAGGAAAAGTAAATTGCGATGCATAATTAAATGACAAACCGAGGCGAGTAGTTACTCTTTCCTTAAGAAAAATTGCTCCGGTATGGTGTCCACGGTAGTAGCAACTGTCTCCCAAGATACAACGGCTTTACGTCTCGGATTTAGAGGCACTTCAAAAATCCGAGCTCCGGCGAACATACAGAGTGCTCCAACTTCTCTTCGACACAAAATCTAGATCTATATGAGAGACTCTTTTTGTGGTGGAAAAGAGAGGAGAAAATTTGATGCTTGAACCTTCATCCATAGGGTTCTTTATATAGCGGAGAGGAGGAGCCAATGCTTGAATCTGATTGGCCGAAACACATCATCAAACTTTTCCCCTTGGAAAAGTGATGGCCGGCTTCTCCCTCAAGGAAAGAAGCTTGGCCGAAATTATTAGGCTAATTTCGAATTAATCCACTCATCTGATTGGTCGGATGATGTGTCGTCTGAATTCTGATTGGTCGAATGACTCAATGAATTCTGATTGGTCGAATGACACAATCACATTCCAAAATAATTTTATGGTTAATTTCATAAAGAAATTTTGTCCAAAAAATTAATAGTAACACCCGAGCTGAGCCGAGCCTGACGGACGGCGGCAGTGGCGGCGCGCGCGCGTGTGGAATAATCTAAGTCCTCCCTCGTGCACAAAAGTGCCTTGCCTCTTGGGCACATCCATAAGAGACACACTAGCTCTTATCACTTGAGTTCTCAACACTCAAGTTTCCAATGTGGGAGAATGGGGTGAGGTCCTCCCTTCAACTCCCATCTCCTACATATTTTCTACCAACTTTAGCCATTAATTTCCCATTCACCCGATATCCGAATCGAGTGATTCAAAAGCCCATCATCAACTACTCCGTATGGAGTATTTAATGATATCATTAACTCTCGATGACATGCATCGGAGCCTATCCGTAATTAGCGCTAAAGTTGACCGTTCAACCCTTCAAAAGGGGCTTTTCCCCAACAATGGCAACAAGAAAGCAGGAACCGTCAAATGTAACTCCACAACATATATAACTCCTGATCACATTAGGTGATTGAAAATTTGAAGTCAAATAATGTGTTCAATTATACTATTCTTGTGTAATTCTGTTTTGAATTGCAAGTGCCATCTCAGCTCAATGATGTGAGCATTCAATTTCAGAAGCTCTGCTTGTAAGATGGTCCGGACTTTAGTTCAACTCATGAGAACTATGGATGAGATGCCGAATGAGGTTTTTTTAAGAGCCATTTAGTTGTTTGTATGCAGCCTCTCTATATATCCTTGTAATTATACTAAACTTGGACATGTTTTGTTTCAGCGTATCATTCTGATGAAGTTTTTCTACTATGATGATGTCGCGGTAAGTTTAAGGATCCCCTCTATATAGGGAAGTGCTTAATTTAGGCCTATTAGAATTTTAATGAAAAAAATATATATTTAAATGCTGGTTTATGTTCGTAGCCAGCTGATTATGAGCCATCATTCTTCCAATGCTGCTTAGATGAGAAAGTTGATAATCTCAGGATTAAAACTCCTCTAAAGATGGAGGTTTGAAACCTCAACAACAAACATTTAGTGTTAGCTCTGAAAGTAAGTTTTAAGGTATATATAGGGCAGTAGTAGAAGCACAAAATCTCAATCATTGATTGATGACGGTTAAAATAGTCTATCCTACGGCATCAATATTCTATCCATTATGAGCTAAAAATAGTTGTTTCGACCTATAAATATGAACCATTTACGTTGAATAGCGTTTATTTTCCCTGTTTCGATGTTATTTCGTGCGTTATTTGATGATTTTCAGGATACGAAATATTGGGCTGAGCATGATGGACGAATCTGGAGTGGACTGAATGAATGGAATGTGCGTAGGGTATTCTAGAAGCATCCAAGTTAAGTTGGTTGAAGAAAAAGGGCGAAAATACCCTTGGTAACCCGAGGGGCGGTGCCGACTTACCGAGGGTCCAGAACTTCCGAAACACGTTTTCTTGGACGAAGGGTCAAACTAGATGATTCTAAGTCGGTTTAGATAGCTATAAATAAGAGGCTTCGCCTCAGAACATAATGTACTCAAATTATTCATGGAAATTATGTAATAAAAGTTCTTAGTTTTTTATTTTATGAGTTTTGGTCGGAGAGACGACGGAGTCGCCGCCTAGGGAGAGATCCGAAGTGGATCTACGCTCGCTTTTGAGGGTATCATGTTCTGTTTTTTCCAAGATGTAGATCTATCGTCATTATATTCAACTAGCATGTTTTAATTGCTTATTTAGTTTAATTATGTAGTAGTTAGTTTATTTTACCCCATATGTTATTGATCTGATTTGTTGGAGAAGAAATCATGAGATAGTAGTTGCGTTCTTCAGATCTGCGACGGTCTATATCGCTAGATCTGAATACCTAGTAAATTACTAATTCATGATAATCGGCGCCAGCTACGTTGATCGATAGATTTAATTTACATGTTTTTAGCATGATCAACTATTTGCATGTTATGGTAAATTAACATGAAGGACCGCAAGTGAAGTGTTAATTAGGAAATTATCTAGAATGGACCCTAGGAACGTGCTGGTCAATGTCGACAGCTGTCTAGGCGGGTTTGCGGTATGAGGTAACACTCAATATCGGCAGCTCTAGTTCTTTATGCGTATGGGCTATTACGGACCAATTAAGGAGGGTAGCTTGCGTATAGATTTTCTATTGCCATTGTCGGAGTAGATAGGGTTAGGAGTTGTACCCATAGTTGAACAATGAATAAATTCACCAATGGGGAGGACTGTTGCATGTGTGGGGGGAATAACTAATTACTCGTAACTAATACATTAGAAACTCTTGTTGCTTAGTTGAACTTGCATATTCTTGTTAGTTTGAAGCACCGATACTACTGTCTATATATTATAGTTGGTCGTAGACCATTATCATGACAACTCAATCTTGATAGTTAGACGTTCTTACGAGTCTCTGTGGGATTCGACCTTGACTCGCCAGTACTCTGCTACGATAGACCTAGTCCTATTGCTAGTAAGTGCTTTGCACGCGATCATTGACTAACCATCAATAGTTCTGTTGGAATTTATGCAGTTTAAGAGTGTTCTTGATCCTTGTGAGGATTAAAATGATGAAAACCAAGACGATGTGAGCTTGCCTATGGATTCTGGTTTAAGAGATGAGGACATCTCATTTGATAGTCTTGTATGAGCGTTAATATTTCTATTGCTTTTAGTTTCTTTTTATGGCAAGAAAATCAAAGAAACATTATTGTTGATGATCATGAAAACTTATGAATTTTTTCAGGCCATTAATTCAGATTATGACCGTTTTGTATTTTCTCCGGCTGGTAAAATGCAGCTAGTTCAATTAGTTTCCTTAGTTTTTATTCATTTATTTTAATAATTATATAATCAATGCAATCCTCCATTGGCAGGTAAGCAACTAGAAAATGACAATAGTGCATTGGTTGATGACGGTAACTTTTCTTGTTATTGAACATTGGGTTAAATTTCCAAGTGATCAGTAATAATATATTCGAATTCATGTGCTCAGAGTGTACTCAGGATCCAACAGAGGACGAGCAGCAATTTGGCCGGGTGAAAAAGGACCAGTTCTCACAATGGAGGAACTTTGCCCAAGTAATCTTGTTATTTCATGATTATGTCTCATTTTATTCATGTGCAAACATCTTTATCTGTATACGTCACATGAAATTGCTTATCTTAGAATTAGTTTTTCTACTTTTTTTTTGTGTTTGCAGTTTGCTAAGTAAAATTTTAAGAGGCACGGTTATTCATATGACTGTATTCGTAACATTATCAGCTCATTCCCTATTTGTGTGATTGAATGTAACCTTTCTTTTTTGCTTGCTTTGACCTTCTTCTCTTTTCTGATTAGAAAATCAATATAGTCTGTTAATGTTGGTCCCTTGAAAAGGCTTTGGTTAAGTTTAGAGGGGGTGAATAAACTTAACACTTAAAACTTTTGGAGTTAACAAACTCAAAGAAGTTCGATGAGTTGGCTTGATCGCGCATGAGTCTGTTGACAACTTCGATGGTCTGCTGAAAGTTGATTTTGTAGACTTTGTTGCAGCGGAATATATTCAAGTTAAGCCTTATTACTTGCTATAAAAATATGATACTAAGTATTAGATACTCAGTAGTGTAAGTGTGTGATTCAGTTGCTAGTTTCAGTAAGTTGATGTGCTTAATATACTAAATGCAGAATGTAAATGCAGAAAGTAAGTAGGCAATTTTTATAGTGGTTCCAGGTGGTGTAATCCTGTCAGTCCACTCTTCTTCTGTGATGTTGGAGGTAATTCACTAGAGATCTTTGAGGTTGCGGTTACAAAAATCCCTAAGTTGTCTGTCCTTCACCAATAACTATGGCTTCACAAACTGAACACTTGAAATAGGTAGGATTGCTGCTCCAAAGTATTCCACTGGTCCTTGAAGGGTAGGATTGCCTCTTCACCAGCTCCAGCACAAACAACAGTCCTTGAAACCCAAAAGATGCTTCACTGTCTTCGGTAGGTTTCTTGTAAAAGAAAGTTTGAATCAAGTAAGTGATTCAGCTTTCAGGAACTTGATCAGGATGAAATGATCAGCTGCTTGATGTCTTCAAGTGTGTAAGCTTGATATAACTTGATGGCAGGTTACACTTGAAGAATTTACTAGATCCGTAACTTCAGCAGGGTGATTTCTTGAAGAATTTGATAGCTCAAGATAGATTCCTATTTTCCTCAATTTTCATCATCTGTTTCTATAACAGGGGTCTTCTATTTATAGGTGAGAATCTTTGTGACTTATGTTTGAAATTCAAACATAGCTGTTTCATATTTGTCCCCATCTTGACTTGAAATCTGTCTCTGTACATAGTACTGACACTGTCAGTTTGCTTTTTGACAATTTTCAGAATGTCCACCCTTTGACTTGTATCCATTGGATAAAGCTCAGAATCTTTCCAACGCCCCTTTAATCTTGACCATTGATTTGTTGATAAAATCAAGAGTTGTTATCTGTCCTTATTCTTGTAATCTTCCAATGTAACCTTTGATTAAATCGAAATATATGTTCAGCAGTTTCCTGTGTATGTGAGTCTGCTGAAATACTTGTCAGTCAGTTGACTAAAGTTTGCTGTGTTTATAAAACACTTCAGCTGACTATCTTTTATCTAACTTATAATTGTGAAGTTAGATTACACCAATTTGAACATAACTAAGTTCCAATCATCACTTAACTTATGGAACTTAGACCTTGTACACAAGGTATATGTAATCAGTTTAGGTCATCACATACTTCCCTAAATTCTGATTCCATATCCTTGACTTTAAATACTAAGTTTGATCCCTTAGCCTTCAATATCTGAGTTTGAGCCCTTAGCCTTCAGTCTTTAGCAGGTTCCTAACAAGTCTACTGACTCAGATACCTTAATCGACTAGACAGTCTGTGATGAATGAAAGTTAGTGACCTTTACGAAGGCTTGTTTGATCAATCCTATACAAAGATCAAACTCTAATAAGCCTATACATTTGATCTAGACATCTTTTTGCTTGTGCTCTATAACAACTAGTCTGGCACTCATCACTAAAACTTAAAATATGTCCAAAAATTTCCCCCTTTTTGGTGATGATGCCAATACCCTCATTACAGCAAAGCAAAAAGGATAAAAACCAAAACAAAACACAAATACAGTCATTTCTCATTATAATCAAATGTGTTCAACAGTATTACGAACTTGATTCAGCAAAAATATAAGGAAATATGAAAGTCTGCTGATCTAGTTCCTCTTTTCTCTTTCTTGTCTTTCTCTTTCTTGTTGCTCATGATATTCCCTTATGTCTCTGACCATTTCTCTCATCCATTGATTTTCAATAAGGGAAAAATCAGTCAACTGAAATCTCCTAGGTGCAGGTTCTCTGAAAGCATTAGTATCAGCCTCTCATTTCTTTTGTGCAAAAATCCTTGCAGCCTCTTTTGCTACTGCTGTCTGGCTCTCTTCCCCCTTATTGACATCACCAACAAAATGAGAAAGCAGGCTATGAACACTCTCTTGTGTGATCACTAAATTATTTAGTTGACCTTTCTTAATTTTTGTTCTTGTGTCAACTGCTGTGATCCTTCCTTCCAGTGTTTGCTCCAACAGATTAATCCTTTCAGTGTTCTTAGGATCCAAAGCAGTAGGTTGAGTGGCACCAGCAGGGTCAGTCACAGCAGGTTTGGGTGCTTCAGCAAGGTTGTCAAGCTTCTTGTGAATAGAGGCAAACTGTTCTTTCAAGAACCGATCCTTTAGTGTATTTCCTTGTTTTATGCCTCGCACATCTTTGGTAAGGTCATCAAGAGCAAATTGAGTGAATGTGATATTGGAAGCAACTGTTTCAATAGTCCTCCCTCTATTATCCATAAGGTTCATCAAATTTTCAAATCTTTGCTCTTGTCTGTCAAGTTGAGTTCTTAACTGAGTAATGTCATGTCTGACTGCCCTCTCATCCAACACATGTGCTGATACCGCACCAGCCACACCTCCAGCCATATGTCCAGCAGCATCTTCAGCAGGCTCTTTAACATTGTACTGTTCTCTCTGTCTGCTGACAATCATGGCCCAACTCTTATCCCTTCCAGCAGGGTCAGAATCTTCTTCAACCATAGCACCAAAAATATCTTCCAAAATGGGATCTTGTGCTGGTTGAGGTTCCAAGATAGGTTCTTCTTCAAACAATGGTACATATGCCTATTGAGGTTCAGCAGCAACAAGTTCTTCCTCAGGTACTTGGAACTCCTCATCACTAAAATCATAGTCCAGTAGCTGTTCATCCTCATTATCAGCAGCCTGCTGACTATCCTTTCCTTCAATACCTTTTGCCATAGTAGATTGTGTTACAGCAGCTTGTTCTTCAACAATTGCAGGTTCCAACCTTTGTCCAGGTGCTGTCTGATCCTCAGCAACCTGTACCTCCAGTTCCGACCTTTGTTCAGGTGCTGTCTGATCCTCAGCAGCCTGAACCTCCTCAAAAAGTGGGGGTGATCCTTCAATACCCATCACCATGTCCAATCTCTATCCAATCACTGTTTGTTCCTCAGTGAGTAGGACTCTCTCTTCAACAAAAATAAAAGGAAAAATAGCCATGTTTTCCTCTAGAAATCCTCTAGCATCAGAAATTTTCTATAAAGTATCAGTAGATTTAGATAGAGTGTCCTGAGTATCAATCCACTCCTGATATTGAGCTGAATCTTCAGAACTGATATCAGGCTCACTGTGTTCAATAACCTTCTCCTCATCCAAATTTTCAGACTGTTGATCATCCGAGTGTGCATCAGATTCCACAACTCGAAATGTATCAGATGTACTAACAAACATGTTATCTCCAAAATTAATTCCTTCATTTATAAGAGCCTCCAAGTCATCTATGGTAAGCTCCCCCAGATCTTCATCCATTGGCTCAGTGTACTGACGTCCAGCAGACTTACCAGCACCAGTAGACTGTTCTGCTCTTGGTTCAGTTGACAAAGCAGCTCCACTGGTTTCTCCTTGATGCTTAGGATGATCATCATAAGAATCAGATGATGATGAATCATCACTATCTGGTCCATCCCTAGGATCCTTAAACATGATACCTTCTTCTTTCTTTTCTTCGTCAATGAGTTCCATCAATCTCATTTCCAGCAAAGAAGTACCAACCAAATCAAGTAGATTTTTCACTTCCAACTTTTCAAAGGCCCATTCCTCAAAGTCTGTCATAGGCTCAGCAGCTGGTTTTTGTCTCTTGTAATAGCCAAACTTCCATTGAAAGTAATCATCAACCAGCTTGAGTTTGGGATCAACATACCCTTTCTTCATTTTCTTTTCTTCCTTTCAAAGGGCATAGATGGCCTTCTGGGAGCTGTTTGTTCACCTTGTTGACCTCCAAAGGCCTCAACAAGCATGTTCAGTGTTTCTTCAGCAGATGCAACCAGGTCAGTAGGTTCCTCAGGTTCTACATTTGTACCTGTTGGTCCCTTGAAAAAAGGCTTTGGTTAAGTTTAGAGGGGGGGGGGGGGGTGAATAAACTTAACACTTAAAACTTTTTGGAGTTAACAAACTCAAGACCTTCAAGACTTTGTTGATTGCTCAAGAGTCTCCTCGACACTCGATGAGTCTGGCCGATCGTTGAGTTTACTGAATTTGTGCAGCAGAATATATCAAAAATTAAGCCTTGTTACTTGTTGTTAAAATATGATACCAAGTATTAGATATTCAGTAGTGTATGTGTGTGAATTCAGTTGCTAGATTTAGTAGGTTGATGTGCTAGATGTACTAAGTGCAGAATATAAATGCAGAAAGTAAGTAGGCAATTTTTATAGTGGTTCCAGGTGGTGTAATCCTGTCAGTCCACTCTTCTCCTGTGATGTTGGAGGTAATTCACTAGAGATTCTTGAGATTGCAGTTACAGAAATCCCTAAGTTGCTTGTCCTTCACCAATAACTATGGCTTCACAAACAGAACACTTGGAATAGGTAGGATTGCTGCTCCAAAGTCTTCCACTGGTCCTTGAAGGGTAGGATTGCCTCTTAACCAGCTCCACCACAAACAACAGTCCTTGACACCCAAAGATGCTTCACTGTCTTCAGTAGATTCTTGTAAAAGAAGGTTTGAATCAAGTAAGTGATTCAGCTTTCAGCAGCTTGATCAGGATGATATGATCAGCAGCTTGATGTCTTCAAGTGTGTAAACTTGATGTAGCTTGAATGCAGATTACACTTGAAGAGTTGTACTAGATCAGTAGCTTTATGCTCAGTAGGGTCAGCTGGGTGTTTTGATCGATTGAAATCTGATAGCTCAAGATAGATCATTAATTTTCATCAATCATCATTAATTGTATCTGAATTAGGAGTCCTCTATTTATAGGTAGGAATCCTTGTGACTTATGTTTGAAATTCAAACATAGCCGTTTCAGATTTGTCCCATTTGACTTGCCTTCATCCTTCGTTCATATTATCGACAATCGTCGAATGCTTTTGACATTTCACGCCTCTTTCCACCCTTTGACTTGTATCCATTGGATAATCCTCTGTATCTTTCCAACGTTCCTTTGATCTTTACCATTGATTTGTTTATTAAAATCAGAGGTTGTTAGCTGTCCCTTTCTTTGTAATCTTCCAATGTAACCTTGATTAAATCGAAATATGTATTCAGTAGGTTCCTGTGAACATAAGTCTGCTGATATGCTTGTTAGTTAGCTGATCCATATTTTGCTGAAGAAGATTAAGAACTCAATTAATGCTCTTAAACTGAATCACTCAGCAGAAAACTGACGGATCCTAGTTTAATCAGTTTCAAGCTTGTATAATGCAAAGAAAGCTAAATGTGAATTTGAACGTTATAAATCAAGCATTATCATTGGATGAAGGACTGTCATGTTAGAACGGTCACTGACATCTGACATACAACTGTTTGATAGCTAAAGGATACAAATTTCAAGCAAGATGAACGTTGGACCTCACACTATAAATAGAGGACTTGGCATCAAGGATCAAAGACACAGAACATCGAATTGAATACAAGTTTGCAAGCATTTTGAGCCCAAGTCTTGTTCATCTGAATTGCTTTCAACTTTGTGCTCACCAAGAACGATCAAGATTTCTTCCAAGTGTTCAAGCTTCAAAGAATACATCAAGAATTCTACACTTTGAAGAACCCCAAGCAAGAATCAAATTTTTGATTCTCAGCCCAACTTTTATTTTTATCAAAGGTTTGGACTGTGAAGCAATCCGGTCAAGGATTTTCCAAGGGTTGTTGTATTTGCAGTCAAGGTAGATTGTATTTGTGGTGGTAGCTGGAGAAGAGGCAATACAACCCTCTAATGACCAGTGTGCAAGCAGTTGGAGAGCAGCAATTCGACATGTTCTTTGATTGTTTAGATAGTGAAGCTAGGATTAGTCAAGGACTCTCAGTTTAGGACTTTTGTAACCGGATACCTCAAAGAGTTCTAGTGGAATTTTCCTCCGCATCATAGGGGAAGAGAGGACTGACAGGATTACACCACATGGAACCTCTATAGCTCCTGTTTACTTTAGTTTACACATTTACTTACTGTTATTTACATTCCAGTATTTGTGATTGTTTGTTCAAACATACAGAACTGATTGCTATATACACGCACAGTTCACAAACTGACATTCACCAGAATTCAGTTCTGCATAAATAAGCTTTTTCATAGATACAACAAGATTAGTTAAAAGGATAAAACTTATATCCACTGCCTATTGACTTAGTTTCAGCATAAGTTAATTTGAATTATACTCAGCTCAGTCAGCTCAACTCCACACAAGTTTAAAACTGAACCTGATTTATTTTAAGATCCACTTTTTGGTGACAAGTTTATTCACCCCCCCTCTAAACTCGTGTCAGCCTTTTCACGGACCAAAATTGGTATCGGAGCAGAGCTTCTATTCTAGCTTGTCAGTTCAAAATAACTAATATTCAGTTATTCTGTTTTGACAATCTCCAATAGTTGATCTTCTGAGAAAGCTCAGTTTTTCAATTTCCTGTCTCTGCATAACTCAATTTTCACAACCTTGCATCATGGACAACAATTAGTATGCTTGACAAATTCTTATGTGTAACATGGATCATTTTGATAAGTATAGACGTTGATTGCAGGCCATTCTTGCTGCTACACATGATGAGATGATGTATGTACTTACTGATGGACCAATTCAGATCACTCACATGCAAACAGTTGAAGGAGGTGCTCAAGTTAGAGTTACCAAGCCTAAAAGTGAATGGAATAATGATGATAGGAAGAGGAATAATCTCAAAAATGTTGCTATGGATATTATCCTTAGAACCTTGGATAGCAACACGTACCTGAAAGTCAAAGAATGCACAACTGCCAAAGAAATATGGGAGAAACCACAGCTGGTATGTGAAGGAACTGATTCTATCAAGGAGAACAAGATCTCAGTCACCAAACAAAAGTTTCATGACTTCAAGATGAAACCTGGAGAAACCATTGAACAAATGGAGACAAGATTCAATGCAATCATGGATGAACTGGCACTACTTAAGATAAAATACACCGAGAAGAAAGTCAATAACAAGATTCTCAAAGCTTTACCCACATGCTGGAAAATGAAGGTTACAGCTATGGAAGAATCAAGAAAACTTGATGATGAAGACACATTCAAGATCTTCTCGGATTTTAAAGGCTATAAGTTCAATGAAGATTTCATAGTTGTCTCAGCTACAGTAAAAGCACTTGAAGATCCAAATATTACAGCTCTTGCAGGAGCTAATGATAACCTAGAAATATCAAATAGCAATCTTCAACAACTGGGTGAAATGGAAGAACAAATGGCGCTAGTGATGCATAGAATTAGAAGAATGAAGAGTGACCGGCCAGTTACTCAAAAATACATCAAGAAAACTTCTGAAAGGAAGAAAGATGATGAGTATCTATGTTTCAACTGCAAAAATCCTGGACATTACAAGGCTGAATGTCAAGAACTGACCAACAAAAGAACTCAGCAAAGAAGAACTGAAACAAGAGCATAATTAGCTGGTGATGAGTCAGACTCTGAAGCCGGTACTGAAAGACCCTCAGATGACACAGCTTTAATGGCTCACATGAAAGATTAAAATGAGGTATGTGAATCCAATTCAAAGTATACTTCAGAACAGATTTCCATACAAAATGCTTGTTCTTCAACAACTGGTTCTAATCCAAGAAATCTTGAATTAGAAGAAACTCTTGATGAAATGATGAATTAGTTAGTAGCAATACAAGCTGGTTATGAATCAATCAAAGATGAAAAAGAATCTCTAATTTTGGAAGTAGAAAGATTAAAAAATGAATTGAACATGTTAAAGCTGACAATAACTAATAAGACAAAGAATCAGCATCAGCCTACTACGCCAGTAGCTGCAGCTGAATATTTAGCTCAGTCAAGTTTTGAAACTAGATTCAAATCAGGAAAGCCTTATGGTGACAGGACTGGCTTAGGATTTGATACACAACAAACTTCAAAGGAAGGAACTAGAAAAGCTTGTGAACCAAATGTCAGAACTGGCATTAAGTTTGTGGCTGAACAAATTCATCAAATTGAGAAGCATGTTGAACCAGTCAAATCAGATCAGCGTGAATCAACTCAGTTCCAACATCAATTTCTAAAAAGTCAGATGCACTAAATTACAAAGGTAAATCTAAAGGTAGGTTAGATGTACCTCAAAGAAATAGAGATGGTAGATCATATGCCAGATCTATAGAAACCAACAAAATCGAAGAACCAGAAAGATTTCAATCAAAGTAAATACCAGAATGTTAATCATTCAAAGATTCACAAATTCACGGGGAAAGGTTGATTATTTCCCACTGATGATGATTGGAACTTCTCTGAACCTATTGCTATAACTGAAGAGAACAAGCATTCAAGACAGTAGACTTACTACAAGTCTGAAACAAGGAATCAGCAGAGAACTTACCCAAAGTCTCAGTAGAAACCTCAGTACAAAAGTCAGTTTAGACATTTGTACAAACAGAATGTTGGTTACTACTCAGCTTTCTACAATAGAAAGCAACATGGAAGTCAGTTTAGACCAAAAGACTTGAGAGAGCATATAAATAGGACACAATCCAGTAATAGATACTATAGGAATGTGGCTTATATATATGAGAACAAGTGCAACAATTTCCAAAGGAGACCCTATGGAAATATCCCAAATGTTGTACTCACAACTGACTCTTATGGACCCAAACAGAGTTGGGTACCTAAAACTCATTAATCTGTCTTGCAGGAAATATAGTACTTTGACAGTGGTTGCTCAAAACCCATGACAATGAGCAAACTGTCTGATTGATTTTGTTGCCAAAGATGGACGAAAAGTCAACTTTGGAAGCATGGACAGACTTGGATATACAAAAGGATATGGAAAGTTGGTGGAAAATGGACTCACAATCAAGAATGTATCATATATTGAAGGACTTCACTACAATCTACTCAGCACTAGTCAATTTTGTGACATGGGATACAAAGTTACTTTTGACAAAGAGTTTTGTATTGTTGTTAGTGAAACAGCATATCAAGTTTTTCTTTCCGGAAGAAGAACAGACAATATGTATGATGTGGATTGGACAACAACAGTTTTGGAGGCTTGTTTACATGTGCATACCAAATCAGAAACTAGCTGGCTATGGCACAAGAAACTGAGTCATCTCAATTTTGATGACATCAATCTACTGGTCAAGAAATAATTAGTGATTGGACTACCAGAGATTTCATACAAAAATGACAGCTTATGTGATGCTTGTCAAACAGGGAAGCAAGTAAAAGCAAGTTTCAAGACCAAGTCTCAGCACTCAACAACAAGGGTCCTAGAACTTTTGCACATGGATTTGTTTGGACCAGTTACACCTATCAGTGTTAGTGGAAAGAAATATACATTGGTAGTAGTTGATGATTACTGAAGATACACATGGGTAATTTTCATGACAAAGAAGAGTGAGACCAAGCAAAAACTCACAGAATTGCAGAAGAAACTTCAAAATTAGAAAGGTGTTATAGTTGTCAAGATAAGATCTGACAAAGGAACTGAATTTCTCAAAACTTTGATCATTGAATACTGTGAAGAAAATAGAGTGTTACATCAACTTGCATCTACAGCAACACCTCAGCAGAATGGAGTAGCTGAAAGAAGAAATAGGACACTCTAAGAAGCAGGGAGGACAATGATATGTGAATCTAAGCTATCTGAAAGATATTGGGCAGAGTAGAGCCCTAATGAACAAAAGGTTGGAGAAAATACCGTATGAAATTTGGAATGGAAGGAAACCAAATGTTTCATAGTTTCATGCCTTTGGAAGCAAATGCTACATACACAATAATGGAAAGGATCAGCTCAAGACTTTTCAACCTAAAGATGATGAAGGAATATTCTTAGGAAGTTCAAGTGTTAGTAAAGCATTCAGAGTTTTGAACAAGAGAACACTAAAGCATGAAGAATCAATACATGTGGTTTTATATGAACCAAACTTCACTGGAGATACAATTGAAGACAAAGAAAAACCAGTATCACAGTCTCAGTCATAGAAGTCTCTAGAGTCAGTTTTTGTTGATATGGGAAGGTTAAGGATACCAGAATCTTTAGATCAAGATCAGTCTCAGTTTCCAACAGCAGAACCCATAGTTGAACAACATGAAACTGATCCAGCTCAAGAAAATCAAACCCAATCATATCAGTTCAGTAAAATGAAGATCCTATAATGCAACCCCCAGTGCATCAATGGATGAGAGATCATCCTAAAGAATAGATGATTGGTGATTTTCAACAAGGAGTTCGCACAAGATATCAGTTAGATGCTATGATAGCATGCTTTTTATCTCAATCTGAACAAAAAAGATAGAAAAAGCCTTAAAAGATCTGTCAAGGCTATGCCTCACTCTTCTTTTGTTTGGAGGAGTTTTCTTCTTAAAGGTCTGAGATGGGCAGTTAGGAATGGTAGAGATATCAAAATTTGGAAGGATCATTGGATCCCATCAGAACCTCCCTTTAAGATTGCCACTAAGGAACAGTCACAGAGCTATACCACTGTGGACCAACTAATCTATAATCACATTTGGATCTTACCCTTGATAGAGCACCTATTTTTACCCCATGATGTAGATGTCATTATGTCTATATCTTATAACAGTGATGATAGCACTACTCTCGTTGATCGTTTAATCTGGCACTACTCACCTAAGGGAATCTACTCTGTGAAATCAGGCTATAAATTTGCTACTGACTGTAAGAAAACAGATTGTGGGAAAGCTGAATCATCTTCCAAAAAATCAATTCAAAGATGTTGGAATTACCTGTGGTCTTTGAAGATCCCCCCAAATTTAAAATCTTTACCTGGAAATTGGCTTCCAATGCATTACCCGTGGGGACTAGTGTTCGTAGTAGGGGTCTTCTTGATGGCACGTGTTCAAACTGCAGTCTCTTTTAAAATTGGCCTCATTGTTTCTTTGGTTGTGGTTGGGTTAAGAAAAGTGTGGAGCCTCATCCCGACTTTCAACCATCTGATTACCTTGCCACACTCTAATTTCTTGGACTTATGCCTCTTCCTTATGATTGAAGACTACCCATATATTGACCTCTTTTGCATGTATCCATGGAACATTTGGACTGCCTGGAACAAGATCATTTTTTAATGTCATCCGATGTAATGCCCCTTTCCCGGATACAGAGTCCTTATCCGGAAAAGAACGTTCAACACATAAAATAGTAAATAAATTCAATAGTATACGCAAACCTCTGCTACGTCGTATTGAGTTTAGCAAAAATGGAAGCTAAAAGACTCAGGTGAAACTCATAAATGCTATTAGAATAGAATACAAGCCATACTAAAGATAGAAAGTTATCTTACAACAACGAAGTCCAAAGCTTACAAAGTACGATGTCTGAAAAACATATAACAAATCCTAAAAGAAAAAAGTACAACATGTCTTGGAAATTAAAACAGCAGCATATTCTAGTACAAAGCTTTAAAAGTAATATAAGTTCATCAAGCATGGCATCAAATGTCATCTTCAAATTCCTCATCGAACTCTTGTTTAAATTGTTCATCTTCTCACCCCATAAATCATACAAAACAAAAATGCAGTGGAGGTAGGTACAAAGGTACTTAGCAAAGAGGTAGAAGCTATTGAATTAATTAAGTTTCATAACGAAAGGTTCACCTTATTATTAAGTTGTCTTTATAGGACCGACTCAACTCTAGAGTTCACTTCATGCTCATCAACATGTCGTGGAGTCCTACTTGTTTTTTTAACTAAATGTATCTTTGTTACATCAGTATTCAAGGGCACTATGCATGGTACTACTCACCATGAAGTATATGGGTGCAACCTTTTGGTGGATCACATCAATAGCCACGGGCTAGCCCCGATAGTGTACAAGTTCGGTGAAGTTCCTCTATACATGAGGTCTTAGTAACCTATGGACTTTTTAATTTTTACTGACCGCCCACACATCGCGATATAGACTTGTGTCTTACCAAGAATGACATGATGTTTACTCTTTTAACTACATAAGTACGTATTTTATTAATCGTTAACTAGCCAACTAAGTGTTTTCAAGGCAAAGCTCACTTAACAGCATTACTCGCTCACTTAGACCTCTAGACACTACATCCTAACACATACACAGCCATTGATGAATAGTAATTCATCAAAGCACGAGGCCAATCATCCTCTTTTGACGGTCCCAAACTTCAACTCTTTGTAAGAATTCATTCGGTGCCGGAACTAAACGCATCAGAAGCTAAATCATGGCTTGTTCTTTTTCATTTAATGTTATTAGATCAAGAAACAACATTCAAAACTCATATCGGGGCATAAAAATCATTACAACACAAAAACAGGGTTTTGGCGCACGCTATGACCTTTCAGCGCGCACTAAAGATTAACAACAAGTCAGACAATTTTCTGCTTTGGTTTTCGCATGCGCTAACCAATTCAACACGCGCTAAAATGCAACCAGAACACCGCCTGCTTCTGCTTCAAGTTTGGAGCGTGCTACGCCCTATTGGCCCGCTAAAAACTCTATATATCATTCTGTCCATCTGTTTACCTTTTGGCGCGCGCCAAAACAATAAAACCACCCTAAACCTCATTTTTATGCACTTTTACAAATCCTAACCCAATCCCAACATGTTTAACATCAAATTGACATTAAAACATCAGTAAATCTCAACTTAAACATACCATAGCATTACGCACTTTTTACATAACCATTATACTTGATTTATAGCACCATAACAACACCAAAACATAACCAACTCCTTATAAAACTTGAATTAACCAATAGGAAGATCCTCTTACTTTATAAAAGCACAAAACCAAAGCAACTTCAAAGAAATCCGAAGCACTTCTCCAAAACTTTAACCAAGAACCTATTTCATCCATAATTGATTCAAGAATTAATTAGGATCAAGGTTTCTAACTGATGATTCCAAAATCGTTGATGATAAATCTAGGGCCGTGCTCCTAATGACAACCTGCAAAAGCTTCAAGAACACGATAAAAATGATGAAAAAGAGAGGGTGTTTTGGTGGTGGTTTTGACTGGACTTGAGATGTTATTTCTCAAGCTGCCTACGTATCCAATGCGTGTATTGGAATCAAGTCTCCGTAGTTTCTTGGGGATGGTTTATATAGAGGAGAGTTATGCCCTAAGGCGGTGTGGGCCTTGTCCTTGTTGGGCCTGGATTGCCGTGTTCCCTAAGGAAAAGATAGCTACGATTTAATCTTCTTAATATTTGAATGTCAAGATTAGAGCAGTAAATACAAGGGATTCTTCCCATATTTATCTGATTATCACACACGTTGGAATACCGTTGAGGATGGACTCTGGCCGACTTAGATGGCCCGAGCTGAACTGGCTGAATCCTTCTGTGTTTGGGCCGACCTATGGAGGTCAGGAAAGATAGCCGACCTGGGATCAGCTCGGACTCTTGCATGCATAAGAGGTTTGGTCCGAGAGGGACTTAGGCCGACTTATAGGGTCGGGCATGGCCAGGTTTGATCACAAGTATAGGCCGGCCTGGAGAGGTCGGAGGATGGTGACCGAGCTCATGCAGCTCAGGTATTGGGGGTTTTTTCCCTTGATAGAGGCTTTTCCCTATCTTATTTATTATTGTGCTGATGTGGAGGCGACACTCGGGTAAGGTAAATTTCTAGCATCATCATAAGTCCCCCAGATCCAGCTGAGCCCTTGAGGTCAGTTCGGATCTACTTAAGGTTGTTCTGCCACGTTTCTCTAGACTTGAAGAGTTTATACGCAGCTTATTCTACCAATCTGGTAGAGTTCTGCTATGACTTTGCGGAATGCAAGGCATTTTAGCCCACCATGGTGGTTGCGTGGTAGCGCTCAAGAACAAAGATGAAGAAAATGTTGTGTTTGTGATTAAGATTATGATTATGAACTGAGCCATAGAAGGCTGCCTACGTACCCTCAGATTGTAAGGGATAGCCCAATTTACGTAGTTCTTAAAAAATGAGAGCCTCATTTTTCCAAGGATGCGATGCTGCTATTTATAGGGCCATGAGTTGGCTGTCACCAGGTTGTTGGACGAGCTGGCAAACTGGGGAGCTACCAAACCATTATCGGTCTTAGAGTGCCGAGATGAAGAGCTAGCAAAGCGAGAGCCTTTGACTTCTCACATTATTAAACGGATGGGCTATGATGTCATTCTATTAAGCGGACTCGATGTACTTTTTAGTTGACATATGCTAGTTGAACCATACATGCAAGGTTCAAATTGCCTGTACTACAGACTTTATTGAGTTCAAACTATGGAACAGGATCCGTTCTCTGGGATGAATGATGTGGAGCTAGCTGATGCTGGCTTTGAGGCCATGGAATACGCAAGCTTTCTTTTCTTACTCGAGTGTAGTACATTGATAGATTTTCTTACTTGCAGGGAACCTGAAATGGCCAGGATATTTTCCCCGGGCTAGGAAAGTTTACTGGAGATTTGAAGAAGACTGCCAACCTGAGGCAAGGTCGGCCTAACCATGGCTACACTTTGGGGTTGGATAAGGCAAAGGGTCAGATAGTTGACTTTGTCAGGGGCAATCTCCCCAGCGAGGCTTTTTATAAGATTGGCATGGATGCGGTCTATGACGACCGTCTGAAGGACTTCCCGGAGGGAGTGGACATTGTGTTCGAGTACTCCTGCCGTGCTGCGGCTGCTCTTACCTAGGCACTTGCTTCTTCCGAGCCACCGTAGAGTCCAGCCCCCAGTTCTTAGGTCAGAAGGCGTGTGGACTAGTAGTTTTTTTCTTTGAAATTTTATTTCAAATGAAATTGTAATCCGTACAATTTGATAACAGAATGAGTAATTCGTTAAGTTCTCAGCCTTAAACTTTGTTCCGAGTATTTTTTTAAGTACTTGATTTAACCCATACTTTCTTTAAGTGCTTCGTTAATGGTGAGGTATCTTGCCCCCAGTATGCCATGCATTAACTTGTAGTTTTGGATGCCATACTAAAGGTTTTGTCATGCTTTTGCTCGAGTTTGTCCTACAGACAACGAAAGCAGTTAAGTCCGACTTGCAGACTTAAAGAGATCGGTTTACAAACTCATTGAGTCCGATCTGTGGAGTTCAATTGAGTCCGACCTATGGAATTTGGTTCGAGTCTGTCTTGGGGACCTAATGAGCTTGTCCGTCAAAGTTTACTGAGTTTGTCCTATGAAGCTCAGTTCGAGTCTGTCCTGCAGACTTAGAATTTACCCTTTTTATTTTGATGCTTTGCTTTTGGTAGTCCCACTAACCATTTTAATTTTGCTTATGTAGGGGACCTTAGTTGGTCAGGAGGTTTCCCGGAGGTTGGGGGAAGCCTCCAAGGAGTCTAATGTCTACAAGAATAAGAGTACCAAGTTGAGGCAAACCCGAGGGGAGCTCGGGGGCATTGTCGTGCTCGAAGACAAGGAGATAAAGGCTTTCCAGGATCAGCTTTTGGTCAAAGAGGCAGAGTTGAAGTCCTTGTCGGGCCAGTTGGATGCAGAGACAAAGGGTAGGGAGCAGGCCGTGTCCGAGCTCCAAACAAAGTTGTCTGAGCTGGTGAGGTATCTTCTTTATCCCGACGAGCCGGGTCTACAATGAGCGGGCGAGAGTGGACATTATGTATGTTGTTGCTTCCAAGGTTCCTTATTCAGAGCCACAAAATCTGACCCTCACGGCATAGCTTAGGGGCGTTTCTATTTTGTTTTTGTTTGAAGTTATTGTAATATTTTAGCAATGAGAATATCTGGATTTTGTTTTTGGAGATATACTTAAGCACTTAATTTATTTAGGATGATTTTTTATATTTAGCCTTCGACGAGCAAGGCTTAGGTCGAATCTGTCTTGCAGATTTCATTGTAAGTTGGTTCCGTACTGCGGAGCTCGGATGTACTCTTGATGAGTTTTCTTAATCCGAACTTTCTGTCTCTTGAATTGCTTTATAATAGGGGTCGTCTTGCCCCTCAGTATGCCATTCACTAACTTATAGTTTTTGGATGGCATACTTGGTTGTTTGTTTGTCTATCTCGAGTCTGGCCTATAGACTTAATTATTTGAGTTTGTCACGCAGACTTTATTAGTTTGGTCTCTGCTAATCATGTTATGTGGAGCTCAAGTGTCAGTCATAGCATTTGAGTAGAGTCCGCTCTGCGGAGCTCGGCTTGTCTGGCCTGCAGGTAGTGTAGTGGGCATGTTCGTTTGATCCGACACGGGGGGCACGGAGTATTTTGGCGAATGGAGTCAGAATTTTTGCTGACCTCACAAATTAAATTTCTGCGACCTAGGTTGGATTTGTCAGGCCTCGTGTGTGTTTTACAGAGCCGTACTGGGTAGGGCTCAGGTATCATATTTTAAGGGAGTCAGCAGTATTTCTGACTATTTCAGTGAGTTTGAGCTTTTGATAAAAAATCATAATAGAACGAGTCAATATTACATTGAAATGGAGTTAAGGAGAACCTGATGGGGCGATGTCCTTATCGCGAGCTTGACCGCATGGTGCATCAGAGGTGTTGTTGACCGTACCAATGTGGAGTTGTGGCATTCAGGGCGGACGACTGCTCCATATATTATTTGGCGAGCTGGGTCAGTTCGGATTGACTTCTCCAAAGAAAGTATTGGGCGAGCAGGGCCAGGCTAGTGCTGACTTCTCGTTTTAAAACACGGCGAGA
Source organism: Gentiana macrophylla (assembly GCA_026214975.1). Classification (NCBI taxonomy): domain Eukaryota; kingdom Viridiplantae; phylum Streptophyta; class Magnoliopsida; order Gentianales; family Gentianaceae; genus Gentiana; species Gentiana macrophylla. The sequence goes on along the minus strand of CM047811.1, from coordinate 249,888 downwards.
AGGGCCAGGCTAGTGCTGACTTCTCACGTGAAAGTTTAGGACGTGCAGGGCCAGGCTAGTACTGACTTCTCGTTTTAAAACACGGCGAGCATGGCCAGGCTAGTGTTGACTTCTCACGTGAAAGAGTTGTACATGTGTTTGTCCTGTAAAATTAATAAAGACCATGCATAATGGAGAACAAAATAATAGTAAATTAACGTACCGTTTGCTTATTGGTGTAAATTGTCGGTGCCGAACTAAAGTCGGTCTTATAGAAGGCTCACTCGCAGGTGAGTTCCAAATATGATGCCAACTAAATCGGACTTATAGAAGGCTCGCCCGAAGGAGAGTTCCAAATATAAGAAAGCTCTTCCCGACTCTTTAGGTCGGGAGAGTTCCGAAAACGAATAAGAAGTGTGATCATAATAAAGTTGTAGAAATAAAACCCGATGAGAGCTTGTATCTTGAGAGCTCGGATCTGGAGAGTTGGGTAGCTCAGCTCGGATCTTGAAGAGTAAGGAAGAAAACTCAAGGCATACTTTGGTGTTACAGCAACAACTATTGGGCGTCGATCGGGCATTGGAACGGACTCCGATCGACACTAAATTTGGAGGGACGGTTCACACTTCCTTCTTCTTCAATATGAAGGGTGGAAATAGTTTTTCAACGGTTCAATCTATGGTAATTAGCCGCCGATGTGACTGCTGTGTTTATTGGTGATACAGCAGCAGCAGTAACTTTCCGGCACCGATCAGGCACCGAAACGGACTCCGATCGACATGAAATTTGGAGGGCTTGTTCTTACCTATACTTTCTTCAATCTGAACGGTGGAATTTTCATTTAAAGGGTTCAATCTCTGGAAATAAATCACCGATCTGACTGCTGCGTTTTTTATGATACAGCAGCAACAGCAGCAGCAACATTACGTCGACGATCGGGCATTGAAACGGACTTCGATCGGCACGAAATTTGGAGGACTCGTTCCTCCTACCTTCTCTTCAATCTGAACGGTGGGAATTTTGTTTTGATGGCTCAATCTCCGGGAATTGACCGTAGATCTGACTGTGATTTTTCTATTCGATTTTGAACGAAGTTGTCAGTAGGAAGCCCTCCTTCTAGCGCCATTTGACGATTCCAAAATCGTCGATGATAAATCCAGGGCCGTTCTCCTAAAAAAACCTGCAAAAGCTTGAAGAACACGATAAAAACGATGAAAAAGATGGGGTGTTTTGGCGGTGGTTTAGACTGGACTTGAGATGTTATTTCTCAAGCTGCCTACGTATCCAATGCATGTATTGGAATCAAGTCTCCGTAGTTCCTTAGGGATGGTTTATATAGAGGAGAGTTATTCCGTAAGGCGGCGTGGGCCTTGTCCTTGTTGGGCCTGGATTGCCGTGTTCCCTAAGGAAAAGATAGCTACGGTTTAATCTCCATGTCGGAGATAATTGCGTGTATATTTGAATGTCAGGATTAGAGTAGTAAATACGAGGGATTCTTCCCATATTTATCTAATTATCACACACGTGGGAAATACGGTTGAGGATGGACTCTGGCCGACTTGGCCCGAGCTGAACTGGCTGAATCCTTCTAGCCGAGCTAGGATCAGGAAGTTGGAGGTAGAAAGATAGCTGAACTGGCTGAATCCTTCTAGCCGACTTGGCCCGTGTTCCCTCAGGAAAGATAGCCGAGCTAGGATCAGCTCGGACTCTTGCGTGCATAAGAGGTTTGGTCTGAGAGGGACTTATGCCGACCTATAGGGTCGGACATGGGCAGGTTTGATCACAAGTATAGGCCGACCTGGAGAGGTCAGAGGATGATGACCGAGCTCATGCAGCTCGGGTACTGGGGGTTCTTGCCCTTGATAGAGGCTTTTCTCTATCTTTATTTATTATTGTGCTGATGTGGAGGTGACATATGGGTAAGGTCAATTTCTAGCATTGTCACTAACTATTCAGAACTACGAATTAAACACTTCGAACAACCAAAACGTGATCGAATCTTGTTGAGTCTAGGATTAGGGAAAAAATCATACCTTGATGAAACTTGGAAAACTTGACATCAAAACGATGCCCTCTTTACGCTGATTCCGGGACTCTACTTGTATCTGAATTCCACGAAGAAACTTGTGAGAATTTGAAGGAAGTCTCTTTTGCTCTTTTCAAATTCATAAGAGTTTTGAAGTCAAACAAAGCAGATTAATGCTTCTTCTGACAACTTCCCAAATTAAGGGAGAGGTTATATTTTCCCCAAAAATAACCCCCATCATAATATCCTTTTATTAATTGCCATAATTAATTTATGTAAATATACAAAATTAAAATACTTTTAATCAATATTAATAATAATATAATATTTCGTTTTCGCAAAATGACACGTCTGTCTTTTCCCGAAAATCGATATTACATTCCTCCCCCCTTAAGAGGAGTTTTATCCTCGAAACTGATGCATACCTGGCAAATCAAGAAAGTCTAAAAACTCGAGGATCATATCAACCTCAACTTACCACATTGCTTCGTTCGGTGAATGATTGGTCCATTGCACAAAAACTAAAGGGATCAAACTTCTCTTGATCATCTTTTCTTTCCGGCCAACACCTTAATATGTATCTCATCATAAGCAAGGTTATCATGAAGAACTTCCGGATCAACTGTAGCTTAAACATCTATTTTCATCAAACAATACTTCAACATTGATATATGAAACACATTATGAACTCTTGACATTGAATCTGGTAACTTAAGCTTATATGTCAAAGGTCCAACTTCCTCAAGGATCTCAAAAAGTCCTACATACCTTGGACTTAACTTTCCCTTTTGACCAAACTGTTTAACTCCTTTCATTGGAAAAGCTCAGAGGTATACTCTTTCACTAACATCAAACTCTAACGGTCTTCTACGAACGTCGGCCCAACTCTTCTGATGGTCTTAAGCTGCTTTCAGATTCTTCTTTATCAACAAAACCCTTTCTTTAGCCTGCTCAACCATTTCCGGCCGGGTGATGTGCTTCTCCCTGACTTCATGCCAAAACAGCGGTGATTGACATCTTACCCATACAAAGCTTCAAAGGGAGGCATACCCAAACGGGCGTGATAACTGTTGTTATAAGCAAACTTTGCCATGGGAAGGTAATTATCCCATGATCCGCCTACTTCCAAAACACATGCCCTTAGCATATCCTCAAGTGTTTGGATTGTTCTTTCAGACTGTCCATCTGTTTGAGGATGGAAGGCCGTACACAAATCCAACTTTGTACCTAGGGCCTTTTGTAATCTCTTCCAAAACCTACTAATAAACCGGCATTTGCGATCCGCAACTATCGATATAGACACTTCATGCAACTTCACTATATTATCCAAATATAGTGTAGTCATCTTCTTCAAAGACATATCCACTTTTGTCAGCAGAAACTGGGCGGATTTTGTAAGTCTGTCAACTATCACCCATATCATGACATGACCACTCTTTGTTTCAGGTAGACCGTTGACGAAATCCATTGTGATCTTATCTCACTTCCATTCAGGGATATCCAAAGGCTTAAGCATTCCACCTAGTCGTCTATGTTAGGCTTTAACCTTATGACAAGTGTCACATTCTGCCAGAAACTTTGCTATTTCCAACTCCATTGAAGGCCACCAAAAATGTTCCTTCAAATCTCTATACATCTTATTTGTTTCTCCTGGATGAACAGCAAAAGCGATCTTTTGTGCTTCATCCATTACTCTTTGCCTTACGTCACCAACATTAGGCACACACAACCAATCTTGGTACCAAAGATTCTCATTCTTGTCTAAGACATAGCCCACTGTAGGTTTCTCTCTTCCAACACGCTTCAAGTCAACTAAAACTAGGTCTTCATCTTACTTTTCCCGGATGTCATCCATCAACTCTGATCTAGCCAACAATGGTGCCACAAACTGACGATCCCCAATCCGCTCAAAACCCCAAATTCTCAACCCATCTTACTATTCTTCCGCACCTTGAACCCCTAAAACCGCATACATTGGTTTTCTACTCAAAGAATCTGCTACACCATTGGATTTACCCGGATGATATTGGATATACAAGTCGTAGTCCTTCACAAACTCTAACCATCTTCTTTGTCTCATATTCAGGTTCTCTTGAGTAAAGAAATACTTTAAACACTTATGATGCGTGAACATTCTAATCTTGACTCCATAAAGATAGTGTCTCCGAGTTTTTAAGGCAAACACTAATGTTGTTAACTCTAAGTCATATGTTGGGTAGTTCTTTTCATGCACCTTTAGTTGTCTGAATGCATATGCAATTACTTTTCTTCCCTGCATTAATACACAACCCAAACCTTGTCCTGAAGCATCGGTGTAGACATCGTAGTTATCAAAGATCTCTGAAACTGCCAAAACCGGTGCTAAAGTCAATCTATCCTTCATAGTTTAAAGATCCCTTTCACACTCCTTAGTCCATTCAAACTTCACATTATTTTGTTTGAGTTTCGTGAGTGGTATAGCTATCTTAGAAAAATCATGGACAAACTTCCTATAGTAACCAGCAAAACCTAGAAAACTTCTTACCTCTGAAACTGTGGTAGGTCTAGGACATTTCTCAACCGTCTCTATCGTTGCAGGAACTACTTGTATGCCATGCCCAGAAATCACGTGACCCAAGAAACTGACTTGAGTCAACCAAAACTCACACTTTGAAATCTTGGCATACAAATGTTTCTCTTTCAAAGTCTTCAGCACAATCCTTAGGTGTTCTTCATGCTCTTTCTCGTCCTTTGAGTAGATAAGGATATCATCTATGAACACTATCACCAATGTATCCAAGTAAGGCATGAAAGCATGCTGCATTAAATCCATAAATGTTGATGGAGCATTAGTGAGTCCAATAGAGATAACCAAGAACTCATAATGTCCATACCTTGTACTAAAAGCCGCCTTCGGTATATCGGCTACTTTAATCTTTAATTCATGATAACCCAACCTAAGAAGAATCTTAGAGAACACTCTCTTCCCTTGCAACTATTAAACAAGTCATCAATATTTGGTAGTGGATACTTATTCTTGATGGTGAGGTTATACAAAGCTCTTTAGTCTATGCAGATTCTCATGCTACCTTCTTTCTTCTTCACAAACAAAACAGGGGCTCCCCACGGTGAAATACTTGGGTGAATTATGTTCCTTTCTTGCATGTCCTTTAACTGTTCCTTTAACTCCTGTAATTCATCCGGAGCCATCCTATATGGTGCCTTAGCTTTTGGTGGAGCTCCTTGTAACATCCCGAAATTTTTGACTTTCTATTTAATCGGTAAAGGGGTCCATTTATTTTGGGAGATTATTTGATTATTTGATTTAGAAAGGAGAAGGTTCTCCAAGATCCCTTATTTTGACAATTAAAAGATTTTTAATCCCTTTTTTTTAAAATCTCCTAATTAAGTAAATTAGTAACTTATTTATTAATGAGCGATTAAAAGGATCTTTTATCCCTTTTCCTTCCTTATTTTCTCCAAAAGCATATTGAAACCCTAAGAACCAACCCCTTGTCGCCGCCCTTGTGTGGAAGGAGGAGAAAAAAAAAAAAAAACTTCTTCTTGGTGTTTGAAGAATTACCGTCGTCGCCATCGTTTCGGGTTTAAATAGAAGATCAATTCTAGCTTGTTAGCAAAGGCTTTCAAGAGGTGCAACGTTACCGTAAGAAGAATAATTCTATAGTGCGTTTTTGTTTGGCTTGAAAGATGAAGTCTTGAGTATCGTATAGGGTTGTGTATGGTTTTAGATGCTTGGTATTGTTGTTCAAGGTTTATTAGGTGTAATTTGGGGCTATTTAGTGTGTCTTAGAGTGTTTAAGGGATCAGAATCATGTTTTGAAACGAAGATTGTAATGCTGCCACTTTTAATCCAAGACGTTTACACTTGGTTGTCGTGTTTTGGTATGTTAAACACCGGTAGTAGTGTGTTGTTACTTTGGTTAGAGTCGATAGATGATATGGTACTTTCATATGAAGGTTTCTATGCTTAATATGTTGCTTTTGATGCTGTTTTATTGAAAAACGACTTGAAAATCGTATTGAGCATTTTTAGGGTTCTAGTTGAACCCAGGCTGGACGAGCGTCCGATTCATGTGGACGGGAGTCCGCCCTGGGGTACACTTCAGACGGACGTTTGGCTCACCGGACGGGCGTCTGGGTGTTAAAATTGATTCAGGTTGTAGTGGTTTCAGGGTGGGCAAAGGCGTCTGGTGTTTGGGGACAAAGGCCCAGAGAGAAATTTGATTCGAGATGTAGGAACTTTTGGTGGACGGCGTCGGCTTCTATGGACGGGCGTCTAGTGGGGTTCAAACGTGCGTCTAGGCTTCCAAACGGATGTCTAGCTTATTTTGTCTTTCTTCCTTTGTGGGTTGTTGTCCCGTCTTATGAACATGTTTTGGTAGGTTACGTTTTGATGAGTCAAGGATATTGGTGTCTTGGTGGGATTCGGATATTGGGCATCGAAGTTCGTGAGACCCGTAGTGGTTGGGCCGGATAGGGTAGCTCCGGGCCGGGCACCGGGAAGGTTTCCTACGACTTCAATGACCTTAACGTATTTGGGGAGTTGCGCAGGCGGTGGTGTCGTCGGGCGGATAGGGTAGCACCCGGCCGGGAACCCGGAAGGTTTCCTTGCACCCCAAGACGTGATGGTCCATTTTAATAATGGTACCATTGGTTGACCTTTAGGATCCTCCTCTTTAGGGGTTTACCTTTTTGAGGATGTGCACATTCGGGACCTTTAGGTATGGATAGTTGTGATGTATTGTGTCCGGTATGGGTTGGTTGTGTCTTTTATAGTTTGGTTGTATCCTTATGGATTGTTGGTAATTTTCATAAATTGGTTGCTCCTTTCATGGGTTAGTTTAGTCCTCGGTTAACTTTGAGTGGGTTGGTTTTGACATATGGTTTGAAAGTTTTACTTTCCTTGTAGCTTGGGTTTTGAATGTTAGTGGTGTTTCAATACGTGGTTTGTGAAAGCATGGTTGAACAAGTGCACGATCTTATTTTGCATATAATTTGGATTTATTCTTACTCAACTTTATAGTTGACGGTTTCTACTTTTGGTGGGCCTGCTATGATCCATTTATGGGGAGCGATTCTTAGCGGTATAAAGTGGATGATTGCTTGTTGTCGGGATGTCGCGGGTTTTGAGAGCCACGTAGTCGCGATCCGTGTTTTCACTTTATTGGATTTTGAAACTTTGAAACATATTGACATTTCCGCATGTTTTCACTTTTCTATCGGAGATTGAACTTATTTTAACGCTTTTAAATTATGAATGGTGGACGTTTATTTCTCTGTTGTGGAATGTTGGATATTACTACCACGATCGTGTGTCGTGATGAGTGGCACTACGGGTGACCAATACCGCGCCGACGGGATTGGAAATCGGGTGTTACAAAGTGGTATCGAGACGTTCGACTCCAGGACCACCACCTAAAATGATCCTTAGGAATAACTTCACTAAAATAAGCACAGTGAGGATGTGTGGGGTGGGTATTGAGTCCAATGTATGGATTGTATGGTAAGTTCCGATGTATGTGGAAATGTGGCTGTGTGTTGAAATTACTTTTGGGCAACAAGTGTAACTATATGTGAAAGTATTTTGTGGCATAGTATATGTGGTAATTGAATAAAGGATTGTTTATTTTTGTACAAGCCCGGTACGAAACTGAACTTCGAGGACGAAGTTTTGTCTTTAGGGGGGAAGGATGTAACATCCCGAAATTTTTGACTTTCTATTTAATCGGTAAAGGGGTCCATTTATTTTGGGAGATTATTTGATTATTTGATTTAGAAAGGAGAAGGTTCTCCAAGATCCCTTATTTTGACAATTAAAAGATTTTTAATCCCTTTTTTTTAAAATCTCCTAATTAAGTAAATTGGTAACTTATTTATTAATGAGCGATTAAAAGGATCTTTTATCCCTTTTCCCTTCCTTATTTTCTCCAAAAGCATATTGAAACCCTAAGAACCAACCCCTTGCCGTCGCCCCTGTGTGGAAGGAGGAGAAAAAAAAAAACTTCTTCTTGGTGTTTGAAGAATTCGCCGTCGTCGTCATCGTTTCGGGTTTTCAGTAGAAGATCAATTCTAGCTTGTTAGCAAAGGCTTTCAAGAGGTGCAACGTTACCGGTAAGAATAATTCTATAGTGCGTTTTCGTTTGGCTTGAAAGATGAAGTCTTGAGTATCGTATAGGGTTGTGTATGGTTTTTAGATGCTTGGTATTGTTGTTCAAGGTTTATTAGGTGTAATTTGGGGCTATTTAGTGTGTCTTAGAGTGTTTAAGGGACTGTAATCATGTTTTGAAACGAAGATTGTAATGCTGCCACTTTTAATCCAAGACGTTTACACTTGGTTGTCGTGTTTTGGTATGTTAAACACCGGTAGTAGTGTGTTGTTACTTTGGTTAGAGTCGATAGATGATATGGTACTTTCATATGAAGGTTTCTATGCTTAATATGTTGCTTTTGATGCTGTTTTATTGAAAAACGACTTGAAAATCGTATTGAGCATTTTTAGGGTTCTAGTTGAAACCCAGGATGGACGAGCGTCCGATTCATGTGGACGGGAGTCCGCCCTGGGTTACACTTCAGACGGACGTTTGGCTCACCGGACGGGCGTCTAGGTGTTAAAATTGATTCAGGTTGTAGTGGTTTCAGGGTGGACGGGCGTCTGGGTGTTTGGGGACAGGCGTCCAGTAGAGAAATTTGATTCAGGATGTAGGAACTTTTGGTGGACGAGCGTCTGGCTTCTATGGACGGGCGTCCAGTGGGGTTCAAACGTGCGTCTAGGCTTCCAAACGGATGTCTAGCTTATTTTGTCTTTCTTCCTTTGTGGGTTGTTGTCCAGTCTTATGAACATGTTTTGGTAAGTTACGTTTTGATGAGTCAAGGATATTGGTGTCTTGGTGAGATTCGGATATTGGGCATCGAAGTTCGTAGACCCGTAGTGGTTGGGCCGGATAGGGTAGCTCCCGAAGCCGGGCACCCGGGAAGGTTTCCTTACGACTTCAATGACCTTAACGTATTTGGGGAGTTGCGCATGCTGGTATGGTCTCGGCGGATAGGGTAGCACCCGAAGCCGGGAACCCGGGAAGGTTTCCTTGCACCCCAGTACGTGATGGTCCATTTTAATAATGGTACCATTGGTTGACCTTTAGGATCCTCCTCTTTAGGGGTTTACCCTTTTTGAGGGATGTGCACATTCGGGACCTTTAGGTATGGATAGTTGTGATGTATTGTGTCCGGTATGGGTTGGTTGTGTCTTTTATAGTTTGGTTGTATCCTTATGGATTGTTGGTAATTTTCATAAATTGGTTGCTCCTTTCATGGGTTAGTTTAGTCCTCGGTTAACCTGAGTGGGTTGGTTTTTACATATGGTTTGAAAGTTTTACTTTCCTTGTAGCTTGGGTTTTGAATGTTAGTGGTGTTTCGAATACGTGGTTTGTGAAAGCATGGTTGAACAAGTGCACGATCTTATTTTGCATATACTGGATTTATTCTTACTTAACTTTATAGTTGACGGTTTCTACTTTTGGTGGGCCCTGCTATGATCCATTTATGGGGAGTAGATTCTTAGCAGGTATAAAGTGGATGATTGCTTGTTGCTGGGATGTCGCGGGTTTTGAGAGCCACGTAGTCGCAGTCACGTGTTTTCACTTTATTGGATTTTGAAACTTTGAAACATATTGACATTTCCGCATGTTTTCACTTTTCTATCGGAGATTGAACTTATTTTAACGTTTTAAATAATGAATGGTGGACGTTTATTTCTCTGTTGTGGAATGTTGGATATTACTACCGCGACTGTGTGTCGTGATGAGTGGCACTACGGTGACCAATACCGGCGGCCGACGGGATTGGAAATCGGGGTGTTACACTCCTGGAACAAGTTTGATCTTGAATTCTATCTCTTTGTCCTGTATGTTACATGGTAACTCATCTGAAAAAACCTTGGGGTATTCTTTCAATTTTGAGTTTCTTCCAACTTACGCTTGACTTTTTTAACATCAATTGCATACAACAAGTAGCTCTCACAACCTTTCTGACATGCTCTTATAGCCTTAATCACTGAAATTATCGGATGACGCTTCTTACCCGGCTTGTACACATTACCTTGAAAAGTTTTAGATGATTTTCCGGGCACTTTATAGGTCACTCTCTTTTCTTTACAATCCGAATGAACGTAGTTCTCGGATATCCAATCTATTCCAAAAATTACATGAAAATCTGAAAAGTCCAGCATTATAAGGTCACTCTTACACCATATGCTCCTACCCGAACATCGACTTGTCGAATCATCTTAGTCACTTTAGTTAATTTTCCTAATGGTATAGTTATTTTCAAATAATTCCATAAAGTTTCAAAAGGTAGATTAAGCTTCTTAGCAATCTTAGTGGACATAAAAGTATTAGACGCTCCGGTATAAAACAAGGCCGTAACTGCTAAATTGTCTAATATTACCGTACCTAAAAGGTAAATTCATTTATTTAAAGACAAGTATATCATGAGTTAACATGCTATAAAAAGTACGTTAATAAAATACACAACTTAAAGATACCTGAGATAACATTGCCGTCCGGTTCCTCTACTTCAGCATCCCAAGCAATGACCCTCACTTGCCGACTTGTGTTTCCCTTCCCACTTGATGACTCTGACTTCCCTTGTTTCCCTTTGTTGGACAATCTCCAGTGAAATTTCCCAAATCTCTACAGTATTAGTTGCCACTTGCATTTTCCCGACACTCATCGAAATGATTTCTCTTGCATTTTTGGCAATGTAGTGCGTCTGTTGAAGAGGTAGCTGCTAGAGATGTTGTCGTCTTCTTCACATACTGTCGAGGTGCTCCCCTGCTACTTCTTTGACTAGTCCCAAAGGTCCTCTTAGCACTAATAACCATTGAAGGTTTGTTCTTGAAGGTCTCAACCTGTAAATCCTTATTTAGCATCTCCGCCATTGTCCTTGGCGTAGCTCCCAACATACACGTGTTAGGAACATTTTATGTGTTTTGATGATGGCCATACTAGCTGCTATAGCAAGCCTGAAATAAGTTAGAAATCTCTGTATAAGTCTTTGTTTAGAGTCTGACATGTTGTATAATTTTAGTCACACAATTATTGTACTATTTGGTAGGATGTCTAAGTAAAACAGAAATCCGGCAGAGTAAAGGCAGCCAAGTACCAGTAGAGAAGCATGAAGACATATGGACTGACTTATAACCAGGGAAGTCTGTGATGACCTTGGATAAGTCTAAGTTAACTTACAAGTGATGAAATTCATTGTTTAAATACGGTGTACACTGATCTCACCAAATCAAGGATCAGTGAAGTACAAATGCTCTTGGAAAATCAAGAAACAAAAGAAACAACAATTCGGTGAAGTAAATCTTATATCGGCTGAGTAAGAAATAACTAGTGATCAACAGCTAAGTAAGCAGATTCACTGAACCGATCAAGCAACGGTCAAGTGAAGGAACAGCTGAGTAAGATATACAATTTATACTTATTCAGAATGTGGAAAATAAAGAGATCAAGCATAAAATGCAGAATCAATTAAGGACGGATTTTATGATGAACGTTTGAAGAAAATCCGGATCACTGAAATCAAGGAGAATTAGATCAGAAGGTATCAAGAATTAAATCAAGGATTATTCTCCACATTAAATAACCAACGGACGAAATTTCAAATAAATGATTATCAAGGCTATAAATAGAAGGCACTGACAGACATAAAGAACAACGATTTGAATATACAAGAACAAGTAGAAACTCTGTCAAAATCCTAAGCCTTCTTTCTAAACTTAAAAGAACACATCTAGAGATCAACTCAGCAATCAGATCTTCAATTCCATATCAAGCACTGAGATTGATCAATAGAATCTGTGAATCCAATTCACATCAGTTGCAGCAATTGAATTAAAGAAGTCTAAGAAGGAGTTGCACCCCTTTGTGATAGCTTCTAAAGGATTTATTCCCAATGAGCAGTGTGCGGAAGACTGAGTCACTGAAACTTTTGAAGCCAATGAGTGATAGTCTTGTAGATTGTGAAGCTTGTGTAGCCAAAGACAATCTTACTATTGTATTGGTGAAAACAATAGTGAATTCCTCCAATCATCACAGGAGAAGAGTGGATTAAGAGATTACACCATCCTGAACCACTATAAACATTTGTGTTCATTTACTTACTACACATTACTATAACGCATTTACATACAACATATCATTCATATTCTGTGTGTGCATAATCTATTTTGATACAACTTTTAAGAAGACACTTATCCACTGCCTAAAAGCTTTTAACACTGGAAAAAAATTTTAAACTCCAAAGATAGTCATTCACCCCCCCCGACTATACTTTTACCCTTCTCTGGGACCAACAATTGGTATCGGAGCAGAGTTCCTAGTATCAGAACCTATTCAGATCTGATTTTTGGTAACAATGAGATCACATATTTTCAAAGTAGTTTTTAAATATGTGCTTTCTAAATATACCTTTTGTCTGTGATTATGGATTCCTCAAATTTTATGTCTAAAGTGCCCATATTCAATGTTAATAATTTTGATGAATATAAAATAAGAATGATGTCTCATCTTGCAGCAACTCATGAGGAGAAGTTAGATGTTATCAATGATGGCCCAATCAAGATCATGACTGTGGTAACCACAGGAGCAAATCAAGGAAAGGAAATATAGAAACTTAAGAAAGTTTGGACCGAAGATGATAGAAGAAGAGAAAATCTTGACTTTGTTGCAAAAGAAATGATCTTGAAGACTCTTGACAGTAACATGTTCATGAGGATCAAAGACTACAAAATAGCAAAGGAGATGTGGGATAAATTAGCACTTATCAATGAAGGATCAGAGGCAGTCAAAGAAAACAAATTGTCTATTGCAAAACAAAATTTGAAAATTTCAAGATGAGGACTAGTGAATCCATTGATCAAATGGATAACAGATTCTCAAGCATTATCAGCGAACTGCAAAAACTTGGACATACATACTGAAGGATGCAGGTTCTTAGATCAAAACGAATTAGATCTACGCGCAGCGGATGGATCACGATTTATATATCACAATACATAAATAAAGGATTTAACTACTACAAGAGGGTTAAGATCATGTTACCAATAGTAGGAAGAGAAGCCAAGATCTTCCGATGTGTTCTCCAAACGGCGGTTGGTGGACACCCTTCTTGATACACGAACCTCCTTGATATGCAACACCAAGAAAAACTTAGAGTTTTTATTCTTCTAAAAACCCTAGACAAGAAAACTAATTTTTTTTCTCTTATTTTGGTGGTATATGCGAAATTTGCAATCTCCCAATACACTTGGAATAACTCTCCTTTTATAGGAGAGTAAATAATTGGTCTCCAAGTTTTAATTAATTAAATAATTAATTAATTAAACAAAATAAAAGGATATTTTCCTTAATGACTAATTGCGACATGTATTGACCAATAGGAAATCAAATAACAAGTCATACAACCAATCATATAACAAGAATATCTTTTATTTTCCATAACACAAGAAAATTAATTCTTGTGATAAAAGAGACACTAATTGGCGCCACCATTAGGGTTTAAAAAGCCCACATAAAATGTCTTTTATGTGTATTATTTAGTCCAACTAAATAATATCCATGCATATCAATTAATTAGCCCAGCCAATTAATTATCACTGAGGCCCAAATAACAAGATTATTAGTCCGAATTACAGAAGCCACATCGGGGACCATGGACCTATAACCAGTAGCTCCAATAATTAATTATTCATCGATCATAATAAGTACATTAATTATTAATTCTGGGATTACGCCACCATAAACCCGAAACTGAACTCTACCGATTATAGATGTATACTTATACTCAACACATAGAGTGAATAAGCGTCCATTGATATAATCACTACATACGCATTAACCCTCCATAGACTATCCATTCTGAGTGGGAAGTCTCCGTGAACCCGACTCAGGATATCTTATCCTTATTTACCATTAACCCCCTGATGATCAATTAGTTCACATATCTGACTAGTGATCAATTAGTCTAATATGAACTCCCGGGATCGATCACTTTCTTAAGGCTAACAAATAAGGGATCGTGTTTTTCTACTTCCACGAGGAAGGAATGGATTCCATGTCCAGTGAAAATCGTAACTACTCACTCATCCGGAGATAGTGCCAATGAGAAGTGTCTTGGAACACATATTTAAGTGAACCGTAACTAACACATCAAACACTACCCCGGGACAAGCAAAGACTCGTGATCACCTCAGGGATTAAGGTTGATCCATATATGATCATCTAATGATTTAATAAGATTCCTCGATTACGGAATTATATCGAGAAATTCAGATTAAATCGGTCCATCTATATGAATGCCATCATATATAAATGCCCCACGTAGGTACCCTCTACCGACAAATCGAGATAAGACTATCACACCCTAAGGTGTTAGGCGCATTATTGGTGTTTTAATCAAGAGACCCTAAACTCGATTAAGTTCACCACGGACTAACAGATTAAGTATACCACCACTTACTCAATCCTCACGTGTAATCCATACACCGAGTTAAGTGGTTACATACTGATATATACTTAGGGTTTGCGAAGTGTATTACTTTACAAGCACAAAGCAAGTAATAAGGTGAGATAAGTTATGTCATTCATTAAAAACAATTACACAAATTGTCTTTCGGGCACTACACCTAACAATCTTCCACTTGCACGAAATGACAAGCAACGATTGTTTTTAGAGCACACCCTTTCTAGTTACTTACCACTTTTCAACGAAGTCATTACTAGTCAATTTTACACTAGTAGTCTAGCACCCTAAAGAGATATATAAATAGTTGTAAATAAAATTGACAGAAAATAAATCCAAATCATACACTACTAATAAATTTTAGGAACATAAACTAAGTACTTGTAGTCTATCCTACCGTTTCAAGGATTTAATCTAACGCCTCAGTGCCGCCTTAGGGTAGGTCAAAGAGGTTTCGATTAATATTGAAGATCAGATTGAGAATCGAACGTCTCATTTGTGATCGTCAATCACCTTTCCTTTTTCAGCCAAGGTACTACCAAAAATACCCTTTATGAGTGTGACCTACTGTCTCATATTTTTAGGTAGACCCCGAGTGTGCCGCCTTAGGGTCGGTCAGTGACCCGGTGAGTACCCAAAATCCTATCCTTTCGGAGACCAAGCCTTGAATTTTGATAGCGGTGAAGGCCTTCCTTAGGGGCGAAATCAAAGCCGCACGAGGCGTCATCATTCTCTCAAGTTGCTTGTGTCAACAAGAGGAGGCCGTGGGGTCGGTACGTCGCCTCTCCCGCTCCCACTCAATATTTTGAAAAAAGTGGTGGGTTTACTGATCATGTTTTTGGACTTGATGTTACATTAAGAAAAAATAAATCATAGGCCCGAATGTTGTCGGTTACGTGGGCTAGCCCACCCGACTTATTCGTTGGAACATATGTGGCCGTCGGACGGGTCAAGACTAGGGGAGCTCCGTTGAGCCGTAGTGGCACTTCGGATGGCTCAGCCTTGCTAGACCCCCGTGCAAACGCCACACGTGGAGGGTGAAGTCGATCGAGCCATAGCTATTGTTGACCACCCAACCGTGGTTAAACCACTTTCGAACCATGTTTGCCCGTGATTATCCAATCCTTAAACATCAAACTTTCACGTAAACACTACGGAACAAAAACGTAATCTCGTCTAGGTAAGGCGGAATTCACCGAGAATCCAACACCTTAACCACGAGGTTTCGGGATTTTACTCCTTATGCTTTCGCAGAGTGGGATTCACCGAGAATCCATCACCCAACCTCGACGATTGAAAAAACCTGTGTTCCTCGGTTTTTACCCTAATTAGTTTCTAATTAATATCAAACAATTAATTAAAACTAATTGCATGTTTTATACATGCCTAACTAATTCCTCGAATTAATTTCTACATGTATGCATATGGAGTGGAATTCATGATATGATGCATGTCATGGCAATTTTCCGGTTCTACACATACAATCTAAACATGTATACTAGTGCGGAAAATAAACACCGAGATGGACCGTTGGCACCCCCGTATCTAATCTATTAAAAATAAATAACCAAAACCCTAACTAGGGTTTACTTCTTTCTAACATAATATGCAGCTGTTTAAAATCTTCGACGATCGGCAAACCAAACGAACTCGGATCGCGACGAAACTTTCCAGATCTGTTCCTCACTCCTCGGGCTTCAATATGGACGGTTGGATCGAGCTTTGACTTGTCAATTTTCTCCGATGAGCAGCCCAACTTGCTGCTGAATCGACTTTTACAAAGAGCGCGCATCAATGACTTCCCGAGGCCGATTGAGAATTGAGATGAATCCCGATCGACCTGCAATTTTTATCCCACGTCCAATCTCCATATTTTCGATCTGACCGGTTGGATTTATGCGTTTCAACGGTCGAAACTCTCCCGAAAATTCGAGGAAGTCACGGTAGGGTTTCGTGAATCTGCGTTTTTCTTCAAGCAGCTTCTTTGCAGCAACGAACGGATATCAAAACGGACTCCGATCAAAGCCAAATTTTGTGGAATTGTTCACCATCTTCCAATCTTGATTCTGACCGGAGGGATCGTCGATTCAACGGCTCGATCAACGGGAAAAACGAAATAACTAAACAGCTACTAAACAGATCTATTTTCTGGAAATTAAAATTGCAATAACAAATAAATTACATAATTTCCTATACTCATATGAACGAATTTTCATCGTTTATATGAGTTTACAATAGATCTAACGGCTAAACAGTGCCAACCCCCAATCCATCTCTTCAACCATAGCAATTAATCATTATCAAAGCATAAAACAATAAATAAAATTTACCTACATGCAATTCCATTCCTTTAAATCGTTTAATTATGATTATGACTATATAAATCGTGGAACCTGGCTCTGCTACCACATGAAGGATGCAGGTTCTTAGATCTAAACGAATTAGATCTACGCGCAGCGGATGGATCACGATTTATATATCACAATACATAAATAAAGGATTTAACTACTACAAGGGGGTTAAGATCATGTTACCAATAGTAGGAAGAGAAGCCAAGATCTTCCGATGTGTTCTCCAAACGGCGGTTGGTGGACACCCTTCTTGATACACAAACCTCCTTGATATGCTTCTAAAAACCCTGGACAAGAAAACTAATTTTTTTCTCTTATTTTGGTGGTATATGCGAAATTTGCAATCTCCCAATACACTTGGAATAACTCTCCTTTTATAGGAGAGTAAATCCTTGGTCTCCAAGTTTTAATTAATTAAATAATTAATTAATTAAACAAAATAAAAGGATATTTTCCTTAATGACTAATTGCGACATGTATTGACCAATAGGAAATCAAATAACAAGTCATCCAACCAATCATATAATAAGAATATCTTTTATTTTCCATAACACAAGAAAATTAATTCTTGTGATAAAAGAGACACTAATTGGCGCCACCATTAGGGTTTAAAAAGCCCACATAAAATGTCTTTTATGTGTATTATTCAGTCCAACTAAATAATATCCATGCATATCAATTAATTAGCCCAGCCAATTAATTATCACTGAGGCCCAAATAACAAGATTATTAGTCCGAATTACAGAAGCCACATCGGGGACCATGGACCTATAACCAGTAGCTCCAATAATTAATTATTCATCGAACATAATAAGTACATTAATTATTAATTCCAGGATTACGCCACCATAAACCCGAAACTGAACTCTACCGATTATAGATGTATACTTATACTCAACCCATAGAGTGAATAAGCGTCCATTGATATAATCACTACATACGGATTAACCCTCCATAGACTATCCATTCTGAGTGGGAAGTCTCAGTGTACCCGACTCAGGATATCTTATCCTTATTTACCATTAACCCCCTGATGATCAATTAGTTCACATATCTGACTAGTGATCAATTAGTCTAATATGAACTCCCGGGATCGATCACTTTCTTAAGGCTAACAAATAAGGGGACAGTCTTTCTACTTCCCGCAGGAAGGAATGGATTCCATGTCTGTGAAAATCAGAACTACTCGCTCATCTGGAGATAGTGCCAATGAGAAGTGGCTTGGAACACATATTTAAGTGAACCTTAACTAACATATCAAACACTACCCCGGGACAAGCAGCACCATGTGATCACCTCAGGATTAAGGTTGATCCATATATGATCATCTAATGATTTAATATGATTCCTCGATTACGGAATTATATCGAGAAATTCAGATTAAATCGGTCCAAATCCTATATGAATGCCATCATATATAAATGCCCCACGTAGGTACCCTCTCTACCGACAAATCCGGATAAGACTATCACACCCTAAGGTGTTCTGGGCGCATTATTGGTGTTTTAATCAAGAGACCCTAAACTCTGATTAAGTTCACCATGGACTAACAGATTAAGTATACCACCACTTACTCAATCCTCACATGTAATCCATACACTGAGTTAAGTGGTTACATACAGATATACTTAGGGTTTGCAGAAGTGTATTACTTTACAAGCACAAAGCAAGTAATAAGGTGAGATAAGTTCTGTCATTCATTAAAAACAATTACACAAATTGTCTTTCGGGCACTACACCTAACAATCTTCCACTTGCACGAAATGACAAGCAACGATTGTTTTTAGAGCACACCCTTTCTCATCTTATTCACAACACATACCGACAGAAAGAAGTTTGTCTATTGAGTGGTCTACCTGAAAGATGGAAGATCGTCACATCAGTACTCAGAGGCACAATAAATCTTGCAAATACTGACATATTGACTTTGATGTCTAGATTAAAGGCTCATGAATTTGAGTTAAACAGTGAAGATAGTGCACCAGCAGAGGCACACAAAGTCAGTGCACTGGTTGCACCCCAGCAAAGCAAAATGGCTGACACAAGAAGCAAAGAGACACAAGAACTAAAAAAACAAATTGCTTTACTAATTAAACGTTTTGACAAGTTTAGTAAGAAGAAAAAATTCAAGGGAAGTTCATCATCAAACAAGAAGTGAAGCTCATGCAAAGACATGAAGAAAAAAGATGATGAATACAGATGTTTCAATTGCAAGAAGAAAGGACACTTCAAGGTAGATTGTCCTAAAGAAAAAGAGAAAGATGAAGAAAAGAAGATACACAAAACAATAGATAAGAGAAAGAGCAAGAAGGCACTTAAAGCGGAAACCATTAGTGAAAAGGATGAAGAATCATCTGATAATGATTCAGATGATGGTGAATCCAACAGCTCAGACAATGACAAGGCATATCTATGTCTTATGGCAAAGGAAATTGATGAAACAGAGGTAATATCTAGTTCATACTCATCAAATGCATCCACATCTAACACTGTACAATCTTTTATTCTCCCATTAAATTCTGCAAACCTAATTCAAAATCTCATGAGTAAATTTGAAGAAATTCAAATAAATCATGAAATTCTGGAACAAGAATGCGAGAATCTGAGAGAGGAAAATAAAATATTAAGAAAAGAACTGGATGGACTGAAAGCTGAATCAACTAGTAAAGAAGTACACTCAACTAATCATCAAGCAGCAGATGATCACTCATCTGATGTTGATAGACCAGCTGAGAAAACCCCTACCAGTTAAGACCACCGTTGCACCATCTTACAAACCCCTAAAAAGGTTTGGATCCAGATCTGGTCTTGGCTACAACAGTCAAGATGAGAAAGGAAACAATGGACAACACAATTCTGAATTAAGGACCAAAACTGGACCCAAATTCAGAAAAGGACAGACCATAGTTTCAACCACTCACCCTGCACCAGTGAAGCCAAAGACCAGTGCAGTGAAATGATGACGGGGTCGATCAGGTTATAAATTTATTTTACTTGACCACCAAATACTAGCAATAGCACTAGGTACATCATAGCATAGCGATGGTGAATCAAGGTCGGTCCCTCAGGGAATCAAAATGTGGACCCTAGGTTCAAATAATTAACTCACCTAATTCGTTATTGGACAACAGTCTAAGACCAACATAAAAGACAAAATAAGATAAACAAACTCAAACTTAATAAGACACAAACGTAATTAACCTTCCAATTACCAACGTTATCGATCGGACCAAGACAACTTATATAAAATAACTTAACTCATTAATCATCAATCAAATTGTATTCATACTTAATTGGCTACGAGAGTCATCCCTTAACTTGACTTAGCACCGGTTAGATTACTAGATCACCGTGGTATTATTACGTGACTTCACCTTTTGGTTTCCATCTCATATAACTCACACGCTCATTACTCTAAGGATGCCGATATTAACCGTACACCTCGCTTAGGCAACATTCCTATGGTTAGGCATACTTCCTAAACGATCGCTCAAGCCCTCGTCCTATTAACAATTACTTGGTATAGTTTCTTGTTAATCTATGATTTACGTATGACTAGGTGTCGACAATTCCCTAATACAAAACTAATCTAGATCTTGCCGAAAGTCCCGAAAGATCGTTCATGAGCCGAACTAGGCGTCTTATATTGGTATTTCCTAATAATACGCTAATGAAAAACTCGACGAGCGACGTGGCCGTAGCCATACCTAATGAGAAAGTAAATTCAACTAGGTTAAACCCACCATAAAGACGTGGCGGACTTAATCGACAAAATTAGGGGCTCGGTCACCCGGACGAATTCAACCCTAATTACATCCTAGAAATAACCTCTCGGTGTTTCCTTATACGAATGCAGTTAAACGACAATTGCATACATCACTTATATAAACTATAATAGATACACATTAATTAAATCAAGTAGAGTCATGAATAAATCTAGATTATGACGTAGGTCATGGGATCCTCATTGACAAGGTGTCACCACCACCTAACGTCATAGCCGAGAATCACATCATCTAGCTATGTTTAATTAATTCAATCGATAAGAACGTAATTGGAAGAATTAATTACTTGAAAATAAAACATGAAGATTAAGGGCTTACATTGTTGCAAAATTTCTAACTTGTTTGAAAAACTCTCAATTTGTTGTACTCTTTTATGAATGATTGAATCAATGTATGAATGTATACATAATACTAATGACAATGTGTTTATATAGAGCTCAAAACCGACTTAGAAACCGACTAAGGATCGGATTCCCTAACCCCTAACCGACTTATGTAATATCTTTGGATTCTCTTGGGCTTTAAGTCTACTCGGTCGACCGAATAGTTGGGCTCGGTCGACCGAGCCTTCAACGCTTCGGGCTCCGCTCTTCTATCTTCTATTTGGTGTGCATTTTCCTGGATCTTTAATTCCTTCTCCGTAGTCCGTCCATAATGCTCATTTGTATTTATCATACAAAAACATAGTTTGTAATACCAAATACTTGATAAATTACCAAATGCATAATAATAAATCGTAACACGGGTATATCTAAATTAGGCACTTAATGACTTATTATCACTCTATTAAGGTTATTTCACATCAAAATCAAGGGTAAAGATTGCGAATAATGGGTACAAATCGACCGTCATCAATCGCTTTCACTTAGCCTTTGATCGTCCCGATCAAAGTATTAACAAGTTATTCCCCATATGATCATTTTCCAGTGGTCACACCATACTCACACAAGAAACCCGAATCAACTCATACTATATATGCTAATAAGATATCCATTATTCACTACTCGGTATGAATCGAAGTGATGTGTGCACATGCATTGGTTTTATAAATGTGGCATGATTAATGGTTATGCCAACTTTGAATTCTCAAGTCCCACCATCATCAGCATTTCTCTGCTTAAGCCTCGCAATGGGTAAAGCACTAGAACAATAAGCAAGAATATATCTATACGGTTTTTGGACTCGGAGACCGAGTACTACTCAAAGCCTCTTAAGAGTTGAATTTTTCAATTCTTCACATTTTTCAAATACTACAAATCTCAAGGAAGAAAACTTTTTAAAGTATCCCCTATCTTAGATCAAATATAGCAATGAATATTACCACAAGCGCAAGGCTACTTTGGTAATTGACTACAAGCCCAATGTTTAGCTCATTGGTAAAACACAGATATATCTCAAGCTTATTATTCCGCTTTTGTAGCTAGAAGATTAAGACTACATCAGACGATAAGTATTGATTACCAGGCAGGCACAACCCATTATCTATGCAATGTACACATATATTTCCATTTTTTGATAAGCGTGGTAAACGTTGATTCATATTTTGAGTAATCGAATAATAAATAACTACTTGCAACTTATAATATGAATATCTTTAAGCTTACTGAAATTATATCGCAAGAGTATAACATGACCACGTACTAACGAAATATGGTTCCTACCTTATTAAATACAAAATTCGGGAATTCACAAAAGATAAGTGTGATTGTAAGTGTAAAAGTTTTAAATTTACTCATTATTTGATATACAAACTTATTCAAGTATGCTAAATGAGCTAAGTGACTCATACCCCCCACTTAAACTATGCATTGTCCTCAATGTATAAAAATAAGAACAAGGAACTTAGCTCTGGAATAAGTGCGGGAGTTGAACAAGTCTTGATGAACTCCGAGAATTTTCACCAGACAAATACAGTTACCAACTGCAATAAAATGCAACCTCTGCAACATACATCTTGAACAAAAACTTGGAACTCGTTACGAGGTTAGTCCAAAAATATAATCATATCAAATGGATCAGAAAAGGTATAAAAATTGCCTTAAACATATTTAAGCCCATACTTAATAATTATAGTGAAAATAATGCACAAATATCCAACACATTAAATAAGACAAATTTTATTCATTGGGGAAATTCAAAACGAACTCCATACAACACGACTTAACTTATTGGTACACCGAAATCAAAAATAAAAACACATTGATAAAGAGAAAATTAATAGATTAACACAGATGCTTAGTCCGAAGGTATATCGTTCGGATCAACGAAAGCTAATGGAAGAACATTGGGATTCGCTTCAGGAAAATCTTAGAATTGCGCATCGTCATCATGTGGACCGTGATCATCAGCTTGTGCAAGAGGTGGT
Organism: Gentiana macrophylla; assembly: GCA_026214975.1. NCBI lineage: Eukaryota > Viridiplantae > Streptophyta > Magnoliopsida > Gentianales > Gentianaceae > Gentiana > Gentiana macrophylla. The sequence goes on along the minus strand of CM047811.1, from coordinate 226,860 downwards.
GCAACAGAATCCAAAGATAGGATAGGCATGGGCCTGACATAGGAGTCACTGCCTAGCACTGGGCACTCAGCTGCCTCACATAATGAAGTGATCAATGAACCATAAGGCAAAGATGTGTCTAGGCTTGCGGGCATCGGCGATCATTTCGTAACGCATCGTGCCCCAATATTAACAGCCATCCTCTGCTCAACCAATACATCGTAGTAGCATGTGCATAATAAATCAGACACATGCTTGGCCGAATAATGTTAGAACGGATAAGCCTATGTAAGCACTTATCTTCCCACCGCCTAAAGTATGGCTCCTCAAAAGTGCGAGCAACTTCCCTATTGTCCATGCTATCCCGAGATGGGCACCAACCTCCTCAACCATGCATCGACTCATCAAACGTCAATGTGTACTCTGGCTCCTCCTCCGGGTATCGAGCACACATAATTATTAAGAGTCCCGAGTAATTACAATGGATTTGCCATGAACTGGACTAAATTCGTGTGTGGGTGCACACGTAAATAAGAATAAAACTCTCTTACCCGATCGACATTAACTTGGCCAGTGGCGCGAACAACCTCTTGCCACCGATAATACTCCACTAGATCGAACGACTCTTGACCACGCTTGGTCAAATCTAATCCCGAGCCCGGTGTACGGCGAATTGTTGAAGAAATTACGATAAACCGAAAATACCTCTTGGCTAGAGAATTGCGGTACCCGTTGATCAAGGGTATGGCATCGTTGGTCGCTACAAACCGTGCGGAGGATCGTCGTCTTGGTGGCATAATTGCGAATCGAAGCGAGCAACGCCGATGAGATAGATGCAAAGAAGATGAAGCTCTCGGTCGACCGAGAGAATGGCCTCGGTTGACCGAAAGGTAAAGGTTCGGTCGATCGAACTGATGGAAGCCCTAGCTTGAGGTTCAGTCTTCCTCATGATGACTGGATCGGATAATCCTTCGTGAGATCGAGGTATGAATCTGTCACAACTTGTGATATTGGAGGGGATCATTTAGATTACTATTCCCAATCTAGGGTGGGTGGAAGTTATGAGAAAGATTGGAAATGGGAATTAATGGGGAGAAGAAGAAGAAGAAAATTGGGGATTTGGAGAAGATGAAGATTTTGTGGTGTGGAAATGATGAAGAGAAAAAGGAGTTTAAATAGAAAGATGTGGAAAGTGAAAGGATTGAAATGGTGGAAGGTGATTGGTGGAGATAGGAAGGTAAGGATTGAGGAGTGGAATGGTTTTGTTGGAGGAATAAATTAATGGGGGAAATGAAAAGGTGGATTGGGAAATGAAAAATGGGATGTGTAAAAATAAATGATAGTTGACCTCCTCAATTTGATACACACGAAATTTTCAAGCTAGAACACATAAGTTTATCAAAATTATCATGTCACAATTTGAAAAATCCTCACCTAAAAAATCGAATAATCCAGCCACAATCCATTAACATATAAATCTTCACTTTTTCCAAATAATACAAATTTGAAACTAAGCATCTTTTCACCAAATTCTCATCATCAATACATTTTATAATGATTTCTCTTCCTACTCTACTTCACGTTAAAATGATTCAAGTAAAAAAACTTTTTGCACATCCGTAACCTAATGGTCATTGGAACACGGCAAAAATAAAAAAGGCTCTCGTCATTCTACGTTACTTTTATTCATACTAAAAATAAAGATGAAATAAAATAAAATAAATGAAATGAAAGAATTCTAAATTTTTGAGTCTATAGCTCGATTTCCCAAAATCATCACTCCTAAACACTGCCCCCCGGCCAGCTTTCACCGAAAAAGTTTTACCGTCCTTTTCTACGAGTGCCCTTCCTTTGGATTTTAGTCCAATGAAAAGACAGCCGAATTGACCATCCAGACAAGCGCCGAATTTTGGATTCATCTCTGATTTCGATGAGCTTTTGTTACGAACTCTCCTAGTTCGTTTCTTCGCTGTGGTCCTCCTATCCTTAGGTAGGTCTACAGCTTCAATATTGGTCGTAAGTGCAGTGAATCCGACCTATTCCGACTTAGAATAGTAAGGACTTCCCTCTCATCTTTATCATCGACATTATCATCAGCATCCTTTCCTAGACCTTGAGTGGCATCAAGCTTCTCCGAACCAACTACTTCTAGCACATTCACACTTGCCGTGCAGGGAAATTCGGATTTGTTATCCCATAACACTCGTAAACCTTGGCGTCAAACAATACTATCTCATGTCCGGTCATCCGTATGAAGGCTCTAGCGGTGTTGATAAACGATCTACCCAAAATGATTGGGCATCCGGGATGTTCCTCGATTTCCATTACCACTATGTCTATCTTAAACCGTAATTGCCCCACACCAATAATCATGTTGTTCGGTCCTCCCACCATGATTGTCCTAGTTCCATCCGCTAATCTAACTTGGAGCGGGGTGTTAGTGGGTGTTAAAATGAAATTCCTATCACAAAGGCTTTTAGGAAAGATATTAAGGCTCGAACCGAATCAATCAAGGCTAAACCTAAGTGGGTTTGTTCTAGGGTTACTCCAACCATAAAAGCTCCTGGAGTCTCGCTAACTTTTGCATCGATCGAGACTCGTCTTTAACCAATATTTCATCTCTAAAACAGATGACAACAGGGCTCTCCTTAGTTGCTACCCTCGACTCAGATTCTATCTCGGACATGTAATTATCATAATCTAAAGTGAATCGAATCAAGAAATTTCCTCTGGATTCGAAATAGACATACCTCTTTGCCAATAGGCTTCTTTAGCCTCCTCGATTTCCTTGCCTCTCGGATTTTCGCTTTCATCTTTTCTATCCTTTCCATGAGCTTGGTGTTAACGGCTTTTTGGTGTAGTTTTGGTTCAGTAAAACCTTGACTTCTTCTTGGCCTTTGATAAAATCATTTGATGACATTTTGCTGATCTTGAAGCAAAGTTATGTGAGTGATTTACGTCGAATTATCTCGCAATATTTGAAAAACAATAAACAATTAGTAAATTGACAAACAAGATGATTGCTCATACCGTTGTCAAACTTACAACCTACAAACAGGGGAAACAGAACACCTGGGAAACGACCTTCGTATATAAAATTAAAGTGGAAAAGCTCGGTCGACCGAGTGAATACGTTCGGTCGACCGAACGAATATCTTCCCCATTCCTGCTTTAATCCTTTAACAGCATACAAGTACAGATAATTCGTCAAAAGAAAAATAAATAATTCAACTAAAAACAATAAAGAAAGAACGAAGTAGATAAAAATAATTATTTAAACAATCATTGGGCCATTGATTCCCCGGCAACGGTGCCAAAAACTTGATGACGGGGTCGATCAGGTTATAAATTTATTTTACTTGACCACCAAATACTAGCAATAGCACTAGGTACATCATAGCATAGCGATGGTGAATCAAGGTCGGTCCCTCAGGGAATCAAAATGTGGACCCTAGGTTTAAATAATTAACTCACCTAATTCGTTATTGGACAACAGTCTAAGACCAACATAAAAGACAAAATAAGATAAACAAACTCAAACTTAAAAGACACAAACGTAATTAACCTTCCAATTACCAACGTTATCGATCGGACCAAGACAACTTATATAAAATAACTTAACTCATTAATCATCAATCAAATGCTGTATTCATACTTAATTGGCTACGGAGTCATCCCTTAACTTGACTTAGCACCGGTTAGATTACTAGATCACTGTGGTATTGTTACGTGACTTCACCTTTTGGGTTTCCATCTAATATAACTCACACGCTCATTACTCTAAGGATGCCGATATTAACCGTACACCTCGCTTAGGCAACATTCCTATGGTTAGGCGTACTTCCTAAACGATCGCTCAAGCCCTCGTCCTATTAACAATTACTTGGTATAGTTTCTTGTTAATCTATGATTTACATATGACTAGGTGTCGACAATTCCCTAATACAAAACTAATCTAGATCTTGCTGAAAGTCCCGAAAGATCGTTCATGAGCCGAACTAGACGTCTTATATTGGTATTTCCTAATAATACGCTAATGAAAAACTGACGAGCGACGTAGCCGTAGCCATACCTACTGAGAAAGTAAATTCAACTAGGTTAAACCCACCATAAAGACGTGGCAGACTTAACTGACAAAATTAGGGCTCGGTCACCCGGACGAATTCAACCCTAATTACATCCTAGAAATAACCTCTCAGTGTTTCCTTATACAGAACAGATTAAACAGCAATTCGTACATCACTTATATAAACTATAATAGATACACATTAATTAAATCAAGTAGAGTCATGAATAAATCTAGATTATGATGTAGGTCATGGGATCCTCATTGACAAGGTGTCACCACCACCTAACGTCATAGCCGAGAATCACATCATCTAGCTATGTTTAATTAATTCAAACGATAAGAACGTAATTGGAAGAATTAATTACTTGAAAATAAAACATGAAGATTAAGGGCTTACATTGTTGCAAATTTAACTTGTCAAAAACTCTCAATTTGTTGTACTCTTTTATGAATGATTGAATCAATGTATGAATGTATACATAATACTAATGACAATGTGTTTATATAGAGCTCAAAACCGACTTAGAAACCGACTAAGGATCGGATTCCCTAAACCCTAACCGACTTAAGTAATATCTTTGGACTCTGCTTTGGGCTTTAAGTCCACTCGGTCGACCGAATAGTTTGGGCTCGGTCGACCGAGCCTTCAACGCTTCAGGCTCCGTCTTCTATCTTCATTTGGGCTCTGCATTGTCCTGGATCTTTAATTCCTTCTCCGTAGTCCGTCCATAATGCTCACTGTATTTATCATACAAAAACATAGTTTGTAATACCAAATACTTGATAAATTACCGAAATGCATAATAATAAATCGTAACACGGGGTATATCTAAATTAGGCACTTAATGACTTATTATCACTCTCTTAAGGTTATTTCACATCAAAATCAAGGGTAAAGATTGCAGAATAATGGGTACAAATCGACCGTCATCATGAAACAGCATAGTAAATCATCTTACTAGCCTAGTAAATGAAAAATCATACTGAAAAGTAAGAGCAAACTTTACTCTTCAGAAGATGATTGGAATGTTGCAAACTTTACTCTTCAGAAGATGATTGGAATTATTATTGATCAAGTAAAAGTTACAAGTTGTTTACAATGTGGCTGATCATGGGGTATTTATAACATCATACACCTCATGAATCAGTTAGAAGTAAGTTACAAACGGTTATAACAGATTCCCACAAAATAACCATTTTCTATATTAAACTAACTAAACTAATCAGCAGGCTGCTGGTGTCTACTGTCAGCAGGCTGCTGGTGTTTATGCTATCAGCAGGCTACTGATATCTTCATACGATCAGCAGAGTGTGATGAAGTTTGTAGAATTTCAAACAAACAAAATAAAATGCCGAATTATTATTGATCATGTAAAAGTTACAATGTTAATTACAATGTGGCTGATCATGGGGTATTTATAGCTTCATACACCTCATGAATCAGTTAGAAGTTGGTTACAAACGGTTACAACAGATTACAACTAGATAACCGCTTTTTATATTACATTATATCAAACTGATCAGCAGGTTGCTGAGTCTTTGTACTGTTAGTAGGCTGTTAGTGTTCATGTTGTCAGTAGGCTGCTGATATCTTCGATTGATCAGCAAAGTGCACTCAGCTTTCCGATCAGCTTTTATACTATAATAGAGTGCACTCAGCATTCCCATCAGCTTTTACACTGTAACACCCCCTCAAGCTGTGAATGGTACATGAATAGCTTGCACTCAGCATTCCCATCAGCTACTTCAATTCTGGAAGATCTTTGAAATTCCCAATTTATCTTGTAGATAAGAGAAAATAGGTGCAACCAAGGCCTTGGTGAGGATGTCAGCTATTTGTTCTTTTGTGTTGACTGGAAGGAGTTTGATAAGTCCTTATTTGACTTTGTCTCTCATCATATGATAGTCTATTTCAATATGTTTGGTTTGTTCATGAAAGACAGGATTGTGAGCAATGTGCATTGCACTGGCATTGTCACAAAATAACACAACATGCGACTGAACTGGAATTTGTAAGTCCTGTAGTATATAAATAAGCCATTGGATTTCACAAACTGCATTAGCCATGGCTCTATACTTAGCCTCAGATGAGCTTCTATCAATTGTTGTTTGTTTCTTTGCTTTCTAGGAGATTGGAGCAACTCCTAGGAACATCATGTAACCTGAGACTGAACTTCTGGTTTCAGGACAACCAGCCCAATCACTATCTATAAAACCCTTAAATACATGATTATTGTCTGCTGGGAAGAAGATTCCTTGGCCAGGATTGGTCTTCAAGTACCTCAGTAGTCAAGATATACCAATAAGACAATGAATGACTGTCCTAACCCTTTGGTGAATAGACTGTGGTCTTTTTTGGATCAAATGAATCCTTGAGCTTCCAAGGTTCAGTCAACTTGCAATTCCATTGTTTGCTGGCTTGTTTGAGACCATATAATGAGTTGGTGAGTTTGCAGACTTGGTTTGGTCTAGTTGATGCACCACCTGTGGGTAACAGCATGTATACTTCTTCATGTAGATCCCCATGCAGAAAGGCAGTGTTGACATCCATCTGATGTAGATGCCAATTATTGACTTTTGTTGCTGTAAGTAATGATCAGACAGTGGTGATCTTGACAACAGAGAAGAAGGTTTCTTGATAATCAATCCCATATGTCTGAGTGTAGCCTTTTGCTACTAATCTAGCTTTGTATCTCTCTACTGATCCATTAGGATTGTATTTGATTCTATACACCCAATTGCACCCTATAGGTTACTTGCTTGGGGGCAGATCAACTACTTCCCATGTGTGAGTCTTTTGTAGGGCTTCAATTTCTTTTTTCATTGCCTCCCTCCATTCATCATGCTTGATAGCTTGATTGTAGGTCTTAGGCTCTTTAACTGCATCAATAGCATTAACAAATCTGGCATATATTGCTGAGAGATTGTCCAGACTCATTACTACACTCAGTAGATGTGGAGTCTGCTGAACATTATGAGCACCCCTGATAAAAGGCTGGTGATTTCCTTGTTATTGTGGACCTTAGTTGTGTGGGTTCAGGTGCTTTATTTACTGGTTCATGCCTTTTCATTGGATACATCAGCTGTTGTTGATCCCATTGCTGGTTGGTCTGTTGACTCATTCAGCAGGTCATCAAAACTGTCCATTACTAACTTAAGAGAGTTTGAGAAAGTAATAATACTTGAGTAAACTTCAACTTGTTTATTCATGTTTGAAGAAAGGGTATAAATAGATACAAGCATGTAAAGGTCCTAGCTGATAAAGGAAAAGTTACTAGAGCCGGCTAGTATTAAATGCTAGAGTCGGCTATTACATAATAGGACAAACTAGAGTTACTTTATGACTTTAGGACATATTAATTGTTTATTCAATACAATTAATATGTCTCTTGATACATAAGTAACATGTGACAAAGTAACGATTTATAATTACAACAATGTAATATAATATTTCCACACCCCTCAAATCGGGTTGTATATGTCAATACACCAAGTTTGCTACTCGATCATCGAACATAAGCGGGGAATTGCCTTGGTGAGAATATCGCATTTTTGTTCTCACTGAGGAACATCTTGAAGTTGAATGATCTTGGTATCAATCTTCTCTTTAAGGAAATGTCTCATCAATATCCACATGTTTGATTTTATCATGATGGACTGGATCCTCTGCCATGCATAAAGCTGAATTATTGTCACAGCAGAGTATGACAGGTTGCTGAGGGGTCTGCTGAAGGTTAGTAAGGACTCTTTTCAGCCATAATGCTTCACAAATGCCCAAAACCAGTGCCCTGAGTTCAGCTTCAGCACTGCTTCTAGAGACAGTAGTTTGTTTTTTGCTTCTCCAAGTGACAAGATTTCCTCATACATATGAGCAATAGCCTGTGGTAGATCTTCTGTCTATGTGGCAACCAGCCCAGTCAGCATCAATATAGACCTTCACTGATCTGTCAGTAGACTTAGTGAAGTGTAGGCCCTAGCCAGGAGTGGACTTCAAGTATCTGAGTATTCTATAGACAGCATCCCAATGGTGCTCAGTAGGGCAATGCATGAACTGACTGACAAGGCTAACTCCATAAGCAATATCAGGTCTTGTATGAGAGAGATAGATGAGTTTTCCTACAAGTCTCTGATATTGTTCATTTCTTAAAGCAACATTACCATGTACCAGTGGATTACTGGGGTCTACTGGAGAGATAGCCGGTTTGCAGCCTAGCATGCCAGTTTCCTTCAGCAGGTCTAGTATATACTTCCTCTGTGAGACAGATATACCCTGGCTGTTTCTTGCTATTTCCATACCAAGAAAGTACTTGAGGGAGCCCAAATCTTTAACTTGAAATACTTTGGCCAGCAGGGTCTTCAATTGTTGGAGCTCAGCAGGGTCATCACCAGTAAGGATGATATCATCCACATAGACAATAAGAATGGATCTTTTCTGGTTGGTTGTTTTGATAAACATGGTGTGATCTGAGTTGCATTGATGATATCCAGCAGCTTTAACCACAGTAGTAAGTTTGCCAAACCAGGCTCTAGGGGACTGCTTTAGGCCATATAGAGATTTCCTCAATTTGCAAACTTTCCCTTAAGTGTGAGTGTTGGCAAAACCAGGAGGTACATTCATATAGACTTCCTAAGTAAGGTCACCATTTAGGAAAGCATTCTTGATATCCAATTGGTGGAGAGGCCAACCAAGTTGGACAACAAGTGAGATCAAGACTCGACAGGTGTTTAGCTTTGCCACAGTGCAAAGGTCTCTTTGTAGTCAAGTCCATATGTTTGAGTGAATCCCTTGCAAACTGATTCTAGCTTTGTATTTGTCAATAGTACCATCAGCATTGTACTTGATTGTGAACAGCCATTTACAGCTGACTGTCTTCTTTCCATGTGGGAGAGTGGTGAGGTCCCAAGTATGGTTGTCAAGGATAGCAGTCATTTCAGTTTTGACAGCTGCCTTCCACTTATCATGTTGGAGAGCTTCCTGTATATTCTTAGGGATAGAGTGAGTATCCAAGTCCTGTGTAAACATAGCAAAAGAAGGTGACAAGTGATCATAAGACACATAAGTATGAATAGAGTGATTAGTGCATGATCTTTTCCCTTCCGGACAACAATGGGTCTGCATCATCAATATCGTGAGAATGAGCGGAGTTCGAGTGAGGGTCGGAAAGGTCGCCGAGGTTCGGTAGGATGCTGGGGCTTAGTAGACTGCTGAGGTTCAGGAATCTCCTGAGGTACAGTAGGCTGATGAGTATCAGGAGTTTGCTGAGGAGTAGGTTGAGGGATTGGAGTGATCTCAATTTCAATAAGGTTGCCTTCTGTGACTGTTTCAGTAGGTTTGATGTAGTATGGAGTTCTTTCAAAGAATTTTACATCCATAGAATTGTAAAATATTTTGTCAGTGGGATAATAACACTTGGAACCTTTCCTGTCTTTGGCATAGCCTAGGAAGATGCACTTATGAGCTTTGGGATCAAATTTTCTTCTGTGTTGGGCATGAATATAGACAAACACAGTACATCCAAAGATCTTTGGAGGCAAGTCAGCAATGAGATGAGGACTTGGATGAGTTGTCAGTAGGGTTTGAATGGGAGTCTTGAATCCTAACACTCTGCTGGGTAACTTGTTGATCAGGTATGTGGAAGTTAGTATAGCTTCACCCCACATATATTTAGGCACATGTGTGGTGAACATGACTGATCTAGCCATATCCAGTAAGTGCCTGTTCTTCCTCTCAGCAACCCCATTTTGCTGAGGTGTCTCTACACAGCTACTGGTGTGAATAGTCCCCTAATCAATCAGGAAGGTGCTGAGGTTGGACTCATAGTATTCCAGGGCATTATCTGTTTTTAAGATTTTAATCTTAGTGTCAAATTGAGTGGATACCATATTATAGAATTCTCGGAAGATGGTTCCAACTTCATATTTATCTTTCATCAGAAACAGCCATGTGATCCTGGTGTGATCATCTATGAAGGTGACAAACCACCTCTTCCATGTTATACTTTTAACTCTTGAAGGTCCCCATACATCACTATGTATTAGAGTGAAAGGTGTGGAAGGCAAGTAAGGTAATTTAGTATATACATACTTAGTAAGTTTAGCAAACTGACAAATATCACATTGAAGGTCACTGAGGTTACATCCTTTAAACAATTCAGGAAATAAAGACTTTAAATAACCAAAACTTGGATGACCTAGTCTATAATGCCATAACATGATGTTTGGGTGCAGGCTGCTGAGGCAGTTTCAATCTTCAATCTTCTGTCTTCAGCAGGGTTTACCATAAACAGTCCTGAGCAGGCTTTAGCTCTCCCAATCACTTCCTGTGAAGAAAGATCCTGGAAAATACACTGATTGTCATTAAACAAGACTATACAATTTAGGTCTTTAGTGAGTCTACCGACGATATAAGGTTACTGATCTAATTTTGGAACGAATAGGACATCCTCGAAGGTATATCTTATCAGTAAGTTTAACATTTCCAAAACCTTGTGCACATGAAATAGATCCATCAGCAATCCTAATATTGTGGGTTTGATGACAGGGCCTAAACTGAGATATGATACTCTTGTTACCAGTCATATGGGATGAGGCCCCAGAATCAACAATCCAAGTATCATTACTGAGAGGTGAGTGGAATATACCTGTTTTAGCATGAGTAGCTATGTCAGTGATAGAACTGCCTTCCTTTTGTTGAGCAATGAAGGCTTTGAAGGCAGCAAAATGAGCATCCAACCTGGTATCTTTGTTCCCTTCTTCAATGACATGCCTGCCCTGACTCTCCCTGGTTGGTTTGGAGGGTTTAAAAGAGTTGGGCTTACCATGGAGTTTCCAATAAGTGTCCTTGGTGTGATTTGTGCGTTTGCAGTGGTCACAGAACAACTTTCCTGCCTTCTCAGTAGGGTTCCTGTAAGTCTCAGTAACCTCAGTAGGCTTCCTGACCACCAACATTGCTGAGCTATCAGTAGGGTGATCAGCAGGGTTGCTTTGTAGCATTATTTTCCTCCTGCTTTCCTCATGTTTGACTTCAGCAAACATAGATTTGAGACTGGGGAGAGGTTTAGTAGCAAGAACTCTACCTCTGACATCATCAAGGGATGAGTTCAGTCATGTAAGGAACTTGAATACCCTCTTTTTCTCCATGATATTCTTGTATAAGGCAAAGATCCTCTACATCCTTCCATGGGTGAATTTCCAACATATCTAGGTGTTTCCATGCCTTAGATAGTTGGTTGCGATCTTGAAAGTTACGAGATGCATCCCCTTGCCTGCAATTTTGGATTTGAGCTTCAAGATCATAGACCTCGGATGTATTATCCTTTTTTTGAGTAAAGGTCTCGGCATTGTCCTGCATTTCCTTTGTAGTATCATACATCATGAAGTTCTCATCGATCTCTTTTGTCATTGACCTCATGAGGATGGTCATGACTTGGTTATTTTTCTGTATCCCATGCTTCAAACTTGGGGTCGGGCCAACAGGGGCGGAGTTTGGAGCCGACAAGTATCCCATCTTGCTCGGCTCGAGATGTACATTTTCATAGATCTTGACCACAAGCAGGTAGTTGTTGCCATCAAGTCTGTGATTTGTAAATGAATGGTTTTCAGTGACCCCAGTCTGTTGAGGCAGCTGGGACTCTACTGAGGGTGAGGACGCTTCAGATAATGAAGACATTCTTGATATGAGATGAGATGTACCAGCAGGTTAGGGAGATTTTGCAGCGGATTCAGGATTTTAAGGCTCCGATACCATGAAGAGAGTTTGAGAAAGTAATAATACTTGAGTAAACTTCAACTTGTTTATTCATGTTTGAAGAAAGGGTATAAACAGATACAAGCATGTAAAGGTCCTAGCTAGTAAATCAAAAGTTACTAGAGCCGGCTAGTATTAAATGCTAGAGTCGGCTATTACATAATAGGACAAACTAGAGTTACTTTATGACTTTAGGACATATTAATTGTTTATTCAATACAATTAATATGTCTCTTGATACATAAGTAACATGTTACAAAGTAACGATTTATAATTACAACAATTTAATATAATATTTCCACACTAACAAAGGAACAAGCATGGCAGCAAGATATCTAGGCTTTCCCAACACCTGCTGAAAAAGAGGAAAATAAGTTTCATGCAATTGAGTATTTCTAGCAACAAAGTATCTTTGTTGGTGATATCTAAGAGAATAGCACCCTTAGAGGTGGTTGAATTCCCAAGATAGACACAAGTCCTACATCTTGAGTCAAACTTGGTCATATACTGCTGAAGTGCGCATGAAAAGACTAGACAACCAAAAACTTTAAACACATAATAGTCTGGTTTGGTGCCATAAAGAACTTCATGTGGAGTGATTTCTTTCAGCAGTGGTGTAGGTGTTGCATTAATCTGCTTTATAGCATTTAAAAGGAAAAAAAACCCCAATATTCAATTGGTAGATTACACTGGAACCTTCAACCGCTTGCAACATTCAACAGATGCTGATGTTTCCTTTCAATAATACTATTTTTCTCAGGTGTACTTACACAGGATGTCTGATGTATGATACCCAACTGAGCATAAAAGTCAGTAAGTTGGAATTCTGCACCATTCTCGGATTTACTTACTTTAATAATTTTGTGAAACTGACTAGAGACATATTTGACAAAATATTTAACAAGGTCAGAAGCTTCAGATTTATGCCTCATAAGAAAAACCCATGTAATTCTAGAAAAATCATTTACAATAGTAAGAAAGTATTGTTGTCCATTTACAATATGTTGTCTCAAAGGACCCCAAATATCCATGTGAACAAGATCAAAAATAGTATTTACAGTAGTGTTACTTAAAGGAAAAGGATTTTTTCTTCAATTTTGCCATAGAACAGACATAACAAAGATCATTATTACAAAATTTGACATCAGCAAACTGTGAACTGATGACTTGCAGTCTCTTATCAGACAAGTGTCTAAGTCTGTAGTGCCATAAAAGTGCATCATCTAATCTATCAGATAAAGTGTGATTCTCTAAAGCATTGGTGACAGAAAGTCTTATTGGCTGATCCATGACATAAAGTCCTCTCTGTAACTCAGCTAAACCAATCATGTTATTGTTCTTGTCCTGCAAAACACACTTGTTAGCAGAAAAAACAGCTGAACCTTTTGTATAATTAATAAAAGAAGGTAAAGATAAAAGGTTGTATTTAAAACCAGGAATACAAAACACATAATGTAAGACCAATTGAGTGTTGATCCTCACTTGGCCTATATGTGTGACAAAGACATTATTTCCATTAGGTAATCCTATTTTTATACCAGATGAAGGTTTAGGATTACTTAATAGATCTAATGATCCTACAATGTGATCTGTGGCACCAGAGTCCAAGATCCATTGTATTGATCTTACTCAATTTATGTCACCTGTTCTTGTAGCAGGTGAGTAGTGTGTAACAACATCAGTAGGTTGGCCAACAGCAAATCCTGCATGTCTGGGAGGATCACTCAGCAGAGCCAGGGCACCTTACGTTCTTGAACCGATAACCATCTTTCGGCTAACCTAGCCTCGATGGATAACGGGGATGGAATAGCAGTTGGATGGTTAGGGCATCCCATCTTTAGAGATAAGGATGGTCGTGAACTTTTTGTACGTCGTATGATCCCTAGGATTGTTAAATGCATTTATATCCTGCAATTTCACTGAATTAAGTATTGCTTTCTACCCATCCTGTATATTGTCCTTTTCTTTTCCGTTTTCATTTCCCATCTCATGGAAAACCCTTTTCGCTCCGCTTAGCCTTATCCCCCTCTAGGGGTATTTTAGTGATAGGTTCTATAGGAAGTGGACGATCCTATTTGGTCAAACCAAAAAAAAATCCCAATTGTGCCGAGCTTTCCTTTCCATTTTTGGAATGGAATATTTACGGAATCTCCATGAATAGGATCAACCCTATTCCATGGCATTTACACGAGGTTCCGAGGTGTGAAGTGGGAGAGAGGGGATGTCATAATTGGGGTTTTTGAATAAGACTTTGATTTTTCATTTTTTCGTTTTCAAGAACGTAGAGGAGGTAGGATGGGCAGTTGGTCAGATCTAGTATGGATCGTACATGGACGGTAGTTGGAGTCGGCGGCTCTCCCAGGGTTCCCTCATCTGATGAGATCCCTGGGGAAGAGGTTCCATCGTTTCTATGGTAACTTCTTAAACGGTGAGGTCTTCTCTATACACCGGAGCCTTCACTTCATTTAATCCAGGTTATTGGTAACTTGTCAAGTTGTTGTGCAGTAAGATTGGGAAACCCTGGTCCAGCAGGCCTGCTTGGTGCCTGATCTTCTTCTGCTGATTGTTCATCTTCTACCATATTGGCTCTTTTTGACATGAAACCAGGAGGAAAGCCATGATTTTTGTTGCAAGTTTCTTCAGTATGACCATTGAATCAACAAAAACTACATTGCATCTTCTTGGGATTTTTAGGTCTAGGATTTGCAGTAGAGGTCTGCTGACAACCTGATTTTGTCTCTGTCACACATATAGACCATGGAATCTTGATTTTTGTCCTTGTTAGCCACATATAACTTATGTCTTTCAAACTTGATTGCCACTGCAAATGCATCATGAATTTCTGGAAAGGGCAGCATCAGCATTGCCTGTGAAACTATTGGTTCAAACTCATCCCTTAAGCCTTTAAGGAATTTCATGACATGTTTAGCCTCCATATGATCCATCAGATTGATGATTGCATTGCAGTGAGGATCACAGGATTAGATTGTTACAGGCCTGATGGTCTTTATTTCTTCCCAAAGAACCATCAATTTTGTGAAATATGACAGAATTTGTGCCTTGTTTCAGTAGATGCATTTCTTCAAGAAGATCTGAAAGTCTTAAGGCATCAACATTTTAAAATCTTGCTGCAAGATTTTTTCAAACTGCTTGTGCATTCTTGAAGTACATCAAACTTTGAGCAATGGTGTTCTCCACAGAATTTAAGATCCATGATCTCACTATTGTGTCATATTGTCTCCATGCATGGAAGTCTGCTGAATCTGCTTTCGGCCTTTAAATTATGCCGTCTACGAAGCCAGTCTTATTCTTGGCGATCAACACCATCTCCATAGACATTTTCCATGGATTGTAGTGGTTGCCATTCATCAATGGCTGAACAAGAAACCAGAGAAGGATTCTCGTTTGGATGAACATAGAATGCACTAGAGGTACTTATTTCTTGTTTCTTAGCTGCCATGGCTATCAAGAACTCTAGAATTGATCACTAAATATGGAAAGAGATGACAGTTTACTCTCAAGAAACTGAAAACTCAAAGGAGATGAAGAAAACTCTCAAGATTCTTCAAAGATTAAAGGAAAATGTAGGAAAGCATTCATAAATTCTCAAATTTTTGCTCTGATACCATGATGAAGTTTGTAGAATTACAAACAAATAAAGTAAAATATAGAATTATTATTGATCCAGTAAAAGTTACAAGTTGTTTACAATGTGGCTGATCATGGGGTATTTATAACATCATACACCTCATGAATCAGTTAGAAATAAGTTACGAATGGTTATAACAAATTACAACAAAATAACCGTTTTTTTATATTAAACTAACTAAACTAATCAAGAAGTCACTGGTGTTCTATCGTCAACAAAGCTCTTTGTTGTTCATCTTGTCGGCCACCGGTCACGATATCTTCATATGATCAGCAGAGTGCACTCAGCATTCCCATTATCTTTTATACTGTAACAATAAGCAATACGAAAACAGGTAACCTTCTGCATATTGGAAAGTGAAAAAGGATGCAAATACACCTAAAGGTAGAGAATTGTATCAGAATAATTCTGTCAAGAAGTATTATGCCATGCCTTATACTTATCAGGTTGATGACTTCAACCATACAAGGAGAAGATCCTTTGGATTTACCCTTGGAGTAGGAAGCATGACTGCTAACTGGTATGGACCCAAACAGTGTTGGGTACCTAAACATACTTAATTTGTTTTGTAGGATGTCTCGTACGTAGACAGCGGATGTTCCAGACACATGACTGGAAAGAAAAGATGGTTGACTGACTTTAAAGCTTTTGATGGACCCAAAGTTACATTTGGATGCAAAGAAAACCCCGTCAAAATTAAGGGGGAAGGCATCACGTTGAAAAATAATTTGAAGATTCAAAATGTGTCATATGTTAAAAGACTAAGTTTCAATCTTCTAAGTATTAGTCAATTTCGTGACAAAGGCTACAATGTGCATTTCAACAAAGAATGATGCAAAGTGATTCTCAATCAAACCAGCACAGTTGTACTTGCAGGAAAAAGAGAAGCCAACATGTATGTGGTGGATTGGAAGACAACAAAAGCAGAAACATGTCTGCTTGTCAAGAATAAGCAAGCAACCAGCTGGATTTGACATAGAAGACTGAACCACCTCAACTTCAAGACCGTCAAAAAATTATCAAAGAACAAGCTAGTTGAAGGCCTTCCAGACATCACATTCAAGAAGGAAAGTCTTTGTGATGAATGTCAGAAAAGGAAACAGATTAAAAGCAATTTCAAGTCAAAGCCACAACAATCAACAACCAGAATTCTATGCCTCTTACACATGGATCTTTTTGGACCAGTCACACAGTAAGTGTAAGTGGAAAGAAGTACACTTTAGTGGTAGTGGATGACTTATCCAAGTTCACATGGACAATATTCATGAACGATTTGCTGAGAAGAATACAAAATGAAAAGGAATTGAAGATCATCAAGATAAGATCAGACAGAGGCACAGAATTCCTAAATGAAATGATCAGAAACTACTGTGAAGAAAATGGAGTACTACATCAACTATCAGCAGCAGAGACTCCACAACAAAATGGTGTAGCGGAAAGAAGAAATAGAACTCTGAAGGAAGCAATTAGAACCATGATAGTAGAAACATGCTTACCAAAGAGATTTTGGACTGAAGTAGCAAATACATCATGCTATACTCAAAACCGATCTATCATCAACAAACACCTTGGAAAAACACCATATGAAATTTGGAATGGAAGAAAACCTAACATTTCACATTTACATATGTTTGGATCTAAATGTTTTGTTTTGAACAGGAATCAGCTACATACATTTGATGAAAAAGCTGATGAAGCAATCTTCATAGGATACTCAAACAAAAACGGAGAATTCAGAGTACTCAACAAAGGACCGTGGTGATTGAAGAGTCAATTAATGTACTTTTTGATGAACCAAACACAATGGTGAAAGCTTACACAACCTTGAAGAAGAAGCAGCACACGATCAAGTCTATATTAATACAACAGTGCCAGCTACTACTCTGGAGCACACCTTTGGTAATCAAGATGAAGTACCAATTAATACAACAGCAAAAACACAAGATCATGAAGTTTATGCACAAGCTGGAGTTGTGGAAGAACCAGATCAAGAGCAACTTTAGCCTGACTTGAATTGGCTGAGGGATCATCCTGAAGAGCAAGTCATTGGAGATATTCATACAGGAGTTAGAACCAGAAGAACTCTGGATAATATGCAAACTTGTTTTCTATCACAGGTGGAACCCAAAACAATAGATGATGAAATTCAAGATGCTGATTGGATTATAGCCATGCAAGAAGAGCTCAATGAATTTCAGAGAAATGAGGTGTGGGAACTTGTTGACAGACTAGACAAGGCAAACATCATTGGAACAAAATGGGTATTCAGAAACAAAATGGATGAATTGGGAACCGTTGTCAGAAACAAAGCAAGGCTAGCTTCAAAGGGATACTCTCAAGTTGTTTGCATAGACTATGATGAAACCTTTTCACCAGTAGCAAGATTGGAAGCAATGTGTGCAAGAGTTATTCTTGGGAAGGATATGAAAATGAAAAGGATGTTGATCAAAAGTTATATAGAGGAATTATTGGATCTCTACTCTATTTAACAACAAGCAGGCCTGATATAGCATTTGTAATAGGAGTTTGTGCAAGATTCCAAGCTCAACCAAAGGAATCTCACTTGCTAGCAGTCAAGAGGATCATCAAATATCTGAAGAACACAATCAATGTGGGAATTTGGTATCAAAAAGATGGAGGATTCACATTGATATCCTATTCAAATTCAGACTATGTTGGATGTAAGATTGATAGAAAAAGCACTTCAGGAACTTGTCAGATGCTAGGCAACAGACTAGTAACATGGTTTAGCAAAAAGCTAAATTCTGTATCCACTTCAACAGTTGAAGCAGAATATATAGCAGCAGGTAGCTGTTGTGCACAAGTATTATGGATCAGACAAATAAGAGACTATGGCATAGAAGAAAAGACAATTCCAATAATGTGTGACAACACAAGTGCAATTTCAATCACAGAAAATCTTGTACTTCACTCAAGAACAAAGCATATTGATGTGAGACATCACTTTATCAGAGATCATGTGGAGAAAGGAGATGTTATCTTGAAATACATAACCACAGAAGAACAATTGGCTGATATCTTCACAAAACCACTCAGTCATGAAATATTTTGTAAGTTAAGAACTGAGTTAGGGATGATTCAAATTGATTAAGTTATAAGGAGCAGCTAACTGGAGTATTCAGTCCAGTGACTTCACCAGTTGACTGAACCTTTGCTATTTTGGGTGTGCTCACATGGCAGGTAAGGCACTGGTAACCAGCGAAGTCCACTTAACTGATTGTTAGGAACAGTTTTATAGAGCAGCTCAGTAAAGAAGCCACTCAACCGGCCAGTGACCAGCCAAGTTACTCCACCGCTGAATACTTTGGAGAAAATAGCAAAGTAAAGTGTGAACAAAATCAGTTTTATACAGGTGACAACTCAAAGAACTTGTGGAAAATTATTTTATGGAAGATTGCACAAGTGGATATTATTTTATATCGTGGAGGTTATTTTTTTTAGGAATTGTTAGGACCATTTTATTATGTTTTGATGATGTCCATACTAGCTATTATAGCAAACCTGAAATAAGTTAGAATTCTCTATATAAGTCTTTACTTAGAGTCTGACATGTTGTATAAGTTAATTCAGACAAGTATTGTACTAGTTGGTAGGAAGGCAAAGTAAAAACAGATATCCGGCAGAGTGAAGCTAGCCAAGTACCAGCAGAGAAGCAGTGAAGATATATAGTCTGACTTACAACTAATGAAGTCTGTGAGGACCTTGGATAAGTCTAAGTTATAATTCAAATGATGAAATACATTGTCAAATATGGTGTACACTGATCTCACCCAAATCAAGGATCAGTGAAGTACAAAAAGTACCTGAAAAAATCAAGGAAATAACAAAGCAGTGAACCGGCAAAGTAAACTGGCTATCGGCTGAGTAAAGACAAAGCAGTGAAGGAAGAACCAAACAGCCAAGTCAGAAGGATCACTTAACCGTTCAGGGAACGGCCAAGTAAACTTTACTTGGTCAGATTTCAAGTGATTAAGATCAAGCATTAAATTCACAATCAATTTAGGATCAATCAAGGACAGATTTTTTGATAAAAGTTTGAAGAAAAATCAAATCACTGAAATCAAGGAGAATACAATTAAGGGGGAATCAAGAATTAAATCAAGGATTATTCCCCACATTAAATACCAACGGACGGAAATTCAAATCAAGGATTATCAAGGCTATAAATAGAAGGCAATGACAGAAAAGAAAAACAACGATTTGAATCGAAAAAAGCATAAACTCTGTCAAAGTGCAGAGCCTTCTATCTGTACTTAAAAGAAACATCTAGAGATCAACTCAGCAATCAGAACTTCAATTCCAAATCAAGCTTGGAGATTGATCACCAAATCTGTGAATTCAATTCACATCAACTGAGACAATTGAATCAGAGGAATCTGAGAAGGAGTTGCTACCTTTGTGATAGCTTTTGAAAGATTTGTTCTCAAGGAGCAGTGATAGAGACTGAGTCACTGAAGCTTTTGAAGCAAGAGAGTGATAGTCTGGTAGATTGTGAAGCTTTTGTAGCCAAGGACATCGTGCTATTGTATCTGTGAAAACAATAGTGAATTCCTGCAATCATCACAGGAGAAGAGTGGATTAAGGGATTACACCACCCTGAACCACTATAAACTTTTGTGTCTATTTACTTTCAGCAATTTACTTTATAGCACTTTATTTCATTATATACTCTATATCTGTGATTGCATAAACTACTTTGAAACAACATTTTAAGAAGGGACTTATCCGCTGCACAAAAGCTTTTAAAAACAAGAAAAGTTTATGAAACTCCACTATAGTCATTCACCCCCCCCCCCCTCTCTGACTATAGTTTCACCTTTCTCTGGGACCAACAATTGGTATCGAGCGGTGTTCCTAGTATCGTAACTGCTCGAGATATAATTTCTGGTAACAAGGAGATCACATATTTTCAAAGTAGTTTTCAAACTTGTTCTTTCTATAAATATCTCTTATTTGTACTTATGGATTCCTCAAATTTTATGTCAAAAGTACATGTATTCAATGTCAATATTTTTGATGAATATAAAATAATGATGTTGTCTCATCTTGCAGCAACTCATGAGGAGATGCTGGATGTAATCAACGATGGCCCAATCAAGATCACAACTGTGATAACCACAAGAGCAGATCAAGGAAAAGAGATAGACAAACTCAAAAAGGATTGGACCAAGGATGACAGAAGAAGAGAAAACCTAGATTTTGTTCCAAAAAATATGATTTTGAAGACTCTGGATAGTAACATGTTCATGAGGATCAAAGATTGCAAAACAGCAAAGGAGATGTGGGACAAGTTGGCACTGATCAATGAAGGACCAGAAGCAGTTAAATAGAATAAATTATCTGTTGCAAAACAGAAATTTGAGAACTTTAAAATGAAGACTGGAGAATCCATTGATCAAATAGACAACAGATTCTCTAGCATCATCAGTGAATTGCAGCAACTTGGACACACATATCCTCAGAAAGAAGTGTGCCTGAAAATCTTGAGAGGCCTACTTGAAAGATGGAAGATCATCACATCATTTCTTAGAGGAACAAAAAACCTTGCAAACCTTAACACCTTGGCTCTGATGTCTCAGTTAAAGGCTCATGAATTTGAGTTAAACGGCGAAGACAGTGCACCAGCTGAGGCACACAAAGCCAGTGCACTAGTAGCACCCCAGCAAAGCAAAACAGATGACTCAAGCAGCAAAGAGACACATGAACTGAAAGACAGGTAGCCTTACCGATCAAACGGTTTGACAGGTTTAGCAAGAAGAAGCAATTTAAAGGAGGATCATCATCAAACAAGAAGTCAAGCTCAAGCAAAGACATGAAGAAAAAGGATGATGAGTACAGATGCTTCAACTGTAAGAAGAAAGGTCACTTCAAGGCTGACTGTCATGAAGAAAAAGACAAATATGAGGATATGAAAAAGTACAAGACAACTGAAAAGAGAAAAAGCAAGAAGGCACTCAAAGCTGAATCTAGCAGTGAAAGGAATGAAGAATCATCTGAAAATGATTCTGATGATGATGAAGCTGACAGCTTAGACAATGAAAAGGCATACCTATGCCTTATGTCTAAAGAGTAAAATGAAACTGAGGAAACATCTAGCTCATACTCATCATCTAGTGCATCCACATCTGACACTGCACAATCTTCTATTCTCCCTTTAAATTCTGAAAATCTAAGTCAAAATCTCATGAGCAAATTTGAAGAAATTCAAGAAAATCATGAAATTTTGGAACTTGAAAGAATCTGAGAAAGGAAAATAAAAGATTAAAGAAAAAACTGGAGGAAATGAAAGCTGAGCAAACTAGTAAGGAGATTCACTCAATTGATCAACAACCAGTAGATGATCACTCATCTAATGTTGAAAGACCAGCTGAGAAAATATCCATACCAGTTAAGAACACCACTGCACCACTTAATGCACCAGCTTACAAACCCCCAAAAAGGTTTGGATCCAGATCTGGTCTTGGCTACAACAGTCAGGATGAAAATAGAAACAATAGGCAACACAATTCTGATTCAAGGACCAAACTTGGACCAAAATTCAGAAAAGGACAGACTATAGTTTCAACCACTCATCTTGCACCGGTGAAGTCAAAACATAGTGTAGTAAAACATCAGAATAAATCATCAATCCAGCCAAATAAAGGCAAAGGATTTCAGAAAGGTAAGGGAAGACTTTACCCATCTGAGGATGATTGGAATACTACACCCCCAAATATAAGAAGAAACATTTCATAATATGCATCATGTGTTTAAGAAAAGGCAACCAAGGCATATTCTTGGACACAAGAAGCAGCATGGAAATAAGTTTCCTTCTACATATTGGAGAGTGAAAAAGGATGCAAATGCACCAAAAAGTAGAGAAAAGTATCAGAATACCTCTAGTAGAAACATTAGAAGTTATTCCGCCGTGCCTTATACATATGAAGTTGATGACTTTAATTATCCAAAAAGATGATCCTTTGGATACACACTAGGAGTATGAGGCATGACTGCTAACAGGTATGGACCCAAACAGTGTTGGGTACCTAAACTTAATTAATTTGTTTTGTATGATGTCTGGTACATAGACAGTGGATGTTCCAGACACATGATAGGGAACAAGGGATGGCTCACTGACTTTAAAGATTTTGATGGACCCAAAGTTACTTTTGGAGGCAAAGAAAACCCTGGTAAAATTAAGAGGGAAGGCATAATGCTCAAAAACAGTTTGAAGATTCAAAATGTGGCTTATGTTAAAGGACTGAATTTCAATCTTATAAGTATCAGTCAATTTTGTGACAAAGGCTATAATGTGCACTTCAACCAGGAAGGATGCAAGGTGATCCACAGTCAAACCAACACAGTTGTTCTTGCAGGTAGAAGAGAAGAAAACATGTATGTGGCAGATTGGAAGACAGCTAAAGCAGAGACATGTTTGCTTGTCAAAAATAAGCAATCAACCAGCTGGATTTGGCATAGAAGATTGAATCATCTAAATTTCAAAACCATCAACACACAGTCAAAGAACAAGTTAGTTGAAGGCTTACCAGAGATCACATTCAATAAAGAAAGTCTCTGTGATGCATGTCAAAAAGGGAAGCAATCGAAAGCTCTTTCAAGTCAAAGCCCTATCAACCAAAAACAAGAATTTTACATCTGTTACATATGGATTTGTTTGGACCAGTCACACCAGTCAGTGTAAGTGGAAAGAAATACACTCTAGTAGTGGTGGATGACTTTTCCAAATTCACATGGACCATATTTATGAACAAGAAAAAAGAGGCACTCAAAAAGCTGCCAGATTTTCTAAGAAGAATTCAAAATGAGGAGGAAATGAAGATCATCAAGATCAGATCAGATTGAGGCATAGATTTTCTAAATGAAGTTATCAGAACCTACTATGAAGAAAATGGAGTACTGTATCAACTATCAAGAAGAGGGACTCCACAAAGAAAATGTCAGAAAGAGAAAGAAGAAAACAGACACTCAAGGAAGCAGTCTGAACAATGATTGCAGAAGCATGCTTACCAAAGAGATTTTGGGCTGAAGCAGCAAATACAGCATGCTATACTCAAAAAAGATCAAGCATCAACAAACATCATGGAAAAACTCCATATGAAATATGGAATGGAAGAAAACCTAACATCTCACACTTGCATATGTTTGGATCTAAATGTTTTGTTTTGAGCAGGAATCGGTTACATACTTTTGATGAAAAAGCTGATGAAGCAATCTTTATGGGATACACAGACACCAGTAAAGCCTTCAGAGTACTCAACAAAAGAACCTTGGTGATTGAAGAATCAATTCATGTAGTCTTTGATGAACCAAACACAAATGGTGAAAGCTTTCAAGAACTTGAAGAAGAAACAGGACAAAGACAAGTCTATATGAATACAACAGTACCGGCCACCATTCTGAATCACAATTTTGGAAATCAAGATAAGTCATCAGTCAATGCAACAGAAGAGGCACCAGCACAAGAACATGAAGCTGATGCACAAACTGAAGTTGTAGAAGCACCAAGTCAAGAACAACTTCAACCTGACCTCAACTGGCTAAGAGACCATCCTGAAGATCAAGTCATTGGAGATATTCACACAGGAGTCAGAATCAGAAGACAACTGGAGAATATGCTAGCATGCTTTCTATCACAAGTAGAACCCAAAACAATAGATGATGCAATCCAAGATGCTGATTGGATTACAGCTATGAAAGGAGAACTAAATGAATTTGAAAAAATAAGGTCTGGGAACTTGTTGACAGACCAGACATAGCCAACATCATTGGAACAAAATGGGTATTCAGAAACAAGATGGATGAACAAGGGACAGTTGTCAGAAACAAAGCGAGGCTAGTTGCTAAAGGCTACTCTCAAGTTGAAGGAATAGATTATGATGAGACCATTGCCCTAGTAGCAAGATTGGAAGCAATCAGACTCTTTCTAGCTTTTGCAGCCCACAAAGACTTCAAAGTTTACCAAATGGATGTCAAGAGTGCATTTCTGAATGGACTTTTAGAAGAAGAAGTATATGTGGAACAACCTCCTGGTTTTCAACTCAAAGGGAAAGAAGATAAATTGTTCAAACTCAAAAAGGCACTTTATGGACTCAAATAGACTCTATCACAATTTCTGATCAACAAAGGAATTATTGATAAGACTCTCTTCAAGCTAGAGGAAGGAACAAGAACTCTGTTAGTCCAAATATATGTTGATGACATTATCTTTGGATCAGAAGATGAGAGGCTATGTGAGAAATTTGCAAACCTAATGAAAAGTAAATTTCAGATGAGCATGATAGGAGAGTTAAATTACTTTCTTGGTCTACAAGTAAAGCAAATGAAAGATGGCATTTTCATAAATCAAGCCAAGTACACAAAAGACTTGACACACAAGTATGGTATGGACATAAGTGGCACATCAGATACACCAATGTGTGCAAGGGTTATTCTTGGAAAAGATGAAAGTGGAAAGGATGTTGATCAGAAGCTTTATAGAGGAATCATTGGATCCCTACTCTATCTAACTGCAAGCAGACCTGATATACCTTTTGCAGTAGGAGTATGTGCAAGATTTCAAGCTCAACCAAAGGAATCACATCTTCTGGCAGCCAAAAGAATAATCAAATACCTAAAGAACACCATAAATGTTGGAATTTGGTATCCAAAAGATGGAGGATTCAAGCTAATATCATATTCAAACTCTGACTATGCTGGATGCAAGATAGATAGAAAAAGCACCTCTAGATACTGTCAAATTCTAGGCAGCAGACTAGTATCATGGTTTAGCAAAAAACAAAATTCCATATCTACATCAACAGCTGAAGCAGAATATATTGCAGCAGGCAGTTGTTGTGCACAAGTACTATGGATCAGACAACAGCTAAGGGATTATGGAATGGAGAATAAGACAATTCCAATTATGTGTGATAACACAAGTGCAATATCTATTACTGAAAATCCAGTATTACACTCAAAAACAAAACACATTGATGTGAGACATCACTTTATCAGAGATCATGTTGAAAAAGGAGATGTTATTCTAAGATATATACCTACTGAAGATCAATTGGCTGACATCTTCATAAAACCACTCAGTCATGAAAGATTCAGCAAGTTGAGAACTGAGTTGAGAATGATTGAAATTAACTAAGTTAAAAGAGTGGCTAACTGGAGTAATCAGCTATGTAACTTCACAAGCTGACTAAAACCATGCCATTACCGGAGATTGCATATAGCAGGTAAGGCACTGGTTTTCAGCGAAGTCAACTGCACTGATTGTTAGGAACAGTGGACTACAGTAGCTCAGTGAAGAAGTCACTACACCGGCCTAGTGACCAGCAAAGGCTCTCCATCAAAATATAGAATGGAATCAACAGCAAACTAAATCAGTTTTATACATGTGGAAAATCAAAGAAGTTATGGAGGATTATATTGTGGAAGATTACACATGTGGAGTTCAATTCATAATCGTGGAGGTAACTATAGTATTTTGAATTACAAACGCCTCAATATCCGGGATTTATCATTACTTACCTCAATCCACTCCCCCACTACACTTAGAGATTTTTCAGAAATCTTTATGCTATTTTGCAAATCATAAACCCTACTTTGCTTTCTCTCTGAAAAATCGAAACCTTCTTTTCCAAATCTCTATCTCACTCAAACAATGGCTTCATCCTCTTCAACCACTCAAATTGGAAAACAATATGAGAAATCGATTGCCACTGGATCGTTCTTTTAGGAAGAACACTACTTAAAGCTATGTGGAAATGATGAGGATGCAAAAAGATTGGAAAATGGATGCAAAAACCTGGGATTACTGACCTTCCTAAAACCATCCATCAAAGAGATTTGCTATGAAATCCTCAACGCCTTCTGGAAATCTGCCAAGTTTGTTTCTGGGCTCTTTGCTGAAGAAGGTGTCGAAATGGGTGAAGACCGGATTGTTGCATCGGTCAATGGCACAGAAGTGAAAATTACCGCCAAGGTAATCTGTAAACACCTTAAACTCCCAAATAAAGGTCACAGCAAAGTGGCTCTTTTCCCATAAAACCTGGATGACTTCTGGGTCACAATCGCTAAAACGGAAAACCCAGGATCTAAGAAACTTAACTGTCTTCGATCTGCCTTGAAGAAACCCTTCAATGAATTCAGTGCCCTAGGCGGAAAGACAATTGAAGGCAAACTAGGGAAAATAATGCTACGACAGAGGTTAGAATGCGTCTTATGGGCATCATCTACAACAATCAGGAGTTCAATTGGGCCAACTATTTCTTCCTATGAATCAAAGAGAAAATTCAGGGAGAGGCCGATGCTACTAAAAAGGGGTTAGCAGAAGGACAGTAGCAAAAGGGGCACTTCTGGATCAAGAAATCCTATGGAATTCAACTCCGCTACCTCATGCAATGTCTGAAAGTACCGGTAATCAAACTTCATAAATTGCATGAATAAAAAGTCATGTTCACTTATGTCAAACAGACACAGAAAGCTGGAGGAGGGAAGCGAAAACAACCAAGCAGAAACACATCTGGCCAAAGAAAGAAACAAAAAGTTCAACGAAATCTTGACAAAGAGGAGTTTGGTAAACTCATTGATGAAGAAAAAGAAGATGAGTTGGAAGAAGAGGCAGAACAACAAGAGGAAGAAAGTGGAAGTGAGGATGAACAACCTCAAAACGAGGAAGATGCAGGAGACACTGGAGATGATGAGGAAACTCCAGAAGAACCTGCACAGATATCTGCAACTGATATTGATGATCGCATTGCTGCATATCTTGAATGGAAAGAAGGTGATTTCAGACTTCAGCTTCAAGATTCAAAACACATGCTTGCTGAAGAAGCTTGGCTCTTTGAATTTCTGGGGATCACAACCCTGGTTGGTGTACTAGATGAATCCCCACTCTGGGACATAGTTGATGCTGCAAAAGCAAAGCTGCCCCAGATCTCTGACAAAGACAGTAATGACTCGGAGGATGACAGAGATGATCATGACAATGATGATCAGGATGATGGTGATGATCATGATGATGGTGATGATCCCCATGCTAATGATGGTGATAGACAAGATAAAGAGGCTAAACCAACAGCTGATGTGATTGACGATAACATCCTCCTACGTTCGTTTCTACAAACACAAGGTACAGCAAAGTCAACCCACCAGCTAAGACAACTTCATAAACCCACAAAATCATCAGCAAACCATGACAGCTGATAACACCCCTGAGCTGATTCCACAAACTAATCATGCCACTCAACTCTCTATGGATACTACAGCTCAACCAACAGCAGTGTTAGACACTGGATCAGCTGCTGCCACTCCAGTCAAGACAATTCCCGGCACAGAGCAAGGGGGAATAGGAGACAGTGTTGCACTAGAACTCACATCTACTCAAGTACTTAAAGAAGTAGAGGCTGGTGTAGATGTTACTCAACCAACAGCACATCACCAACAATCGGTTGATGTACCTCCAACTATGCCGCATCAACATAGAGGACAGCAAACAGAACCAGAACCAGCTAATATCTGTCACCAATTTTCCCACATGTCTACTGGTGTGTCAAATGAGGCCTTTGAAAAAGCAGCAGACATGTTGGCTGAAGAACTGGAACAGCAAGCCATGTATCTCAGATCTATGACTCTAGCATTTAAAGATGAAATTCACTCCATCAAAAGAAGGTTCCAGGCTGTTGCTGAGTATATTGATGCACAAAATGTTGTTGTGCAAAGACAGGCAGACTTGATAAAATAGAAGAAAATCAATTTTACTCATAATTTCTCAGGTCTACGACAACACATATCCCTGGAGAATGAAGCTATGGCTTCAGCACTTGGCACAAGATTTGGCAGTGTAATCAAGAGGTTAACTGATCATGATGCAAGATTCATGTCCATTGAATCCAAACTAGACGCCCTGATTGGTCCTACTGAAGCTACAAACAATATCTTACTACAACAAAGGGATGATGCTGGCAAAAAGGGGGAAAGAAGTGATAAGCCTGAAGAAAGATCAACAGTTAGACCCATAATCTTCACTGAGGAGCAGCTAAGAGCAAGGGACAGAGAACTGAGAATTAGAAATGAAGCTGAAGAACAGCTAAGAAAGGCAAGAGATGAGAGAGAAAATATATCAAATGAACCCTGCATAGGTTTTCCTCATCCAATTCAAAGAAGAGATGATGATAGAGATAGATCAGGTAGACAGCAAAGACCTAGATCGCATCAGCAAAGAGGATCAGCAAGTCAACACAGATCCAGTACAAGCAGAGGCAGTAGCAGCACCAAATATACTGGTGAGAAAAAGAGTTTTCAAACCCATAGAAACCGGCAAGAATATGATGCTGAGCTGTTAGATAATGTAAGAGAGTTCTTCAGAGTCCAATAAGGTTTATATCCAAATCACACACAAGATGAAGCATGGGCAGATTGTCTAAGCTATCAGGATGAGAAGATGAGAACTGATATGGCCAAAATTTACAATGATATTAAGAGACAACACACATCTCTTAAGCAAAATACTGGATCTGACTCAACCAGCAGACCAAGTATAGCCATACCACTCTCTGCAAAAGGACCAAAAGATTAACCCATGAACAACAAGAAGATTTCAATTATATGGAAAGATTCTTCAATCCTATGAGGAAAATGAACCGACAAGAATAATGGGGTCTGTTCAAGAATCTCAAGTTTGCTGATTCACACATTGCTGAAGCTAGGATAGACTTGAGAAATACTTTGGACAACCCAGGGCAAATGAGACTACACCTGATTTCCACAGACTCTTTGCCAAGAGAATATTTCATGGAGTTTCTGAGTACACTGCTATGCCATAATGGAAGTGGAAGTTTCCAAAAATTGATTGGAAAGATATGGAGGAGGTCCAGACCACTAAGTTTAAGAGGTACAAAGCAGAATTAAGTAAAATATAATTATAGCACTCTGAATATGTTTTGAACTGACTTTCCTTTTGCCCATTATCGATGAATAAAATTTTTGAGTTTTGTTCTATTAATGATCATTATGAAAATTTTGTATACTTATGTTCAGGCTCATGAGGATTTTGGCATCATCACAAAAGGGGAAATTGTTAGGAACATTTTATTATGTTTTGATGATGGCCATACTAGCTGTTATAGCAAGCCTAAAATAAGTTAGAATTCTCTGTATAAGTCTTTATTTAGAGTCTGACATGTTGTATAAGTTAAGTCGGACAAGTATTGTACTAGTTCGTAGGACGGCAAAGTAAAAACAGATATCCGGCAGAGTGAAGTCAGCCAAGTACCATCAGAGAAGCAGTGAAGATATAATGGTCTGACTTATAACCAAGAAAGTCTGTGATGACCTTGGATAAGTCTAAGTTATAATTCAAATGATGAAATACATTTTCAAATATGGTGTACACTGATCTCACCCAAATCAAGGATCAATGAAGTACAAAAAGTACCTGAAAGAATCAAGGAAATAACAAAGCAGTGAACCGGCAAAGTAAACTGGCTATCGGCTGAGTAAAGACAAAGCAGTGAAGGAAGAACCAAACAGCCAAGTCAGAAGGATCACCTAACCGTTCAGGGAACGGCCAAGTAAACTTTACTTGGTCATATTTCAAGTGATTAAGATCAAGCATTAAATGCACAATCAATTGAGGATCAATCAAGGGTGGATTTTCTGATAAACGTTTGAAGAAAAATCAAATCACTGAAATGAAGGAGAATACAATTAAGGGGGAATCAAAAATTAAAAATCAAGGATTATTCCTCACATTAAATAGACAACGGACGGAAATTCAAATCAAGAATTATCAAGGCTATAAATAAAAGGCATTGACAAAAAAGAAAAACAACGATTTAAATCTGAAAAAGCATAAACTCTGTCAAAGTGAAAAGCCTTCTATTTGTACTTAAAAGAAACATCTAGAGATCAACTCAGCAATCAGAACTTCAATTCCAAATCAAGCTCTGAGATTGATCACCAAATCTGTGAATTCAATTCATATCAACTGAGGCAATTGAATCAGAGGAATCTGAGAAGGAGTTGCAACTTTTGTGATAGCTGCTGAAAGATTTGTTCTCAAGGAGCAGTGATAGAGACTGAGTCACTAAAGCTTTTGAAGCAAGGGAGTGATAGTCTTGTAGATTTGTATCTGTGAAAACAATAGTGAATTCCTCCAATCATCACAGGAGAAGAGTGGATTAAGGGATTACACCACCCTGAACCACTATAAACCTTTGTGTCTATTTACTTTCAGCAATTTACTTTACAGCACTTTATTTCATTACATACTATATATTTGTGATTGCATAAACTACTTTGAAACAACATTTTAAGAAGGGACTTATCCGCTGCCCAAAAGCTCTTAAAACAAGAAAAGTTTTTGAAACTCCACCATAGTCATTCACCCCTTCCCCCCCCCCCCCCTCTGACTATAGTTTCACCCTTCTCTAGGACCAACAGGAATGACGCCAATGCTTCAGTTCCCAGGATTATCATTACATACCTCAATCCACTCCCCACTACACTCAAAACCATGATTTATACACACAAAATCACGCCATTACTTCACCAAATCCTTCCATATTCAACCGCATTCACACTACCAAAATTTCTCCTATATAAACAACACTTAGAGATTTTCAAAAAGTTTCTACGCTATCTTTGCAATTTACAAACCCTATTTCTCTGGAAAAATCGAAGCTTTTCTCCTCTCAAATCTTCAAATGGCTTCATCTTCTTCAAACACACAAACTGGAAAGCAATACGAAAAATAAATTGCCATCGGGTCCTTCTTTCAAGAAAAACACTACTTAAAACTGTGTGAAGATGACGAAGAAGCAAAAAGATTGGCAGATGGTTGCACCAAGCTAGGGTTATTGACCTTTCTCAATCCTCCTATCACCAGCATCTATTATGAAAGTCTAATTTCTTTTTGGAAAACTACCAAGTTTGTTTTTGGGCTCTTTGCTGAAGAAGGTGTAGAGATGGGTGAAGACAAGATAGTTGCATCTGTCAATAGTACAATAGTGATGATTACGGCAGAGGTAATCCACAAACACCTTAAACTTTTAAATGAAGGACAAGCAAGAGTGGCACTCATTCCACAAAACTTGGATGAAATTTGGCTGAAGATTGCTAAAACGGCCAACCCGGGCTCTAAAAAGTTCAACTGTCTTAGATCTTCCCTAAAGAAGCCCTTTAGTGAGTTCAGTGCTCTAATTGGAAATAATATTGAAGGAAAGCTAAGGGCCATGAATATCATGATAGAGGCTAGAATGTGACTCATGGGAATTATCTACAATGGTCTGGAGTTCAACTGGGGCACCTACTTTTTCAGACGCATCAAGGAGCAAATACAGGGAGAGGCCATTGCTGCTAAAAAGGGAATAGAAGCAGGCAAGACAAAAAAAAGGGATCTTCTGGGTAAAGAAGTCCTATAGGATTCAGCTACACTATCTAATGCAATGTCCGAATATACCTTTTGTAAAACTCCATAAATTCCATGACTCTAAAGTCATGTTTACCTATGTCAAACAACAAAAGGCAGCAGGAGATGGAAAGAGAAAGCAACCTAGCAGCAACACCTCTGGCCAAAGAAAGAAGCAAAAAGTTCAAAGAAATCTGGACAATGGGTCCTTTGGACAATTGATAGATGAGGAGAAGAGGAAGGAGAATCAGAAGGAGAATCAGAAGAAGAACCAGAGAGGTTGAAGAGGAAAATGGAGATGATAATGAGGAACTGAATGATGAGGCCACTGAAGAACCAGCAACTATACCTGAAAGAGATATTGATGACAAAATAGCTAAATAACTCAACTGGAAGCAGGGAGATTCCAGACTTCAACTTCACAATTCTGAGCATATTTTTGTAGAAGAAGTTTGGTTCTTTGGTTTTCTTGCCATCAAAACCCTTGTAGGTGTGCTTGATGAATCACCAATTTGGGAAATGATAGAACAAGCCAAGGCAAAAATGCATCAGACATCTGATGAAGAAAGTGGCAAATCTAATGATGATGATGATGACTACAATGATGATGATGGTGAAGATGGAGATAATGAGCAGACAGCAGATGCAATTGATGATGATATCACTCTCAGTGCATTTCTACAAACAAAAGTGGCAGGAAAGCAAACAACACCGGTGAAGTAAACACCCCCAACTGATGTTAACCAACGGCAACCTGAGGCAGCTGAGTGCACCCCTGAGCCAACTCAACGTGTTCAACAACTATCTGTTGACATAACATCTGATCCAACAGCAGTGTTGGACATTGGATCAGCTTCTGCTACTCCAGCAAAGTTCATCCCCAGTACAGAGCAAGGGGGAATGGTAAATTTGAGTGAACCTGAAATCTCAACTACTGAAGTACTTGAAGAACGAGTATGTGAAGCTGATGTTACTCAACCGGCAATACAAAATCAGGAATCAGTATTAGTTCCTCCAACTTTACCACAACAAGATAAAGAGCATCAAATAGAACCAGAACCAGCTCAAAATGAACTAGCTGAGATCAGGCAAAAGTTTGCTTCACTTCCTACTAGCATATCCAATGAGTCTTTTGAAAACGCAGCAGATCTATTGGTTGACGAGCTGGAGCAGCAAGCCCGGTATCTTAGATCCATGACTGCCGCTTTCAAAGATGAAATCCAATCAATAGAGAGAAGATTTCATGCTGTTGCTGAGTATATTGATGCACAGAACATTGTTGTGCAAAGGCAAGGTGACTTGATCAGGCAGATGAATATCAACTTTACCCAAAACTTCTCTGGTCTAAGGAAACATGTATCAATGGAGAATGAATATATGGCCTCCGCTTTTGGCACAAGATTTGGCAGTGTGACCAAGAAGTTATCCTATCATGACACAAGATTCACATCCATTGAATCTAAATTGGACACTCTGATTGGTACAGTTGAAGCTACAAATAGTATCTTATTGCAACAACAGGATGATGCTGCCAAAAAAAAGGGAAAGAAATGATAAGCCTGTAAGATCAACAGTTAGACCCCCAAATTTTATTGAAGAGAAGCTAAGAGCAAGAGACAGAGAGATGAAAATCAGAGCTGAAGCTGAAGAACAACAAAGAAAAGCTCTGGAGGAGATGGAGAGAAGCACAAATGAACCTTGTATTGGATTCCCTCACCTAGTCCAAATAAGAGATGATGACAGAGATAGATCGGGAAGTCAGCAAAGGTCTAGATCTAGTCAACAGAGAGGCTCTGCAAGAGGCAGCAACAGTGTACAAAGACACACTGCTGGAAGATACACTGGTGAGAAAAGAACTTTCACTACTTATAGAAACAGGCAAGAATATGTTGCTGAGGTAATGGATAATGTGACAGAGATTTTCAGAACTCAAGATAATCTATATCCAAACAAACATCAAGATGAATCTTAGGCAGATTGGCTCAGCTACTATGATGAGAGGATGAGAGCTGATATGGCTAAAATCTACAATGATGTCAAGAGAGAGTATGCATCTCTCAAGAAAAGAACTAGAGATACAAGATCTGGCTCAACCAGCAGAACAAGTCAAGCTATAGCTCTAACTGCAAAGGGACCAGAAGATCTATCAAGTGAACAACAGGAAGACTTCAACAACATGGTAAAATTTTTCAGTCCTATGGGGAGAATGGATCATTCACAATAATGTCTGTTTAGGAGTCTCAAGTTTGCTGACTCACATATTGCTGAAGCAAAGGAATGGATGGAAAAGCACCTTGGAAAACTACAGGCATATGAGACATTGAGAAAAAGGTATTCTTAGGCACATCTGAAAAGGTTTCCCTGGAATATTGGAAGTGGAAGTTCCCAGAAGTTGACTGGAAAGATATGGAAGGGACACATACTACAAAATTCAAGAAGTACAATGAGTACCTAAGTAAGTTGGAGCTGTGATGTGTTATTGCCTTTCAATATCCGTATTTTCCTCCATGGATGAATAAAATTGCAGATTTTTATTATTTATCAAATGAAAAATGTTTACTTATGTTCAGGCTTATGAGGGTTTTGGCATCATCAAAAATGGGGAAATTGTTAGGAACAATTTATGTGTTTTGATGATGCTCATCTACTTATTATAGAAAGCCTGAAATAAGTTAGAAATCTCTGTATAAGTCTTTACTTAGAGTCTGACATGTTGTATAAGTTTAGTCAGACAAGTATTATACTAGTTGGTAGGATGGCTAAGTAAAATAGAAATCCGGAAGAGTAAAGGCAGCCAAGTACCAGCAGAGAAGCATGAAGAATGCACTGACTTATAACCAGGGAAGTCTGTGATGACCTTGGATAAGTCTAAGTTAACTTACAAGTGATGAAATTTATTGTTTAAATATGGTGTACACTGATCTCACACAAATCAAGGATCAGTGAAGTACAAATGCTCTTGGAAATCAAGAAACAAAGGAAACAACAATCTGGCGAAGTAAATCTTATATCGGTTGAGTAAGGAATAACTAGTGATCATCAGTTAAGTAAGCAGATTCACTGAACCGATCAAGAAACAGTCAAATGAAGGAACAGGTGAGTAAGATATACAATCTATACTTATTCAGAAGGTTGAAAATAAGGAGATCAAGCATTAAATGCAGAATCAATCAAGGACGGATTTTATGATGAACGTTTGAAGAAAATCCGGATCACTGAAATCAAGGATAATTAAATCAGGAGGAATCAAGAATTAAATCAAGGATTATTCTCCACATTAAATAGCCAACGGACGGAATTTCAAATCAAGGATTATCAAGGCTATAAATAGAAGTCATTGACAAACAGACAGAACAACGATTTGAATATACAAGAACAAGCAGAAACACTGTCAAGATCCTAAGCCTTCTTTCTGAACTTAAAAGAACACATCTAGAGATCAACTTTGCAATCAGAGCCTCAATTCCACATCAAGCATTGAGATTGATCAACAGAATCTATGAATCCAATTCACATCAGTTGCAGCAATTGAATCAGAGAAGTCTGAGAAGGAGTTGCACCCCTTTGTGATAGCTGCTGAAGGATTTGTTCCCAAGGAGCAGTGTGCTGAAGACTGTGTCACAGAAGCTTTTGAATCCAAGGAGTGATAGTCTTGTATATTATGAAGCTTGTGTAGCCAAGGACAATCTTACTATTGTATTGGTGAAAAATAATATTGAATTCCTCCAATCATCACAGGAGAAGAGTGGATTAAGAGATCACACCGCCCTGAACCACTATAAACCTTTGTATTCATTTACTTACTACACTTTACTATACAACATTTACATACTGCATATCATTCATATTCTATGAGTGCATAATATACTTTGATACAACTTTTAAGAAGGGACTTATCCGCTGCCCAAAAGCTTTTAACACTAGAAAAGCTTTTGAAACTCCAGTATAGTCATTCACCCCCGGCCCCTCTGACTATACTTTTACCCTTATCTGACCAACAACACTCGTGTATTTCCCGAGATAAACCATTCAATTACAAAGTCATCTTCTTTTCTTCAACACCCATGATCTCGGCGTAAAACCGACCCAACGCATTAAATCGATTTGTGTACTGTGACACTGTCATCTACTACCATTGCTTAAGGTTCACAAACTGACTTGTTTTGTTTGCTTGGACCGATGGTTGAAAGTACTCTGTGTAGAACAACTCTTTAAACACGTTCCAGTCGGTAATCTTACCGCGGATGCTATCTATTGCTTCAATCCAACTTTCAGCAGTACTCAACAAGAAACTAACGGCAAGCTGTGCCATCTCCGTCTCGGGTACATTCACATTTTCGCATGCTTTCTCAAAGTTTCCTATCCATATCTCAACTTTAGCCGGCTCTACGTTCCCGAAAAAGTCTTGAACACGGTTCATTTTTAACTTTGTGTACCAATCAATTGGTAGTGCTTGATCATGAACCGGTGGTGCAACTGGAGGCCTAACTGGTGGAACAACTGGTGGATAAACCTGGGGGTTAACTGATGGATATCCAAGAGGTATTGGTGGTGCTTGCGGTACCTGAGGTGGGTATGGAGGTGGATAAGGCTGTTGAGGAGGAGCTAGAAGTGATACTTGTTGGAAGGGGTGGTATCTCTGATGATGTAGTGGAGTATGGTAGGGCTGGTGTAGTCCATACGGTAGGTAACCAAATCCGTATTGGTGATCAACTCTTGGTGATGGTGGTATGATGGTAGGTTGAGGTGGATGACTTGTGGGTGAAAGGTAGAAGGTTTACTGATGTGGAGGAATTACCGAAGAAGGAGGGTAACTTACCAATGGAGGATGTGGATACACATATGTCACGGGTAGTAGAAACACTGGCGGGATGTCACATACAATAATGACCGGTACTGATCCCCAACATGCCAACAAGGAAAAGGTTCTTGATGAGCTTGTGGTGGTGTTTTAAGGAACTAATGATGCCCTTACTGTTCAACCTTTTCAACGTAACCAACAATTGCTGCCTCATTCGGATTCATCACATTTGCCTCTTGCTACGCTCTCAAACTTTCAGCACCACGGATGCCACTACGGGTTACTACCATTCTGAAAGATCAAGGAAAATCAAAATGTTACTAAGTGGTCTAAAGAAACTTATCTCAACGAAAAGAAGCCTAGTATAGCAAAGGACGCTTCGCTCTGATATCATCTGTAACGCCCCGTTATCGGATATCGAGTCCTTATCCGGAAAAGAACGTTCGGCATGTATAATATTAAATAAATTCAATATTATACGTAAACATTTACTACGTCGTATCGAGTTTAGCAAAAACGGAAGCATATAAACAGAATAACCAGTCGAGCTACCTCTTATTACATCCGACCCCTCCCTTGAGAATAAACGGAATATTACATCTGACCCCTCCCTTGAGAATAACCAAATAAGCTTCCTCTTATTTAGATGCGTTTGAAATGCCTCCTTTGTTATCTCATCAAAATGAATTTTTTGGGCCTTTCCTCTGCAGCTTAGGTGGAGGCGAAGAAGGCTTCCTTCCCGGGGGAGGGGAGCCATCGATGAGATATCACTCTGGAAGAAATAGATTTAACTCTTGTGTCGGGACCTGCGGGCCAGGGACAATCTCGGGTGAGCAGCTTTTTATGGGCGTAGGCCTCCCAAAAGGTAACATAGCAATGGTGACTCATTATTTTGACGAATCGTTTCTTCCTGCGATTTTTGCTTTGTTTTGTCGAAGTTGTAATAAAGCGGCAAATTTGCTAGCTAAAATTGTGGTTTAATTTTGCAGATTCGTGTATTAACTTTTGCTATTGGGTAAATCTTCCCCCTCTATAATTCTCTCTACATTAATTGCAGATAATGAATGTAGGATGCCCTTTTTTTTCCTCAAAATAAAAATAAAAATAAAAAAACCTTTTTTTTCCCACTCATAAATGATCCATACTTTGTGTAATAAATGCAAGAAAAATTCCCCGCCAAACAATTTTTTTTCTTCTCATTTGAAAGCCAAAACACTTTCACATCGGCAAATTTTGCTTTGTCCATTCTTGCTTTCACAATTTGTTGCAACCTAGACAGTTTTTCATTGAGCAGAGCGGTTTTGAACATCTGGGTCTACATCATTTTCGTTTAACTAATGATGAGGGGTAATAGTTACAGATTTTGAATATAACGTTACACAGAAAAATGGTTGAAGAGCTAGCTGAAATTCGTAATAAAGTTATACGCAAAATTGGTTGCAAAGTTATGAAGATTTTGTAACCCGTGTAGTTCCGAGATAAAAATGGTAATTACATTGCCCAAATAAAGCTCCACTTTTCATGGCAACTTCTTTTCCAGTTAGAATAACCATTGGCACGTCTCATTGTTTTACAAACACTAAATCAACGGAGTAGAAATTGTAGAATCAGCCAAGGCCGAAACAAAGCAAAGTGAATACAGGTGTACAACCATTTTTTAACCATTAGGGGACGCTAAGAAATGAGCACACAAGCACAATCATAAGGGAAATGTTTTTTACCCGAGGGAAATCCAAAGTGAAATTATATGGTGGAAATCACACAAATTTCACTGAAGCGGGGAGCTTACAATGCACCAGACATTACCTAAACCGTAGGAATTGATGATTCAATGCACCAGTCTCTCCCAGCGTTTAGCCATTGACAAGAGAGATGGAAACAAGATACAAAGAACACATATGAATTGTAATTCAACTAAACTTCTTTTCAGAGAAAGTGGAAATCCTTAATATATATCAAGGTAGTAGAGAAATGTGTAGCA
The DNA here is from genome assembly GCA_026214975.1 of Gentiana macrophylla. NCBI lineage: Eukaryota > Viridiplantae > Streptophyta > Magnoliopsida > Gentianales > Gentianaceae > Gentiana > Gentiana macrophylla. The sequence goes on along the minus strand of CM047811.1, from coordinate 188,217 downwards.
GCAAGACATTCAACATACCATACATTGTCCAAATTCTAAACAGGCATCATAATATAGATACGGTGCCTTAAAACAACCTCCTGTTATCAACTACGATGAACAAGATAAAACTATCATTCACCTTTTCTTGGCCTTGCCCTTGGCTAATCCAGCCACGATAGCAACAGCAATGATACCTGAAGCAAAAAGACCCACCTTTTGCCAAACCAACCCAGATCCATCAATAAGATGCTTTCTCTCATCACCACCTACAACCTTGAACCACAGCAACGATACCAACAACAGCAACGATACCAACAACCACCGTATCCCAACAACATCAAGACCCACCTTATGCAAATCCAACCCAACTCTGTCAATAAGATGCTTCATCTTGGCAGCAACCCCTACAACACTATTCTTCTCCTCAACAATATCAGCAACAGACCCCTGGGCATGTTTCCTCTGGTAAATGACAAGCCTATCCTTCACTTCTTTTTCCATCCTCCAAGCTTCAGCTATTTCACTCTTCAATACTTCAGATATAGATTGTTTTTCCACCAAAACCCCTACACACGCTTTCAATACACACTTCCAATACACGGCACAAATCCATTTATCAGCCAATGCCATAGCCTCATCCACTTCCTGGTCCATAATAATCTCCCCAAACTTGTAACCCTTCACCATCTCCGCCAATACTCTCAAGCTCTCACTCGAAAATGATGATAAATCAATTTCATAGTTGTTTCGCACCACCACCTTCTCATCGCATAAAGCACACTCCATCATTTTAAACTGCAACATTACGAAAAATACGTCAATCAAATGAAATTAAAGTGCCATCTAGATCCGAGAACACAATTGTTGAGGAAGACTAGTTCAAGAGATCACAAGTTACAACACCGTGACACACCCACACCCACACCCACACCCACACACACACACACACACAAACCCAAAAAAAAATGTTTACAGTGTTGTGCCTAATAATATAGCTATATTGCTCTTACTCAAAGCATTGTAACCCCAGGTCGTGATCCAAAGGATTATAGATCAAAGATACAACACAAATGGCCAACATCAACTTAATCATTTGACATCATGAAGGCAAGAACATGCTAATGACTCAATTGTTCTAGTTTTGGGACATAAGGGTTGAAAAATATGCGGGTTGAAAAATATGCCAAGGCTTAACTTCTTTTCTAGTTCACATGCGACATACGTTGACTTGATGTGTGTGTACATCATATTGTTTGTGTTGTGGGATGAAATGCCATCCGTTCAAATTTCATCTCACCATCAATATAGAAGATTCCTATAGTTAACACTTAATTGAAGAATGCAGTTCTCACGGATATCTTCTTATTAACTTTCAATTGACAAAACGCGTGTTTTTAAGACTTGCCAGGAAACACTTTGGAAAACACATATGAAGACTTGCCAGGAAACACTTTGGAAAACACATATAAAATTTGACGTTCAAGTAATGCCGTCTTACACTTTAAGAGAATAATGCTAAATTCACAAGAGATTGAAAGCATAATAAAAATTTAATTAGAATAACTATCAGCAAATCATGGTTGTGAAAGTGCAGGAGCAGGCAACGTGAAATAGAAAAAATCGCAACTTAAAAAAGCGTACACATAATTTCAACAATCTACATGACTTTTACAGGCAAACAATTGATTCAAACATTAACCTTTTGCATCCCAAAATAAATCAAAAGGAATTATTGGAACTGAAAATGCAGATAAATCGATTCATCCTTATGTTCCCCCTAAAGACTCCATCAGATTTTTTAAAGGCTTAGCACCCCTAAAAAAAAATATTAAAAAATATTAAAAAAAAAAGAAAAAGAAAAATTGTAATTCTTTGATACCTTGTCATCCATAACTGCACCTCCCACATTCTTTACCGTTAAGCTCCTTTTGAAAGCCATTAGTCTCTCCATCAGAGCCTTCTCCATCCTCTGAACCTTAATTAATTCACTCTCCAATATTGTCCTTTTATCAAGTTTGCCCACCAAAGCTCCAAACCGCATCTTCTTTATGCACAATTCTGCAGCAGACTTGGCACATTCATGAAGCAAAAGTTCACAATCCTTGTTAAACGCACCCAGTCTTGCAGCAACTCTCATGTAATCGTGAAAGTTCATCACAAAACCATCGCGCATCATGTTTATACACCATTCTACAGCAGACTTAGCACATTCGTCGTGCAACACACCCAATTTTGGATCCAACGCGTTAACCTGTACCATTATACAAATACATCAAAGAACACAAACTGGAACATATACATCAAATAAAACAATCTGAAACTCCAGACACTGTTTATTTCATCCACCGTCAGCCCTCTACCTTAAAAAGTTATGCAAATCATGGTAATTCAAAAAGCAAAGCTGCCTGAAATTTTTTTCTCAAATATGAGGAAGCCAAATTACCAAACATTTCTTAGGATTTTTCTAAAAGGGGAAAGATGCTGGAGTGTCAGAAAGTTACTTACTCTTTGTGCGGACACATAACAATTTTCTTCATTGAAAAGGCTTTCATCTCCAACGGTTGCCTTCTGCAAACTTATCAGCTTCGTGACTATCAACCTATTGCAGGCATCCACTCCCATCTCCTCCTTAACCTTCAACAGCTCGCGTTTTGTCTCCACGTACACCTTAGCATCCATTTCATTCGTTTCCTCGTTTGCACTGGCCACCTCTTTATTCGTTTCCTCTTTTGTCACCGCCGCCTCATTCGTTTTCCCTTTTGTATCTGCGATTTCATTTGTTTCCTCTTTTGCCTCTGAGATTTCATTTGTTAACCCCCTTGCCTCAGCGATTTCATTCGTTTCCTCATTTGCCTCGACCACCACTTCATTTGCTTCCTCTTTCGGCTCGGCCACCACATCATCCGTTTGCTCTTTCGCCTCGGCCACATCATTTGTGTCCTCTTTTGCCCCGGACACTTCATTTGTTTCCTCTTCTGCCTCCGCAATTTCATCCGTTTCCTCTCTTGCCTTGACGATTTCGTTTGTTTCCTGGTTGCAGGATACATCAAAGAAAACAATCTGTTGCATATACATCAAATAAAAATATCTGAAAACCCCGGACACTGCCATACATTCGAAATTATGCAAATTCATCAAATATAGTTACTGAAAAACAGTAAAATCCATGAACATCAATTACATTAAAATTTAGAAGTAAAACTGACAAAAAATTCTTAGAAATGAATAATAACAAACTATTAAAGCTGTGATCAAGATTAGCAGCCGAATTGCTGAAAATTTCGTAGGGTTCAAAGAGGGGAAAAGTTGTAGGAGACACAGAGAGTAACTTACTCCTTGTGCGAATTCAAAATCATTTTCTTCCATGACGTGCAGGCCCTCATCACCTCCAGTTTCCATCTCCACCATATCCATCCTCTCGAAGGCTACCATTTCAATATTCTTGTCCAACTTGGCCAGCTTGCAGCATATCTGCTTTTCTGCCTCGGACACCACTTCAATCGTTTGCTCTTTCACCTCAGCCACTTCATTCGTTTCCTCTTTCGCCTCAGACACTTCAATCGTATCCTCTTCTGCATCCACAATTTCACTCGTTTCCTCTTTTGCCTCCGCGATTTCATTTGTTATCTCTTTTGCCTGGGCGGTTGCATTAGTTTCCTGGTTTCAGGATACATCAAAGAAATCAAACTGTTGCATATACATCAAATAAAACAATCTCAAAACCCCGGACACTGCCACACATTCGAAATTATGCAAAATCATCAAATATAGTTACTGAAAAACAGTAAAATCCGGAAAAGTTCATTAATTCGTGAAAGCTCATCACATATACAACGCGCATCTTGTTTATACACCATTCTACAGCAGACTTAGCACATTCGTCATGCAACACACCCAATTTGGGATCCAATGCCTTAACCAGTACCATTATACAAATAGATCAAAGAACACAAACTGCTGCATTTCCATCAAATAAAACAATCTGAAACCCCAGCCACTGTTTATTTCATCCACCGTCAGTCCTCTACCTTACAAAATTATGCAAATTTGTCGCTGAAAAACAGCGAAATCTGTGAACCCCCAATCATAGTAATTTAAAAGCAAAGCTAACTGAAAAAAAAATTCTCAAATATGCGGAAGAATATGCAAATCAACCTGATCGAGATTAAAAGCCAAATTACCGAACATTTCCTAGGATTTTTCTAAAAGGGGGGAAAGATGTTGGAGGGTCAGAAAGTTACTACTCTTTGTGCGGACTCGAAACTGTTTTCATCAGGGAAAAGGCTCTCATCTCCGACGGTTGCCATCTCCAGCTTCGTGACAATAAACCTATTGCAGGCTTCCTCTCCCATGCCCTCCTTAGCCTTCAACAGCTCGCGTCTTGTCTCCTCGTATACCTCAGCATCCACTTCATTCGTTTCCTTGTTTGCACTGGCCACCACTTCATTCATTTCCTCGTTTGTCTCCGCCGCCTCATTCATTTTCTCTTTTGTATCTGCAATATCATTTGTTTCCTCTTTTGCATCTGAGATTTCATTTGTTTCCCCCTTTGCCTCAGCGATTTCATTTGTTTCCTCGTTTGCCTCAGCCACCACTTCATTCGCTTCATCTTTCGACTCGGCCACCACGTCATCCGTTTGCTCTTTCGCCTCAGCCACCACGTCATCCATTTGCTCTTTCGCCTCCACTTCATTCGTTTCCTCTTCTTCCTCCGCAATTTCATCCGTTTCCTCTCTTGCCTCGGCGATTTCAATTGTTTTCTCTTTTGCCTGGGCGCTTGCATTTGTTTCCTGGTTTCAGGATACATCAAAGAAATCAAACTGGTGCATATACATCAAATAAAACAATCTGAAACCCCCGGAAAGTACCTTCCATTCGAAAATGGGCAAATTCATTGCATATAGTTACTGACAGACAGTGAAACAGTGAAAATCCAAATATAGTAAAAATTTAGAAGCAAAACTGACCAGAAAATTCTCAGAAACAAGCAATAATATGCTAATCAAGCGGATCGAGATTAGAAGCCAAATTACTAAATATTTCTTAGGGTTCTAAATAGGGGAAAGCTGTGGGAGAGACAGAGAGTTACTTACATTGTGTGCTGACTTAAAAACATTTTCTTTCATGACGAGAAGTCTGTCGTAACCTCCACTTTCCATCCCCACCGTACCTATCCTCTCGAGCGGTACCATTTCAATATTCTTGTCCAGCTCGGGCAATATTTGCTTTTCCTCGGCCACCACATCAATCGTTTCCTCGTTTGCCTCGGCCACCAGTTCATTTGTTTCCTTCTTTGCCTCGGCCACCAGTTCATTTGTTTCCTTCTTTGCCTCGGCCACCGGTTCAATTGTTTCCTCTTCCGCGTCGGCCACTTCATTCGTTTCCTCTTTCACCTTCGCCACTTCATTCATTTCATCTTCCGCCTCAAACACATCATTTGTTTCCTCTTTTGCCTCGGCCACATAATACGTTTCCTCTTCTGCTTCCACGATTTCATTCCTTTCCAATTTTGCCTTGGCGATTTCATTTGTTTCCTCTTTTGCCTTGACGATTTCCTTTGTTTCCTGGTTGCAGGATACACCAAAGAAAACAAACTGTTACATATACATCAAATAAAAATATCTGAAAGCCCTGGACACTGCCATACATTCGAAATTATGCATATTCATCAAATATAGTTGCTGAAAAACAGTAAAATCCGTGAACATCCAACTACAGAAGTAAAACTGACCAAAATATTCTTAGAAATGAGTAATAACAAGCTATTAAAGCTGTGATCAAGATTAGCAGCCAAATTATAGTTACTGAAAAACAGTAAAATCCGGAAAAGTTCATTAATTCGTGAAAGCTCATCACATATACAACGCGCATCTTGTTTATACACCATTCTACAGCAGACTTAGCACATTCGTCATGCAACACACCCAATTTGGGATCCAAAGCCTTAACCAGTACCATTATACAAATAGATCAAAGAACACAAACTGCTGCATTTCCATCAAATAAAACAATCTGAAACCCCAGCCACTGTTTATTTCATCCACCGTCAGCCCTCTACCTTACAAAATTATGCAAATTTGTCGCTGAAAAACAGCGAAATCTGTGAACCCCCAATCATAGTAATTTAAAAGCAAAGTTGCCTGAAAAAAAAAAATTCTCAAATATGCAGAATGATATGCTAATCAACCTGTTCGAGATTAAAAGCCAAATTACCGAACATTTCCTAGGATTTTTCTAAAAGGGGGGAAAGATGTTGGAGAGTCGGAAAGTTACTACTCTTTGTGCAGACTCGAAACTGTTTTCTTCAGGGAAAAGGCTCTCATCTCCGACGGTTGCCATCTCCAGCTTCGTGACTATAAACCTATTGCAGGCTTCCTCTCCCATGCCCTCCTTAGCCTTCAACAGCTCGCGTCTTGTCTCCTCGTATACCTCAGCATCCACTTCATTCGTTTCCTTTTTTGCACTGGCCACCACTTCATTCATTTCCTCGTTTGTCTCCGCCGCCTCATTTATTTTCTCTTTTGTATATGCAAGAACATTTGTTTCCTCTTTTGCCTCTGAGATTTCATTTGTTTCCCCCTTTGCCTCAGCGATTTCATTTGTTTCCTCATTTGCCTCGGCCACCACTTCATTCGCTTCATCTTTCGACTCGGCCACCACTTCATTCGCTTCATCTTTCGACTCGGCCACCACGTCATCCGTTTGCTCTTTCGCCTCAGCCACCACGTCATCCGTTTGCTCTTTCGCCTCAGCCACTTCATTCGTTTCCTCTTCTTCCTCCGCAATTTCATCCGTTTCCTCTCTTGCCTTGGCGATTTCAATTGTTTTCCCTTTTGCCTGGGCGCTTGCATTTGTTTCCTGGTTTCAGGATACATCAAAGAAATCAAACTGGTGCATTTACATCAAATGAAACAATCTGAAACCCCCGGAAAGTACCTTCCATTCGAAAATGGGCAAATTCATTGCATATAGTTACTGAAAGACAGTGAAAACAGTGAAAATCCAAATATAGTAAAAATTTAGAAGCAAAACTGACCAGAAAATTCTCAGAAATAAGCAATAATATGCTAATCAAGCGGATCGAGATTAGAAGCCAAATTACTAAATATTTCTTAGGGTTCTAAACAGGGGAAAGCTGTTGGAGAGACAGAGAGTTACTTACATTGTGTGCTGACTCAAAAACATTTTCTTTCATGACGAGCAGTCTGTCGTAACCTCCAGTTTCCATCCCCACCGTACCTATCCTCTCGAGGGGTACCATTTCAATATTCTTGTCCAGCTCAGGCCATATTTGCTTTTCCTCGGCCACCACTTCAATCGTTTCCTCATTTGCCTCGGCCACCAGTTCATTTGTTTCCTTCTTTGCCTCGGCCACCAGTTCATTTGTTTCCTCTTCCGCGTCGGCCACTTCATTCGTTTCCTCTTTCACCTTCGCCACTTCATTCGTTTCATCTTCCGCCTCAAACACATCATTTGTTTCCTCTTTTGCCTCGGCCACATCATACGTTTCCTCTTCTGCTTCCACGATTTCATTCCTTTCCACTTTTGCGTTGGCGATTTCATTTGTTTCCTCTTTTGCCTTGACGATTTCCTTTGTTTCCTGGTTGCAGGATACACCAAAGAAAACAAACTGTTACATATACATCAAATAAAAATATCTGAAAGCCCACTGCCATACATTCGAAATTATGCATATTCATCAAATATAGTTACTGAAAAACAGTAAAATCCGTGAACATTCAACTACAGAAGTAAAACTGACCAAAAAATTCTTAGAAATGAGTAATAACAAGCTATTAAAGCTGTGATCAAGATTAGCAGCCAAATTGCTGAAAATTTCTTAGGGTTCAAAGAGGGGAAAAGTTGTAGGAGACACAGAGAGTTACTTACCATTTTTGCGAATTCAAAATCATTTTCCTCCATGACGTGCAGGCCCTCGTCGCCTCCAGTTCCCATCTCCACCATATCTATCCTCTCGAAGGCTACTATTTCAATATTCTTGTCCAACTCGGCCAGCTTGCAGCATATCTGCTTTTCTGTCTCGGACACCACTTCATTCGTTTCCTCGCTAGCCTTAGCCACGACTTCATTTTTTTCCTTGTTTGCTGCGGCTACCACTTCAATTGTTTCCTTCTTTGCCCTGGCCATCACTTCATTCGTTTCCTCTTTGGCGTCGACCACTTTATTCGTTTCCTCTTTCGGCTCGGCCGCCTCGGCCTCTTCATTCGTTTCATCTTCCGCCTCAACCACTCCATTCATTACTTCTTTAGCCACGGCCACCTCGTTCGTTTCCTCTTCTGCCTCTGCAATTTCATTCTCGGCCACCTCCAACATATCTATCATCTCCACCAACAACCTTTTCATGGCTACCGTTCCGCCGATCTTCTTCTCAACCTCGGTCAGTCTGCGCCATACTTGATCTATTAATGCCTCGGCGTCTTCACTCGTTTCCTCGCCGTAGGATAGCATAGTTGCAATTGTGAAATTGGTCGGCGTGGTATCGATTGTGAGAGGAGTTAAGTAAGGGTTAGGGTAGACTTCGGTTATTTCGTGGGTGGAGTTTTGTTATCAAAGGGAAAAAATTAGGATCGCTTAAATTGGCAGCCGTGAGAGAACAACATATATATTATCGAGCACAAAATGCGGAGAAAAAACAGAAAAATTTGGAAGAAAGCCGGGAGAACAATTTATTGGAGGGATGAAGAAACGGGGAATTAACATTTAGTGTAGTTTGTAATGTCATTGAATTCAAATAAGGGTAATAAGGGTAATACGGGAAATTTTTCCCATGTATTTTCTGTTTTTAGTCTCTCTGAAACCTCTTTGGCCATCGTGTTGCTTTTCCATTTTAGTTTTCCGTCGCTGGTGGTGTTAGACTAATGGCTTTTTTAGTTTTTTTCGTTCTGTTGTTTCCGACTCTTCTCCTTGCTCCAGCCGTCTTCTTCGATCTGTCATTGCCGTTGTTTCTTTCAAGTCATGGGGCTTGCGGGTGGTTTGGTGGTTGGTCGGAGTTTGATAATCTAGAGCACTTTTTGGCCGCCGGCTTTTCCTTTTCAGATCTAGGCGCTCTTCTGATTTTGGGGCTGATTGTGGACTTTGGCTCCATCACATCAGGAGGCTTAGCCCCTCATTACCTTTCTCTGCAAGCTATGGTGCTTGTATGCGGAGGTGGTGGCTAGATCTATTGCCGTCTCGAATCCTCATCTTTTTGAAAGCCCATACCCATTCTTCTGGATCTGCATTAGTCCGTATAGATTTGGGGTGTGGTCGTCAGAATTAGCTTGGTGTCACCGACGGCTAGATTGTTGTTCCCGTTTTGCCCTCGTTTCCTTCCATTTGTTGCTTTTCCAGGTGCAGGGGAAAGCTTTTCTTACGGGCTCTCTTTGTTTCGGTGGTGGCTCTCGGCGGGGCATGGTTGGAGTGGCAAGTCTCCGGCGGTGGTTCCCAAGGAAGAGCGATGAATATGGAAAAAAAATTTATTATGTATGTTTTCATTGTTCTTTTTGTAGTTTATGTTTTGTGTAATTTGTGTTTCTTTGTTTGGTACTGTATTTAAGACATTAAGCAATAGATTGGCTTCGTGGCATCATGTCTGAGCGCCCTTAATCTTTTGAAGAATATTTTATTCTTTTCTGCTCAGTGCATCTCATGCTAATCTATTATTTGAGTTCGTTGTAATATGTGTTTGTTTAATGTTTTTTTGGGTAGTCCAGCCTTAGTGTTTGGTTGTAGTCCAGCTTATTGGTTCAAAGACTACTCAATCATTTCGAGGTTCCCAAAATTGCAATGACTGGGATAGTTGATGGAAAAAATTACAGTCAAGGCTGAAAAGACCCAACCAAAGAACTCAAAGAGAAAAGCTGAGACATCAACCTAAGAAAAATAAAAGGAGAACTACAAAAGAAAGATCTTGCTGCTGTTAAAGATGTTGATGCTGAGATCAAAAGATTGAAAGAAAGAAGAAAGAAACTGAAACTCCCGTTCCAACTGAGATCAAATAGAAAGAAGATTCTGCTGAGATACCAGATAATGAGTCAAAGAAGAGGAAAGTTGATTCACCTCTCTAGCTAACTCCTTCTGACACTGAAAGTCAGACAGCTAAACAGCAGAAGACAAATGAAGAAACCCCCACCAAACCAATAACTGATGAAGAGACTTCAAAGGAAAGTGAAAATATTGTTCAGGAGCAATCAGTTTTTGAAACTGAGTTTGTTGATGAGATTGAAGATAAAGACGAGATCCCACCAGAGATAGCTGGGATGCTGACCTTGATTACCAAAGCACAATCCACTCCCCAGAAGTTGGAATCCAGGATAGCCTTTGAAGAATCAGTCAGGGAATCTGAAGCCTCTCAATCTGATAATAAAGCAGAAACTGAGAAATCAGTTCAGCAAGAGGTTGTCACTCTTGAAGAATAAGCTGAGGAAGTAACTCAAGAGAAGACTGTTTCTGATAAAGTTGAAAAAGAAATAGAGAAACAACCTGAGGCAGTTGTAGAAGAAAAACGGGGAGAAGGGAAAGCTGAAACTGAGACAGTTGTTGTGACAACTAAGAAACTAGAAGAACCCCCTACGGTCCCTGAAACCGAGGCTACTGCTATTACTGCAACTAGTGTTATTGAAACTGAAGTTCCTAGTACAATTGGAGTTGCTACCAATTTTCCTACCATCAACTGACCCTGCAAATGAGATAGCATAAAAGATTGCAGCTGACTGCAGAAGATTTGATGAGTATACCCACTGGAAATTCAGCTCCATTGGCAATCGGGAAGAAAAGAGAGGACAAATGATGATAGATGAACCTTGGGTATTTGGATTGTTTGACATTACCTATCTATCACAGTTGTTTGACACATCATGTTTTATCAGTAATGGTCATGCAGTAATCAGGGCAAGACACTGGAAAAAGGTGATGGGGGAGAACCCCAAGTGATAGGGCTAAATCATAATCCGGTCCGCGGATCCTTATTCGGGTCCGTCCGGCCACCAAAATAGTGGATGAGGCCATTGTAGGATGTAATATCACCGGATGGATCAAGATCCACCCGATTACGCAGCGGAATAAATATCAGATCTAGATCTAAACGAACAAAATAAATAATAAATCTAAACTACGAGGGGGTTTAGATACCGACCTTTTTATGGTGCAAAACGCCAAGATCAAAGGTCAATCCAATCCGAGGTAGATGAGAGCCTAGTTGAGAAGCCAAAGTCTTCCAACGTGTGTCTCCAAGCACCACCAGATGGAAGGTGTTTCAAGCCGCCAGACCTCCTCGATATGCTACCTTAGAAAACCCGAAGTTTTAAAAACTGAACCCAAAGAAAAATAGCCAAAAATTCAAAGCTATTTTTCTCCCAATATTTCGTGTGTTGCATTGTGATTTTAGCCTTAGAGTCTTCTTTTATATATGAGAGAAATCCTAGTCTCCAAGCGATATTTAATTAATATAAAATCAATTAAAATAATCATTTTCCTAAAAAGATAAATCCAGAATATTCCTAAATTAATAAGGATATATAAAAGATTTTCTTTTCCTTAACAAATATATAATTTAATCACATGTCTTATTATTTATCAAGAAAACTAATTCCCCAACAAATAATAATTAAAATATGCGGCCACCCTAATTAATAATTAGGTCACACGCATATTACACCAAAATGGGCCGAGTCCACGAAATTCAAATTCTTATCCATGTATTTAGTTATCTAGTCCAACTAAATAATTAATCCACATATCGATTAAATAGTCCAATCCAACTATTTAATTATAATTGAGGTGAAACGACGAGAAAACGTATATGCTATATTAGGAGCCACGTCGGGACCATGGACCCATATTCAGTAGCTACAATAAACTGAATAAAATTATTTGCCTGACCGAACAATAATATTCAATCTATTAATTACAGGATTACACCACCATAAACCCAAAACTGAACTCTGCCGAATATAGATATAAACTTACACTCAACTATGAGTTATAAGGTGTCCATGATATATAATCATTACATACGGATAAATCCTCCATAGATCGTTCATTTTTCGATTCGGGATATCTCCGTAGACCATTCTTGAAACATCTTATCCTTATTTACTATTAACCCCTAGTGATCAATTAGTTCATAACTAATATAATATGAATCCCAGGCCCATCGATCGCTTCTAGTGTTAACAAATAAGAGGCTATCGCATCTACTTCCCGAGGGAAGGAATGGATTCCATATCTATGATAGCACAGACTACTCACTCATCCTAGAATAGAGCCAACGAGAGTGTTGGACCACATCTTCATGAAGTGATCCTTACTAACACATCAAACCCTACCCTAGTCTAAGCGTTAAATGCTGTGGTCACCTCGAGATTGAGATTAATCCATATATGATCATCTGGTGATTTGATAAGACTTCTCGATCACGGAATTATATCGAGAACTCAAATCAAATCGATCCAAATTTCTATATGATTGTCATCATATATAAATGCCCCACTAGGTACCCTATTACCGATAGTCCGGATAAGACTGTCACACCTAAAGTGTTCTAGGTGCATTATTAGCAAATTGATTTTGAGACCCGTACTCAGATTAATAAACGCTACGGACTAAGTTAATTTTAAGTACATCTCACTAACTCAATCCTCTTGTGTATAGCCATACACTGAGTTATATGATTACATAAACGATGTACTTAGGGTTTTCAGTAGTGTCTTAATTATAAGCATACATGCTTATAATAAGATGAATTATTAATTCTGTCATAAAAACAATTAAATAATTGTCTTTCGGGCACTACACCTAACAATCTCCCACTTGCACGAAAGGCAAGTGGATTAATTGTTTTAGAGCACACCATATCTATCTATATCTACAACATTCTCCCACTTGCTCAAAACAAGTGAGACATATCCCCAAGATTCATACCCTCCAAGCGCATCTTAGTAATTCATCCTTCCAAGCACGACCGGAGTGTGCCGCCGCAGGGTAGGTCAGTGACCCGGCGCATACTTAGAATCCGAATACCATGTGACTTGGTACACTGATCAGGTAGGTTGGCGGCTTGAGTCAATCTTTGGGATCGAAACGTTGCCTTTCCATCTAATCCGGTGGTACGATTTCAATATGCTTATGACCTCTAGTGATTGCAAAATCCTTATGAGCTACCTCTCCAATGTTTCACAATGAATTGGTATCGGCTTACTGGATAATACTTTATCACATGAGTAAACACTAAGACCGAGATCGATTTAACAATCATCCTCAATCTGACCTAAAGCCAGAATCAGTGTTATCACTTATATTCTAGTTTGCACCTGAATATACTAGCATATTATTCCTCATTCTCCCGAAGAGACTTGAGGATTCACTAAACATCCCATTTAGTATTCATTCGCAGGTTTAGACAAGCATTCCTGAGAGGTAGGGTAGACTACATCGTTGAATGTTGCATTCCTGTATGCAAGAACATCTTAACCATTGAGATGGATGAATGGGATTGCCAATTGCTTATTTTCGAGAATTCGAATGAGTCAAATTCTTTAGAAAATAGCCCGATGGCATGTTAGCCTCTGACTTCAAATAACACACCCGTGTTGTTACCAACAGTTTCAGTGTTACCATTCACAAACACTAATCTACATACTACTTTACTAATATTGATGCCCAGTCTACGAAAGACTTATCAACATGCTGGTCAAGTCCACATATTAAAAAACTATATATGACATTGAAATGACCTCGAGGTTTGCTTTATTCACCAAAGGATATAAGCTATGACAGACATCCTGCCAAAGGTTCTTTCTGAATAAATTAAGATAGCGTTAGTCTCGCAAAAAGGTCTTAGGGAATCACCCCTATTTTCTGCTTTGTAACGAATCATCATTTGTTCTTAGCTAAAACCCTTACATTACGAATGAGTTCAGATTCCGTTGTTTGGCAAGGAAGTCTTAGGGAATCACCCTATTTCCGCTTTACGACGAAATCAAGCAAGGCTGAGTGGTAGAGAGATCACAATCTGGTTAACTCTCTACCTTTTGGGAATCACCTCTAAATTACTCGACTTTGCGTTGAAAGTTAAACTTTCCTATTCATTCGACTCTTCTCCGTGTAGTTCCAATTACTCCCATTGGGCTGAGATACTCGGTGGTTCTATAAGAGTTTCAACAGAATCCGGAGTATCAAACTCCATTTACTGAGGTTATGGCTTTTAAACCAACCTCATGATCAGATCCTATCACACCCACGAAGGACTATAGGTCATCAATCTACCCTATAGACCGTAAGGTCCCGCAATGGGTAATGGACAAACCATACTCCCACTGCGTTCGGGGTGGATTGATATACTGATCTAGTTTAGTAGTTTTTATTAGTGTTATCACCAACTACCGGTGTTGGATGTGGACTGAACAAATCAGTTAGTAACATCTTGAGTATAAATACTCCAAGATCCAAAGCAGTGATTTATAGAGTCTATCAGAACGAGTTTGACAGTATAACCGTCATTCTCTGATTGTTTTTATAATCAACCTTTACTCAATGTATTAAGATATTTCACGCTCTGAACGTGTATGCAAACCTTCAAGCACTAAGTGCTAAATATCTATATTTGTGGAAGTGGGGTGAACCGAATTCATTCCGTATCCACAAATGTGTAGGCATCTTCTAGATAGACTTCTCGGTTCCACATGATAATGTAAGCCGTTATTATTTCAAATAATATCTTAAATGAGTTAAGCAGTGTATCGTAGCACATCAATAACTATATAAGGCAAATTTATGGTGTATCCTTTAGTGAAAACATTCCACTGGGAGTAGGTGAGCATCGAGTCCGAAGACTATCAAAGCCTATACTTGAGTATGGAATACCCTATCTCTGGTGAAATCAGAGATTCCTCCTAATATTATGGAAAAACTTATTGGAGTTTCGAGTAGTTGTCAAACTAGATGTCACTACTTGAAAAAGCTCCTACTAGCTTGTATCTTTCATATGACCCCGAAGGTCGATATGAACAAGCTATGTAACTTCTTTAAATCTATTACCCTTTCCCTACTGAAAGGAAACTTAGGCATTGTTCCTTTGAGACAGGGTTCCTTTGACTGAGAGATAGGAATCACCCTAAGCCACCTGCAGATCTTGTCGTTAGGAATATGCACTAATTAATAGTATATAAAGAAGTGTTTATCTAAATACGAAACCATTTGCGTTTATATTGTTTAAGATGTGTTACATATACCTATTCAGCATTTCTTAGTGGTTCTGACTTTATCAAACAAAAGTCCAAGTCTTGGGTTCGTGCTACGAATGTTATATTTATCATCAATAAGACAAAAAAATTTTCCTATTGGAAATGAATACGTTCGTTCCAACGAATCTGAAAACAAAAAATTAATTTTCTGTGATACTCAAGAATTGAATCCGAGATTCATTTCCTTATATCACCCCCACTAGTCTATCTGAAATAACTGCTCGTTGTCTATTTTATTTATCGTTTAATGCAAAGCTACCTAGTTCTTCCAAAGAACTAAGCTTTTGAGAAATTGCTAAGGATGCATTGGTCAGTGATCCGAAATCACTTTCCTTATCCTCTAATTTCCAATTCATTAATTTTCCGGTTTAGCCTTAAAACTACTTAGTTTAGATGACTAACACGTATAAACATTCTTTCCCATTCTCGACTTTCCTTAAATGGAAACAACCTTGAACTAGCAGTTCGTTTGAGTAGACAATACTCTTGAACTGTGTGATGTCTAATGATAGTGTTACTAGCTTGGACTATTCAATTTTTCTAATCGACAAATCATAAGAGCAAAGCTCCCACTAGTTTATCGTTTCCAAATATCGTCTAACTAGCGACACTTTGTATTTATGATTTATCAAAGATTAGAACATCACCTAGAACTAAGCTCCCACTAGTTTATCAGTTCCAAATACTGTCTAACTAGCAATGCTGTGTTCATGATGTTTCAAAGATTATAAAAATCTCCAGAACTAAGCTCCCACTAGTTTATCAGTTCCAAATACTGTCTAACTAGTAACGCTTTATTCTTGTTTTTCCAATGAATGGAAAAAACTCTTGTGTAGTCTATTACACATTTCTAATGATTCATAAAAAAAAACAATCATGAGACTAAGGCTCCCACTAGTTCATCGGTTCCAAATACCGTCTAACCAGCAAACGCCTTATGTATGATTTTCCAATTTTTCAATTAAAAATTTTTGCCGTGTAAATACCCCTTTTAAAATTCACTAAATGAATTTATCGGATAGTCCTCTATCATCTTTTGTAAATTAAGTATGGTAGTCTTTCGTTCAACACGAGTGACATCCGTGACATACCTATACTATGTCACTTAAGTTTTTAAAGGCTCAAGGGAAAAATCTCTTTCAAAAAATTAACTGCATTCTTTTGATAATTACAACGTACTTGTTACTTCCACATTTTTAATGAAGTCCTGTTACTAACAGTTTAGTAGCCTAGAGATTAAAGTTGTAAAATAAACATGACAGAAAGTTAAATTCAAAAAATAAATTTTCACTACTAGATTTAGGAATAATAAACTTGTTAAAAGTCTATCCTACCATTCCAAGGATTTAATCTCACACCTCAGTGCAGCCGCAGGGTCAGTCAAAGAGGCGACGATCAAACTGAGACAATCTCTCTCAATGATTAAACTTTGAGAATCAAACATCCTACGGGAATCAGACATCCCGGTATTTAATCATTGATTACTTTCTTTTTTCTAGCCTAGATATTTCGAAAATATCCTTAAAGAAAGTGACCTACTATATCAGATCTCAAAGTACGCCCTGAGTGTGCCGCTGCAGGGTCGGTCAGTGACTCAACGAGTACCCGAAATCCTATCCTTTCGGAAACCAAGCCTTGAATTTTGATAGGGGTGAACACCACCCGCAGGGGGCCGGAATCAAAGTGGCTCGAGACGTCACCCTTCTCTCACGTGCTTGCATTTATAGTAGAGGCCGTGGGGTTGGTTGTCGCCTTCCCCGCTCCCACTCAATAATTTGAAAAAAGTGGTGGGTTTACAAATTACAGTTTCGGTCTTGACAATAAGAAACAATGAATCAAAGTACTCCGAACAGGGTTGGTTAAGTAGGCAAGCCTACGCCGTCTTATTCGTTGGAACATATGTGACTGTCGGCCGGATCCGGCAAGAGAAGCCCCGTTTAGCCCGAAGGCTTATCGGATATGCTAAGTCTTGTCGAACACCCGTGCAAACGTCACACGTGGAGGGGATTCAATCGAGCCGTAGCTCAGTTGAACTCGCCCAACCATGGTTAGACCATTTCCGAACCCGTGTACTATGATTTTCCAATTTCTAAATTATCAACCAAAGCGCAATCTCGTTTCTGCCGTTCACCGATAAGCCATCACCGAAAACTCAACGATTTATCTAAGTGGGATTCACCGAGAATCCATCACTAAAATCGTAACGACTGACAAAACCCGGGTCCTCGGTTTTTATAATTAGTTACTTATTTTAATTAACTACCACATATTAATTAAAAAAGCTTTTAACTAATTATACGAGTTATACATGCGTAATTTATTCGAAATAAATTAGATACATGTATGCATTGGAGTGGATTCATGATATGATGCATGTCATGACAATTTTCCGGTTTCTATCACATAATTTCGATCATACACAAAAAAAATACGGAAAAATAAACACCGAGATGGACCGTTGGTACCCCCGACTAACCTCTTTTCTAAGGAAAAGTAAAACCTTAAACTATGTCTTCGAGTCTTGATCTTCAAATCTTGATCTCGAACAGCCGGATCACGAACCACGAACACTCGAGAGGAGAAAGACTTTTTAAATTAAATAAATCCAATTTATTTATAATAAAACCCCCTTTTTTTCATTATTGCGGCTGAATTAAAAAAATCCAGAATTTTTTATTTTTTTTCGAGCGGAAAAAAAAAACAGAGTTTAATAAAACAAAACAGATTTATAAAAAAAATATATTGCAGCCGCCAAAATTGAACCCTAGTCGAGGGTTTTATAAAAAAAACAGGCTTTTAGCGACAGAAAGCGTCGCAGAAAGTGCTGGAACAGTCGCATAAATGCTAGAAAATAGGGTTTTGGCCGTTTTTCCTCGTTCATACCTTGGGTTTCGCCTTGATCTTCATCTTTGCTTCAAGATCTTCATATTTCGAGCCCGGAACATCATAAAAATTACAAAGATTGCATCTTTTACATGAATTTCGAAATACATATAAATAAATTACAAGTCCTATGCTCAATTGATACTAATCAAGAGAGCTACAAAATAGATCTACGGGTAAACAGTACCAACCCCAATCCATCTCTTCAACCACGACAATCTCAAAAGCAATCATACATGCATATTTCAAAGCATATAAAATTACATACGAAATAAAAAAAAAACATCTAAAACATGCTTTTTCCACTCCTAGATCTAAAATTCACATACTTTGATCGTTAGATCAAAGGCTCTCATACCACTTGTAGGATGTAATATCACCGGATTGATCAAGATCCACCCGATTACGCAGCGGAATAAATATCAGATCTAGATCTAAACGAACAAAATACATAAATAATAAATCTAAACTACGAGGGGTTTAGATACCGACCTTTTTATGGTGCAAAACGCCAAGATCAAAGGTCAATCCAATCCGAGGTAGATGAGAGCCTAGTTGAGAAACCAAATACCTATGGTTAAAAATAGAAACCCTAAACTAATAACCCGATAACTCCAATAATCCAATTCTTGAATCAATTGTGATCTGTAATAATTCTTGGCGAAAAAAAAAGATTTTTTTTTTTGTATTTTTACTAAGATAAAAAAATAAGGGGTGAAATTCAATTGAATTCTTTTGAGTTCCCGCCTTATTCTTTTCTATTGACAACAGTGTATTGAACAAATATAATTCATCGTGATAAGTCAAGCTGGATCTATTTATTTCCGTCATATGAGTTTGTTTTTTACTTTATTTCATTCAAATGGTTGTTTTTTGATCCATGAGTGATACGAAAACTTCTTTTGTTTTATTGAAAAGGTCGATAAGAGAACATTCGCCTATAAATTTTACATTTTTAGTATCTTTTTCTAAAAATGGAAAAAAGAGTAAAGGTTCTTGATCCTGTTCTTCAAAGAATCATTACTCTTTCGACACAAGGAAAGGGTGCCGAAATTCACTTTGTCTTCCAACGTGTGTCTCCAAGCACCACCAGGTGGATGATGTTTCAAGCCGCCGGACCTCCTCGATATACTACCTTAAAAAACCCGAAGTTTTCTAAACTCGAACCCAAAGAAAAATAGCCGAAAATTCAAAGCTATTTTTCTCCCAATATTTCGTGTGTTGCATTGTGATTTTAGCCTTAGGAGTACTCTCTTTATATAAGAGAGAAATCCTAGTCTCCAAGGCAGTATTTAATTAATATAAAATCAATTACAATAATCATTTTCCTAAAAAGATAAATCCAGAATATTCCTAAATTAATAAGGATATATAAAAGATTTTCTTTTCCTTAACAAATATATAATTTAATCACATGTCTTATTATTTATCAAGAAAACTAATTTCCCAAGCCACCCTAATTAATAATTAGGTCACACGCATATTACACCAAAATGGGCCGAGTCCACGAAATTCAAATTCTTATCCATGTATTTAGTTATCTAGTCCAACTAAATAATTAATCCACATATCGATTAAATAGTCCAATCCAACTATTCAATCTATTAATTCCGGGATTACACCACCATAAACCCGAAACTGAACTCTGCCGAATATAGATAAAAACTTACACTCAACTATGAGTTATAAGGTGTCCACTGATATAATCATTACATACGGATAAATCCTCCATAGACTGTTCATTTCGATTTGGGATATCTCCATAGACCCTTCTCGAAACATCTTATCATTATTTACCATTAACCCCCTAGTGATCAATTAGCTCATAACTAATATAATATGAACTGGGCCCATCGATCAGTTTCTAGGGTTAACAAATAAGGGAACTGTCTGTCTACTTCCCAAGGGAAGGAATGGATTCCATATCTGTGATAGCACAGACTACTCACTCATCATAGAATAGAGCCAACGAGAAGTGTTGGACCACATACCGCGAAGTGATCCTTACTAACACATCAAACCCTACCCTAGTCTAGCGTTAAATGCCTGTGATCACCTCAGGATTGAGATTAATCCATATATGATCATCTGGTGATTTGATAAGACTTCTCAATCACGGAATTATATCGAGGACTCAAATCAAATCGGTCCAGCCTTATATGATTGTCATCATATATAAATGTCCTACTAGGTACCCTATTACTGACAGTCCGGATAAAACTATCACACCTAAAGTGTTCTGGGCGCATTATTAGCAAATTGATCTTGAGACCCGTACTCAGATTAATAAACGCTACGGACTAAGTTAATTTTAAGTACATCACACTAACTCAATCCTCTTGTGTATAGCCATACACTGAGTTATGTGATTACATAAACGGGGTAGTTAAGGTTTTCAGTAGTGTCTTAATTATAAGCATACATGCATATAATAAGATGAATTATTAATTCTGTCATTAAAACAATTAAATAATTGTTTTTTGGGCACTATACCTAATAGCCACCGGCTGTTATTGTCCGCGAACTCACAGGCCAAAATTGGGTCGCTAGCCATTGGATCCGCTCCAAGCCCTTAGCCTCATGAGGCGCCAAGAAAGACTAGGGGGCCGGCAAGCGAATCCTTTCGGTTATCGGGTATGCCAACGACCTCGCATGCAACCCCTTGCTCCGCTACGAGCTCACTAGTATATATAAATATCTATTTGTACTATGTCCTTACTTGGAAATAAACCGAACTTTAGTCGGTAACTTCCCTATAAATAGGGCCACCTGTAACCCATTCAAGGGACACAATTTAATCAATAAGGCTCTGTTTGGATTGAAGAAAACGTGTAGAAAAGAAAAGAGAGGATAGTAATAGAAAAGAAAGGAAATGAGAATAAGAGATTGTGAAGTCTGTTTAGGGTGTTTGGATTGAACTTTACGGAAATAAAAGAAGAAGGAGATACCGTAAGGTATATTTTACTAAAATATAATGGTTTCCTTCCGTTTCCAACCTATTTTGAGGAAAGCGGTCGCTAAAATTCTCTTTGGGTCTTCTCCTTTGGTTTCCCCTCCTCTCCCTCCATTTCCTTCACCTTAAATCTTACCAAACACTCCAAATTGAATCCCTCTAAATCCTCTCTTTTCCTTTCCTCCATTTTCTCTCAATCCAAACAGGGCCTAAAAGAGCATGGCAAAGCCAAATTCCCCCACTCTCTCTTCTCTTATAAAGCTCCACGGCCGGAATCCATTGCCGCCACCGGGCACCACCGGCAAACACCACTTTTATACATTTCTATAGCCAGATATCCATCACCAAACAACCGCTGATTTACCCGAGATAATTTCGACGTTATCAGTTGGCTCCGTTATCGGGAAATCGACATTTTCGTCACTTTTCCGGCCAGATCTAGAATTTCCGACGGTCTGAAACCGCCCTTTTTTAGTTTTCCGGCCAAGCCTTCAACAAGATCTTTGTCTAGATCTTCAAATCTTCTTTCAGATCAATTCATATACGATTAAATATAGACCAAAAAGTTCAAGTGGATGTTGAAACTCATCGGAGAATATGGTAATCCATTTACAAGAAAAGGCCTGAGCTAACGGAATTGGTAGAGGAATTTACTGAGCATACCATGCTTTAGCTGAGAGACACGATCATTTTACCGAAGAGCTATGCCGTGCTCGACGCACCATAGCGACGGCCTTTCCAGATTATTAACTACCTTTCGAAGTCGAAGAAGATTCACCTGCAAGATCTTCAGCAGCTGGATTAGAACATCATATACATGATGTTCTTACCGAGTTTTCACTTGAATTCTTAGGCCAAGAGAATCGTGGATCGGTTTCTGCAGAGTATGGCTCTCGAAACCACGAGGCAGAAGCAATAAAGGCCATGGCTTTTATCAGAATCTCAACGCGCAGTAAAAGTCAAAAATGAAATACAAGATTTAAAGAAAGCCGTAGTTGGTGTCCAGGCTGAAAAAGGTTCGATTTTTCCTCACATATCAGATATGTTTAGGAAAGTTACCTAGTATGGAAAACGATCTCCATAGAGCTGAAAACGAATCAATTGAGCTTGATGAACAAAAAGTTCGAGCTGAAAGTGAAATCGAGACGGTGAAGCAATCCCTATCTCAGTTAGAGATCGAAAAAGCCGAGAATAAAGTCAGCAGGCTTCGAAATTTGACTGTCAAGAAGAAATACGTCGATCCCCAAAATATGCTGATCTCTGCGAGATTTACAGAGTCTGCAGCTTGACTGAATCAGAAATTCAAGCTTGGATCGACAGAGAACCCATAAATGATCTCGCTATTAGTTCGGAGCCATGTTGTGAAGGTAAAAATTCATTGACCAACGAGGTAATTTTGCTTGAAAAATTGAGTCAATTAAGAGAAAGACTAGCTTAAGGGTTCGATATTGAGCTACAGGGCTGTTGTTAAAACTAAGAATTGTTTCGAAGCTTGACACTTTGATATTCGAGTCAAGCAATTCGAGTCGGCTCCGTGAAATGGCAGCTTATTGCCTAAAACAATTAGTCCTTTCAAAGATGTGTTCTTCGGCCAAATTCAGGCCGGTCCAGCCGTAAAAACATTAGTTTCAATGTGGTTTACGAGTATTGATGTTCTTAATTAAAACCGATCAAGGCCCTCGTCTTTCGAAAAGCAAGGGGAGTATAAACGGGAATTCATTATCTGGGTTGAACAATAAAGTTAAGGAAGTGGAGGATCCAGCTACGTACCAAGACTTACATGAAGACAATGGCTGCATAGAGCTTTTATTTGTGTGTTTGTTCGTCTTCACTATTGAAGAAAGAGAGCAACAATGGAGTTCTATGGTGAAAATGGCTTCCTGGAGGAGTTCATATCCGTAAGAAGTGATCCCTCAGAAGGCAGCTTCTCTATGTCAATGAATGAGGATCAGTTGTTGCAAAACAAAGGCTGGAATTTCGATTATTTGTTGCCTTCTGAGGGCAATCTGAGTCATCTGACTGCTAAAATGCCCCGAAGAAATTTCTTTGATGGGTTCTCATTTTCTACCTTTAAGCTGTGAATCCAGTGGATTTTACGGTCCATTTGTTGATGATTCATGTGCTTCAACCTTGATGATACTATGCCTTTTATTCATCAAGAAGAAGATGTGCCAAACATGTATGACAGAGATCACAATGCAGCAGATGGAAAGAACCAATGTTTAAACTGTGAACTTGAGAATGCAGATCGGGTGTCATGCCAAACGGGCTTACATTGGCTGCTGTTTTGTAGCGTTGTTCCATGTGTTTTGATCCAAAATTCTGAGAACAATTGCACACAGAGTATTCATGGTTGTGTTTATAAATACGAGCTCGCTAAATACGAGACCTCAAGCTTGTCGAATACGAGCTCTCAATCTCTCCACATTCGGGTTCTCTTATTACAACCTCTCAAGGTACGAATCCTCATTGAAATTTATTCCCATTTTTACAACTTGAATGATTATGCTTCATTTTTGGGAACTCACCCCTTAGATGCGACAGGTCGAGCTATCTTATTTTTGGAACTCTCCCTACCCAAAAGTGGCGGGACGAGCCTTCTTATTCTTGGAAACTCACCTCACCATGAGTGAAGAATAGAGCTATCTATTGTACTCTTCATTAGCATTGTTTCTAGTTGAATCAACATCCACAATTATGCCTATGATTTGTACGAATACCCAATCCGCCCATTGAAACGGAGCGGAGCTAATTAAATCCCGGTTTTCATGATTATCTTATGTTTATTTTGGGGATTACATTACACATCCACGTTCAAATATTGTCTTCACGAGCACCAACCTCGACACCGGCTATATTATGCGACGCCAATCTTGTCTAGAACAGGGGGCCGAGAAAGGAAGGTTATCAGAAAATCGGAAGGAGCCTCATTTCATTTTCTTTTCGGATCCGCCCTTCTCTCAGGGGTCATATCTAAAAGAAGAGTACATTAAGAAGCAATTAAGTGCGAGTAAGAAGAAAAATTCACCATTTTTGTTGTTGTGATGCTGAGGTTAAAGATGAGTAAAAAAGAGATCTCGAAGATCCAGACTTGTGTCTTAAAGTCAATATGCATTGTGATAGGCTGATGGTTGCAAAAAAAAAAAAAACTTGGATTCTTCAAAAGAGAATGGTCTCAGCTTTGGTATTCATCACCAAAACCCCCCCAGCAACCCCGTTCTCCAAAATCTTAAGAAAAGCCTGAGCGTGTAGAGGATAAGAGACTTTTTGAAGTTGCTAAAATCTGGATTAAAGAGAAAGAGGAAACAGAGATATAAATGGAACAATCAGCTCGGCAAGCTCTAAGTCCGACCTCATCGGAAAGCTCTAAGTCCGACCTCATCGGCCAGCTCTAAGTCCGACCTCGGTCGGCAAGCTCTAAATCTGACTCATCGGCCAGCTCTAAGTCCAACTCATCGGCCAGCTCTAAGCTCGACCTCAACATTTGTTTCAAACAAGTTACTCGAGATCTCAATCTTGTCAAAAACAAGGGGGCCGCATGAAAATTTTCGATCTTACACTTTGGTTCAGAATTTGTTCCCAGCAAGCTCGTCACGCCATAGCTCCGATCTTACTCGAAACAAAGGGGCCGCATACTGGAATTTTTTGATTCAGTCATCGAGTCAACAAAAACAAAGGGCTGAGGGTGAAAAATTTTCACACAGGCATATGAGTGCGCAGACTCAGAACTTATTTCAACCAAGTTCGTCCTCAATCTTGTTTGAACAAGGGGGCCGGAGCTGGAAATTTTCAAACAGGCCTGGAATGACTCAAATTCGACATTTATTTCAACCAAGCCCGCAACGATCTTGCTTAAAACAAGGGGGCCACACATCGGATTTTTCGATTCAATCATCGACGTCAACCGAAACAAGCAAGGCTTTTAGCTCAATTATTTTTAGCAAGTTCGATGCTTTAATTTCCTCGACCTCACAAAAAACAAGGGGACCATCATATATATATGTATATTAGACCCAGATAGAGGAATCAAAAAAGATGGAATTTCTCAAGCGAAAATAGAGATGCAAACTCAAAAGTACTTGGAAAAGTCATTGCAAATAAAAAAACAAAGAAAATATAGATTCAGAGGCCGAAGAGCGGCCACGAGTTAAAGTTAAGATCAGAAGAATAAAGGTCTCGGTCATCACCGCCATGTTCACAACAGATTCACCAGGTATAAAATGGGGCTGCTGAAACGAGCACACCAAAACGAGCTCTCAAGATCCCCGAATTACGAGCTCTCAAGCTCCCCGAATTAAAAGCTCTCAAGCTCTCCAAGTTATGAGTTCAAAAAAATACAAACTCTCATCGGGTTTTTATTTCTAAAACTCAAATGATCACACATCTTTTTTTTGGAACTCACCCCCCAGATATGGCGGGTCGAGCTATCTTATTTTTTGAACTCTCCCGTCCTAAAGTGGCGGGACGAGCTATCTTATTTTTGGAACTCTCCCGTCTTAAAGTGGCGGGATGAGCTATCTTATTTTTGGAACTCTCCTGTCCAAAAAATGGCGGGACGAGTCTTCTTACAGAGGTCAACTCATCATCAAAATGGGATTTCTCTTCACAACAACAAGTCCGTCTGCTTAATAGCGCGGCATCAATCGGCCCGAGGCTTAAAGCCCTAGAGGTCAAATCTATTGAAGCTAAGGCTATCTGCCCATTTATAACTTCGAGGCCGTCTGGTTCAACGCGCGGTCCTTAGTAATAACTTCGAGGCCGTCTGCTTCAACGCGCGGTCCTTAGTACTAACTTCAAGGCCGTCTGCTTCAACGCGCGGTCCTTAATACTAACTTCGAGGCCGTCTGCTTCAACGTGCGGTCCTTAGTAATAACTTCGAGGCCGTTTGCTTTATAGCGCGGTCCTAAGCAACAAGTCAGAAAAAACGACAAAGTCGCCAAAGAACAGTCTACCAATGCCAAGCCTACGGCATCATATTTGGAATTCGCCTTAGAGCAAACTTTTATAAGACTGACCTTCAGTTCGGCATCATATTTGAAATTCGCCTTCGAGCAAATGTTTTATAAGACCGACTTTCAGTTTGACATCATATTTGGAATTCGCCTTCAGTTCGGTATCATATTTGGAATTCGCCTTAGAGCGAACTTTTTATAAGACCGATCTTCAGTTCGGCATCATATTTGAAATTCGCCTTCGAGCGAATGTTTTATAAGACTGACATTCAGTTCGGCATCATATTTGAAATTCGCCTTCGAACGAATGTTTTGTAAGACCGACCTTCAGTTCGGCATCATATTTGGAATTCGCCTTACAACGAACTTTTTATAAGACCAACCCTCAGTTCGGCATCATATTTGAAATTCGCCTTCGAGCGAATGTTTTATAAGACCGACCTTCAGGAGGGCATCATATTTGAAATTCGCCTTCGAGCGAAGGTTTTATAAGACCGACCTTCAGTTTGGCATCATATTTGGAATTCGCCTTACATCAAACTTTTTATAAGACCGACCCTCAGTTCGGCATCATATTTGAAATTCGCCTTCGAGCGAATGTTTTATAAGACCGACCTTCAGTTCGGCATCATATTTGGAATTTGCCTTAGAGAAAACTTTTTATAAGACAGACCCTCAGTTCTGCATCATATTTGAAATTCGCCTTCGAGCGAATGTTTTATAAGACCGACCTTCAGTTCGGCATCATGTTTGAAATTCGCCTTCGAGCGAATGTTTTATAAGACCGACCTTCAATTCGGCATCATATTTGGAATTCGCCTTAGAGCGAACTTTTTATAAGACCGACCCTCAGTTCGACATCATATTTGAAATTCGCCTTCGAGCGAATGTTTTCTAAGACCGACCTTCAGTTCGGCATCATATTGGGAATTTGCCTTAGAGCGAACTTTTTATAAGACCGACCCTCAGTTCGCCATCATATTGGAATTCACCTTCGAGCGAATGTTTTATAAGATCGACCTTCAGTTCGGCATCATATTTGGAATTCGCCTTAGAGCGAACTTTTATAAGACCGACCCTCAGTTCGGCATCATATTTGGAATTCGCCTTAGAGCGAACTTTTTATAAGACCGACCCTTAGTTCGGCATCATGTTTGGATCTCGCCTTCGGGCAAACCACCTATAAGACCAAAGGCTCTCAAACCACAAAAGCGAAGCCAACTCATGGCACAAGCCACAAGGAATGAAGTCGATCAATGACACACAAGCAACGAAAAGACCTACTCTGAGTACGGCATTAGGCAAAGCTAACAGGCGATCCGCCACGACAGCGAGCCATCATAGTATTTCAAGGCAACAGATCCGCAAGAAGACTTTACTCCCTGCCTAACATTTCTAGAAAATGCTTAAGACACGGAGTAGGGGGCCATTGATAGGGCTAAATCGTAATCCGGTACGCGGATCCTTATTCGGGTCCGTCCGGCCACCAAAATAGTGGATGAGGCCACCGGCTGTTATTGTCCACGAACTCACAGGCCAAATTGGGTCGCTAGCCTTTGGATCCACTCCAAGCCCTTAGCCTCATGAGGCGCCAAGAAAGACTAGGGGGTTATCGTGTCCGCCAGCGACCTCGTATGCAACCCCTAGCTCCGCTATGAGCTCACTAGTATAGATAAATATCTATTTGTACTATGTCCTTACTTGTAAATAAACCGAACTTTAGTCGGAAACTTCCCTATAAATAGGGCCACCTGTAACCCATCAAGGGACACAATTTAATCAATAAAAAATCCTGGCAAAGCCAAATTCCCCCACTCTCTCTTCTCTTATAAAGCTCCACCGCCGGAATCCATTGCCGCCAACGGGCACCACCGGCAAACACCACTTTTATACATTTCTATAGCCAGATATCCACCACCAAACAACCGCTGATTTACCCGAGATAATTTCGACGTTATCACCAAGGAACAGAGAAAAAATGGATGACAATAATGATGATGATAATGATTCACAAGGAAATCCTGACACGCAGAGAGGTATCCTTGAATCACTTCAGGAAGGGAAAATTGAGAAAGCTGCTGATGAAGAAAAGGAAGAATCAGCAAGTGCAGAAAGCTCAGGAGAAACTGCATCAGATTCAGAAACAGAGTCTGAATCAAGATCTGAAGAAGAACTAGAATTAAAGAGAATTGAATCCCCTACTGATAGAGGTGTTCTAGATGTTGCTAATGACGTAGTTGATCAAGTCAAGGAAATTGACAATGAGGAAATACCAGCTAAGACAGAGTTAGCTAATACTAAAGCTGAAAAGAAGGAAGAATCAGAAACTGACCCCAAAAAAACTGAGATTGTATCTACTGTAGGGGAATTTAATCAAAGTGAAGAACAGAAAGCTGAGAAGAAGAAAACTGAAGCTGAACAAATCAAGACTGGAGAAAAATCAGTTGCTGGTGAGAAGAATGTGTCTACACAGCTAGACATCATAAAGTTTACAAATTATACAACAATCATAACCGAGAAAGACAACATTGATCTTCTAGAAAACGTCTTGAACTCAATGAAAGCAAACAAATATGAGAGAAAAACCCTGATGAAAGAGATGGCAGACATCAAGGATAAATGCCTCGATACACTTATTGAGATCAGAAAGACCACAATAGAATCTGAAGCAAGGAAGAATGAGACATATGAGTGGATGGAGAACTTTTCAAATAATCTTCAGATATTGAAAATGTTGAAATAGTGTACTAAACCCAATCGGGTTGGATCGGATCCGACCGGGTCTGATTGTTTCTACTATTTCTTTATGTTTATACATATGATAAATGGCTTTCTGTTATTATATATTTGTTCGCTTAACGAACTAATTACGATATTGTTATATGATAACGTCCTTAGTATTAAACTGTGATAGAGAAACCATGATAGTGATTATGGTTAATGAGATCTCGAATCACTTGAAAAGGTTTGATGCTTAAATGTCGTATATGCTATTAAATAGGACATTAATAGTACGATTAGACTAGCACGTTGATAATGTTCTAAATGGTACCAATAATTCTACCTTTATTCACCCCGAATTCTGCTCAAGAGAGGATAGATAGGCTCGTTATTATGTGGAATATATGTTAAATGCTATGTGAGTGTTTCCAGGATCGTAATTCTGTATCTATGCTATTTTCCCGGTGTTTTGGTACTGTTTTGTCTCGTTTTACGTGTTTTATAGGATGTACCAAATCTGGAGCATTGAAGAACGGGTCTGGACCAAAATAAGTACATTGGTCCAAGTGATTGAAGTCTAAGAAGAAGCCTGCTGACGAAAAGGAAGAAAAGTAGGCCCGGTAACCCGAAGGCTAGGCCCGGTAAACCGGCGTCTTGTGGAACACGAAACTGATTCTGCCGCATTATCTAGGTCGGGTAGGGTTTTAGAGAGTCTTAAATCGGCTATTGTATCTATATAAAACCGCATATACTGAGAGCTTTCATATGATGCTTGATATAATCTTCAATTTTATATATTACATTACAATTATTATTATGCAATAAAGTTTTCTTGAGCTTTGGAGAGTTGTTTTCGGTTTCCTCCCTTCTTCCATCATCTCTAGCTTGAGTAGATCGAGCTAGATCTCCATTGTTGAAGGCATGAAGTTTTGAACGTTCCTTTTTGTCTTCAATATGGTAGATCTGTTTGTATTCATGTGTTTTAGTTAATCTGCATGTTTAACAACCCCATGGTTTACTTATTTTAATCGTACTGAGCAATGTAGATCCAAAAATTAGGAAAAGCCGCCCCTGATAACCCAACGGTCTATACCGGTTTACCGAGGCATGTTTTAGAAAACCTAAACTGGGATTCACTACAGCTACGTTGATCGGCAGGAATAATTAAAACGAGTAGTAGGTCTGGCCAATCTAGTATTCGTAATTCGTAAATTAACATGAAGGACTGTTAGTGAAGTGTTAATTAGGACATCATCTTGAATGGACCCTAGAAGGCGTCTTTGGTCAATGTCGATAAATTTGTCTAGGCGGGTTAGCGGGATGAGCTAGTGCTCAATATCGGCAGTTCTAGTTCTTTATGCGTATGGGCTATTACGGACAAATTAAGGAGGGTAGCTTGCATATAGATTGTCTACTGCCATTGTCGGAGTAGATAGGAGTAGGAATTGCACCCGTAGCTGATAAATATGATAATAATCATTAAAAGCTCGCGATTAATATAAGGAAATTATGTGGGGAAGTAAACATAACGATGAACTAATCCAATTTAGTTGATCGGTGAGGAGAGGGAGAGAATACCATGTTTGTTTTCTTTTACGTTATTGTTGGTCAATGACCACCTATATGTTGCTTTTTAATTAGGTTAGAATTGTTTATACTTATAGTTGCATTGTCTCTGTGGGATCGACCTTGACTCGCATTTACTATACTACGATGAACCTAGTATTCTTGCTAGTAATATCGGCGTTAGTGACTTACATGCGAGCAAGATTTTTGGTGCCGTTGCCGGGGACAATGGCCAATTTTAAATATAAACGTTTTAATTCTAATTAAGAAGTCATTTTATTTTATTTTATTTTATTTTATTTTGAGTCTTGAGTCGTTCTGTATCAAACCTGCACATGTTAAACTGCCAGAAAGAGAAAATTCAGGGCCGGTTTCCCGAAGGTAACCTCTGAGTTACCGAGGCCTGAAAAATCGATTTCTGAACAGTTCCTGTTATTCTGTGTTATTCCGTGTTATTCCCTGTTGATTTTAGTTAGTAGGTCTGCAACAGTTGGGATCACACCCAGCTGAAGTGGAAGTTGCTAACCTTTTCCTTGTTTTATTTTGTCTTTTGCAGGTTGATTAGAACACTTCAGAAATTCAATCAAACCAGATTTGAACAAGATCAAACAAGTCAAGCAAAATGCCTAGAACGATATTGAACATCACACCGATTTCCATGTATCCTGGATCTGAAGCACGAGAGCATTATGAGACTATAAAGAAACGGTTGGAAAAGGAGAAAGAAGCGATAAAGCAAGAGCCTGAAGAGAACTTGAAGGAGTATAACACGTATTGACCGGGTGAGTTTCCTTGTGAGTTAATTGAAATATCATCTTCGGATTATGATTCTGATGATCCTGAAGAGGATCCTGACACGATGTTTTCTGAGCCTGAGGATCACCCGGACTCAAACACCGTGGTGAAGTTAGGAGACCCTGGCACGTTCAGACTCCCGATTTCTGTCAATGGAATATCCGTAGATTAGGTCTCTTCGACTCTGGCTCGAGTTACATTATTCTACATTTTTCCCTCTGTCAAAAGATCAAGCTTCCGGTCGTAATGAATCAAACCAGGACCATGACCTTCGTAGATAGAACCAGAGACATGCCTGCTGGTTTGCTTTAGAAATGCACAATTATGGCAGGAGGGTTCACATATCCTATTGACTTCACGGTCATAGATGTACCTGAGGACCCAAGTGCCCCAGTTCTCTTAGGAAGGCCGTTCTTAGCAACGAGCAGGGCGGTTATGGATTTTGATAAATGGGAGATTACTTTGAGGATGAATAATGATGCTGTATCTTTTAAGATTTTAGAATCCCTAGAAAATAGACCGAAGAGCTGCAAGATGACGTATGCTTCAGGAAAGGTGGAAATTATGGAGATCGAGGGGCATAAGAATAGAGAGGTTGTAGTAAAAACCATTGAGTAAGATTTTATGAGATTAATGCTGAGAGAAAGAGAAGAAAAGGACCACGACAAAATGCACATGGAAGCTAGTCCTTCCGTGTTGCGTAGTGAACGAATTGCGTTGAAAGTAGAAAATGTGGAGTCCTTGGGTTTAAAGTCTAAATCTCGACACAGAGGCAGACCTAGTATGCAAGGTAAGAGAGAAAGGCATGCTAGGAAGAGAGCTCAAAAAGGTTTTGTGAAGATACAAGCCTCTGGAGCAAAAGTTTGGCGAGTTAAAGCTCCAACCCTTGATTGATCGAAGACCTGAAGAATGTTGAGCTGGTGACTATAAACTCAGAACTATTTCTTCAAACCCTTGGGTAGTCTAGGATTGAATAAAAGTAGCCAGATGAAGGGACGAGATTTTTTTCATCCTACCACAAACTTAGGCTTGAAACCGAATGGTTGTGGAAAGGTTTTTTATACTCGTTGCGGATTCTAGTGAAGTAGGTTGGGTTTTGAGTCAGAAATAACAATTGAAGAATAATAGGGTAGTCAAATTGAGGTCAGAATTGAGCAGAAAGGTTGAGTAAGAAGTGCAGCAAAGGCAGATAGAGAATCTGGGGAAAAGATACTCCCGTATCTCGAGGGTAACCTCCGGGTTACCGAGGCTTGATTTTCAGATTTTTGAACGTCAGTTTATAAAGCTGAATTTTTAGAGACACGTGGAGGACACACGTTGCACCAGATACGGTCAGTCAGCAGAAACGCCACACTTTTTCCCTCTTTTAAATTTTTCATCCTTTCCCACACTCCACCATAAATCCACCTCAATCCCATCAATCACCTCCTCATATCCCTTACCCTAATAACTTCTCTACCCACAATCCCACTAAATCCTTCCACCTTCACTCAATTCTTCCAATTTAAACCAACCCTTCATCACCAATATCATCATTCTTATCACTATCATCTCTTTCATTCATCAAACTTCTCCCATTTCTTCTTCCTTTCTAAAATTCGGCCACCATCGCCACCACCATCACCACCAAACCACCATTATAACCAAACCATTTCCTTCCATTTTTCCAAACCCTAAACACCACATCCAACACCCCTGTTGCTGATTTTTCTGGCTGCTGCAATGGTGAAGTGCTACAGTCATCATCTATTATCATCACGAGCACAGCCTCAGAAAAAATCAGAAAATTTCAGGCCGGTAAACCGTACCTTACCTCCAGTTTACCGAGGTCTGTTTTCCAGAAACAACTTCTATTTCAGGTTCTGTACTCATTCAGGATGGGTCCTAAGCGTCAACGATCGGCTGTTCATCCCAGTGGTTCCCAGATTTTATATGGAGATGCCAATCCATTGATAGACGGGGTTGCGCAGTTCCATTCTTTAGCTATTTACGAGTCGTTCCGAGGCCATTGGAACGCAAGGCCAGTGGCTCGAGAACGAGGGGTAGATTTGGACGATTGCGGGTAGATATTGCCGGAGGCCCTACAAGCACAAGATTTATTGGACATGGCTGAGGCACCGGCCCGGTTCAACGCCACGGTGGTAAGAGAATTCTTTACATATGTTTCGCATAACCCCGGAGTTACATTTGCTATGGTCCGAGGGGTTAAAGTTGACTTTTCGATCGAGCGGATCAACGAGCATTATGGGGTTCGTAATCCTCCGGTGGGCCCGGATGAGTACACATCCTCGAGCAACACTGAAGATCTCGAGAGGATGGATATGATTGCTAATTTCTTAGGGGTGCAATGGAAGCGTTATCCTGCTGGTGCCCCCACCATCTTCCTAGAAAACGAGTTATCTTGGGACCGGAAGATGGTCAATAGATTTGTTTGTGCACGCCTTCTTCCGACTAAGCACACGGTCTACTGTCACCCTTCTACGAGGCGGGGTTGATGTTCTATCTAGAGACGGGTGCCCCAATCAACATCGGTCTTTTGATGCATAGCCGTATTCATGAGCTTGCCGCCAATTCTGAGTGAGAGCCGTTACCATACGGGCGATGATTGATATGTTTGCTCTGGAGGCCGAGGTGAAGATGCTCGTCGGTGATGATTGGGAAGATCCCGAGCATGGCTCGATTCGCGATCGATCTCGAAGTATAGAGACGGGTTAGAGCGAGAGAGGAGGCGTACTCGGTGCATGGTGCACCGAGGACTCGAAGAGCCTTGCTTGAGAGCACTCGCGAGAGATTGCGAGTCTACATAGCAAGATGGATCGGATTATTGACTTTTTAGGAGTTCCGCCTGCTACCCCGCCACCTAGGACCGTCCCTCGTCATAGAGCATCCCCTTCCACCGCAGCCGCCTCGAGTTCTGCACCGCCTCCTAGTTTTGAGCCTAGAGACGACTGAGAGGGTTATTCTGATGATGACTAGCTTTTATTTCTTTTATATTGTTGTTTTCCATTTTTCTTGTTTTTATATTTTGTTTTTTCTTCTATCTAGTTGATGTAGCAGAATATTAATAATTATAATGATTTTGTCGGCTTAATTTGTTTTAGAGTTATATTATTTTCTCTTTTACTGCCGCACTTTTGTTATACAGTTTCCTGCCACCACTATTCTTCTTGGTTTTTTTAATTTTTTTTTTGAGTTCCTTAGCGTAGATTCTTCATGGACTACTTACCTGAGCCCGATGATTTATACGACGATCCGATTCTTCTTTGCTTCCACCCTTAACCGAGGCTAAGTTATTTTTCGTTTTTTATTTCTCATCTCACACATTGGGGACAATGTTTCGATTAAGTGGGGGGTAGAGGAGCGTCAATTAGCTTTTTAGCAGTATAGTCCATGAATTACGTGATTGTCTTGATTCTCTTTGATGCATGATTCACCACTTAGACTTTGATTCGTTTCGACAGAATTTCGAAAAATTATGATATCTTTGATCTTTTCGAGTTAATTAACTTCATCTTTGTTTTACTTTGCACGAGTAAGAGAAAGTGTCCACTTCTGAAGTAGTGGCGTATTAAGCGCATATTCCGTTATGAGCTACCATTTTAAGCACGTATAACTCACTTCCCTTGGTGTGTAGTCGATAGCATATTGCTTTAACTAGAGTTGACCCTGGCTTTATCACGAATCATGTTTCACATACACTTATAAAGACAAAGGAATTTCGGATTCGGTAGTTTATCATGAGTGGGGCCGTGAGGATAGTTAAATCAATGAGAGTTCACCCGCGAAGAAAGAGAAGTGCATTGTAATATATACATCTATATTCTCTTTGGCAATACCTTAGTCGATGGAGCGTAAGATGCACGACTTTTGCATAGACCGATAAACGTGAGCCTAAGAGTAATATATGCTCGGTTCTCGATCCGCCTTGCCTGCTCAATTAATTAATAAATAACATGTTTGAGACTGGTTAGTTCGACTACAGGTTGACGTAATATGGAATTGTTTGCATTTCTAAGCGGTTGTGAAAGTTATTGCACACACACGTTGTGTAATAGGCCTATCCCCGACCCATCGGGTCCACTGGGGTCTAATCAAGGGACAAGCCGGCGATCCACCGCCCAAGTACTAAAACTCCAAAAAGAAACAGAGGGAACTAATACTTTATTCAAACGTCACCAAAACAAAAGAAAACCACGTCGTTTAATTTTTATTACGTCGAACAATCCAATATTTAAAATTGGCTAAAAATCAAAACTTGACAACTAAGCTGCCTTGTTGACATTGAACTCTTCATCCACTCCCTTCCCAGAACATCCTCCAAGGTTACCCCGCTCTCCTCACCACTTTGGTGTCCTTCTCCATACCTAAAAAAAAACATTTCACAAACGTGTGAGATAAAGATAGCCCAGTGAGTTCTGATGTGTGTCCGTGAACCTTTATATACGAAAATAATTTTTACAAAACCATTTAAATGTTACAACGTAATGCTTTTCTCTTACCCTGCATATAATAGTTGTTAGTACATGGCAAAAATATGATACTTTGCAAAAATATTAACGTCAAGTAATTTTCTTGAATTTAAGTCTATTAATTGCTTGACACCGACTTGGCATAGTCGATGAGTCATTACCAACCAACTCCAGCATGTTTCTCTACCGCACTTCACAAGCAAGCAAGCTATTGCCTGACAATTCCGGCCGATTGTCAGAAAAAGGATTCAGACTATCGCCTAGTGAACCTCCCAAAAGGCTCCAGCCAACCCCACTGCCCTCTGAACCATGACATAGCCGTCGGACCTTGCTTTCCCGGCCATGCACATGGAACATTGGGGAAAATTTTTGTACCATCATCACCCAGGGTGTCGATGAGCCAGGGTTAAGAGGCCCGAGACCGGTGACTAGGCGTTCATGGTGCAATAACCCCAACTCACCTAGTCACTAAGAGTTTTGAATCAAGCAAGAACAAGAATTGGTTATCATGATGATCTTTTCATTAAATTATCGATGATCGGTGTATGTCAAGACCAAATTTTATAGATTCATCATGACAATTATTATTCAATTGGAAGTTAGTATTACAGTATCATATATATATATATATATATATATATATATATATATAAACACTTATTGCAAAATTTAAATGAGGTACCTATTAAAATTTACATCCTCCCTAGAATATATGTTGGATTTCTCAAAGTAGTGAGGGAAAATTAGCACAAGAAAATAATTACATAATTGTCAACTTATAATCAATCTAAAGATTGTTTAGAAGCCACGAGTCTGTCAATTTTACGTAAATTAGGAACATAATATGATATATATATATATGTTCCGAGTAACAAAAATGTATCGTCAATTTTACTCCCAAAAAAAATAACAAATCTAGATCCAACTAACGAGTGTTATGTTAAAAAGCCATTTAAGCGAAAATAACTAAAATAAGCCACTCTTCGGGTCATAGAAAAACTTAGTAGAATGTCAAAACAAAAGCTAGGGTTTTTAGTATAAATAAAATAGTTGCGAGCAATACTTAGGTACAAAGCATTTATAGGAAATAAAAAATACTGATGAATAAAGAAAAAATAAAATAAGACAATAATGATACAAATTAGCAAAAGACAATGCAAAACAAAAAAATAGAACTCACCGTCCTATATGCTGCTAGTGGTGCCCCAAGAATGATGTATTTGCAAACAAAGGGTACAAATAATGCTATTTTAACGAGGAACAAGACAAATCAGTGAAAGGATTGACCCATCTAAGTCATACGAGCAGCCCCTTTTTTTTCCGAAAAGAAAAAACAAGGAAGCAAGGGAAGCAAAGAAATGAAGTAAATGCTATTTTTTTTTTCGAAGCAAGAAGAAAAGAGGAAGAAAATGTAACTCACAGTGTTAGGCTATGATAGTTCACAGCCATCTTCTATTTATAGTGTTAGATTCTTACTATTATTGATAAAAGATAAGATGGAATTTAAATTTTGAACTTTTAAATATTTTTGTTGCAACAACCTTTATTTTATCAACTAAAATATAGATATAATTTGTTAAATATAATCCCTTAAGGATCGGAACCACCAAGGGTACGGCAGTTCCAAGCACTATCCCGTTTGCAACCATGCACTTCTAACGTTATTGTCTTCAAAAAGTATATATGTATTCAAAGTTTTATATTTGCATTATTTGTTCAGTCATAAAAAAATTACAATAATAATAATAAAATAAATAAGATTATAATAAGTTTCCATTTATTTATATATATTTGTGCATTATAATATTCAGCGCTAGTCCTTATAATAGTATAACAAAAAATAATAGTATAAGATATGTCTCAATAACAACCCAATATTTTGGGGTGTTACAACTCTCCCCTCCTTAGAAAAGAATTTCGTCCTCGAAATTCACACCTTCTAAGAGACGTGGGAATTGCCGTCACCACTCCTCTTCTAACACCCATGTTGCCTCCTACGTTCCCTCATCTACAATCAAGTCCCTAATAGATCCGTATCCTAACACCTCAACCAAACCTGTATCTGATACCAACTGTAATAGGCCTATCCCCGACCCCTAGGGTCCACTGGGGTCTAATCAAGGGACAAGCCGGCGATCCACCACCCAAGTACTAAAATTCCAAAAAGAAACAGAGGGAACTAATACTTTATTCAAACGTCACCAAAACAAAAGAAAACCACGTCGTTTAATTTTTATTATGTCGAACAATCCAATATTTAAAATTGGCTAAAAATCAAAACTTGACAACTAAGTTGCCTTGTTGACATTGAACTCTTCATCAACTCCCTTCCCAGAACATCCTCCAAGGTTACCCCGCTCTCCTCACCACTTTGGTGTCCTTCTCATACCTAAAAACATTTCACAAGCGTGTGAGCTAAAGATAACCCGTGAGAGTTCGATGTGTGTCCGTGAACCTTTATATACGAAAATAATTTTTACAAAACCATTTAAATGTTACAACATAATGCTTTTCTCTTACCTGCATATAATAGTTGTTAGTACATGGCAAAAATATGATACTTTGCAAAAATATTAACGTCAAGTAATTTTCTTGAATTTAAGTCTATTAATTGCTTGACACCGACTTGGCTTAGTCGATGAGTCATTACCAACCAACTCCAAAGATGTTTCTCTCGCACTTCACAAGCAAGCAAGCTATTGCCTCGACAATTCCGGCCGATTGTCGGGGAAAGGATTCAGACTATCGCTGTGTGAACCTCCCAAAAGGCTCCAGCCAACCCCACTGCCCTCTGAACCATGACATAGCCGTCGGCCCTTGCTTTCCCGGCCATGCACATGGAACATTGGGGAAAATTTTTGGTACTAGACGTTAAGAGGCCCCGAAAAGAAATGCTAGGAAGAAAAAGAGGAAGAAGAAAAGAGGAAATGCTATTTTTTTTTCGAAGCAAGAAGAAAAGAGGAAGAAAATGTAACTCACAGTGTTAGGCTATGATAGTTCACAGCCATCTTCTATTTATAGTGTTAGACTCCTTACTATTGATAAAAGATAAGATGGAATTTAAATTTTGAACTTTTAAATATTTTTGTTGCAACAACCTTTATTTTATCAACTAAAATATAGATATAATTTGTTAAATATAATCCCTTAAGGATCGGAACCACCAAGGGTACGGCAGTTCCAAGCACTATCCCTTTTGCAACCATGCACTTCTAACGTTATTGTCTTCAAAAAGTATATATGTATTCAAAGTGTTATATTTGCATTATTTGTTCGGTCATAAAAAAATTACAATAATAATAATAAAATAAATAAGATTATAATAAGTTTCCATTTATTTATATATATTTGTGCATTATAATATTCAGCGCTAGTCCTTATAATAGTATAACAAAAAATAATAGTATAAGATATGTCTCAATAACAACCCAATATTTTGGGGTGTTACACGTTGGCTCATGACGTGAATAGTGTTTAATATGTTACTGATGGATATGAGTGGCATGATTTTGATCTTGACTTAGTAAAGCATAGCTGTTTTTGATTAACCATGTATTGATCTGAGTGTTATTTTCTTTTCGACTTTTTGCTCGGGACGATCAATAGCTAAGTGGGGGGTAGTTGATAACGCTCTAAATGGTACTAATAATTCTACCTTCATTCACCCCAAATTCTGCTCAAGAGAGGATAGATAGGCTCATTATTATGTGGAATATATGTTAAATGCTATGTGAGTGTTTCCAGGATCGTAATTCTGCATCTATGCTATTTTACCGATGTTTTGTCTCGTTTAGCATGTTTTATAGGATGTACCAAATCTGGAGCATTGGAGAACGGGTCTGGACCAAAAGAAGTACATTGGGCCAAGAGATTGAAGTCTAAGAAGAAGCCTACTGAAGAAAAGGAAGAAAAGTAGGCCCGGTAAACCGGCGTCTTGTGGAACACGAAACTGATTCTACTGTATTATCTAGGTCGGGTAGGGTTTTAGAGAGTCTTAAGTCGGCTATTGTATCTATATAAAGCCGCATATACTGAGAGCTTTCATATGATGCTTAATACAATCTTCAATTTTATATATTACATTACAATTATTATTATGCAATAAAGTTTTCTTGAGCTTTGGAGAGTTGTTTTCGGTTTCCTCCATTCTTCCATCATCTCTAGCTTGAGTAGATCGAGCTAGATCTCTATTGTTGAAGGTATGAAGCTTTGAACGTTCATTTTTGTCTTCAATATGGTAGATCTGTTCGTATTTATGTGTTTTAGTTAATCTGCATGTTTAACAACCCCATGATTTACTTATTTTAATCGTACTGAGCAACGTAGATCCAGAAATTAGGAAAAGCCGCCCCCGGTAACCCGGTGGTCTATACCGGTTTACCGAGGCATGTTTTAGAAAACATTAACTTGGATTCATTACCGCTACGTTGATCGGCAGGAATAATTAAAACGAGTAGTAGGTCTGGCTAATCTAGTATTCGTAATTTGTAAATTAACATGATGGACTGTTAGTGAAGTGTTAATTAGGACATCATCTTGAATGGACCACAAAGGCGTGCAGTCAATGTCGATACCGTCTGGCGGGTTAGCGGTATGAGTTAGCGCTCAATATCGGCAGTTCTAGTTCTTTATGCGTATGGGCTAGTTAGTAGTTCGGTGAGGAGAGGGAGAGATACCATGTTTGTTTTCTTTTAGTTATTGTTGGTCAATGACCACCTATATGTTGCTTCTTAATTAGGTTAGAATCGTTTATACTTATAGTTGCATTGTCCTGTGGGATCGACCTTGACTCGCATTTACTATACTACGATGTACCTAGTATTGTTGCTAGTAATATCGACGTTAGTGACTTACACGCGATCACACGTATTAGATGTCTTCTATCTTATTAAAGATAGGGATAAATCTCATCTATCAAAGTGTAGGGACACTAGGTCTGTACGTGGAAGTATATTGGAGAATGCGTACATTAGAATGACAGACTAACTTATTAAGTGTCGCATTATGTGGCGGTTCTGTAATTATCTTGAGACCGGAGTCTTCATGACATCACGGTGTGGATTGTCATACTTTGACACTATTGACGTTTCCCTTAGCCATGGGGCGATATTGCGGTAGTGATTGGGTATGATATTGAAGCATGCGTAGGATTTATGTTGCTCGTCCGGAAATCGTGTATCCTATGATTAGGAGTAAATATCCGAAAGGGCCTTCTTATAAAGAATGTCTAGCTCTCGTGAATCTTTGCAAAGTGGAAGTAATCAGTTACTTCGAGAGAGCATGATATCTAGATTATAAGATACGGCCGTTAATTTATTGACACTCGAGATACGACTGTATGGAAATTGTAACAACGATAGGATTCTATTTACATGGTAACCATTTCACATGAAAGGTATTAGTCATTGCATTTGACGCTTTCGATGATTGAGGGTCATGGCATGTTGCTAGACGCTATCCATGATTGTTAGGTATGAAGGGTATTTTAGTAAATGCACTTTGTACCTATGGCCAACATATTCGGATGCCTATCAGGTCACACACATAAGAACATCTAGCCGGATTAAAATGTAGTTATAGCAAAAACCAAATAAGGAAAGTTTTATCTCGACTATAAAGTGTTTTAGTGATAAATTAATATGGTGGTATTTATTTATTATACATAAATATAATACAAGATATAATTATGTTGATTATATATATATATATATATACTAGTCATAAACCCGTGCATTGCACGGGACTGTCGAACGTCAATGCATAGTGCAATGAAAGAACATCTAAACTCATAAATGTATGTTTTATTGCAATCAGTAAGCGAGAATGAAAGAAAATGAAAATGATATATCTTATACATAAGTAATAAACTTGATCGTGCACAATAACATCAATCATAAGTTGACACAACCAAATACTGGATAAAACACACAACAGCCAAGCCGCAACGACCAAGCTTTATCATCCACAACGACCAAGCCACTTAATATGCAGATACAATGCAACTATCAATATGCAGATGG
Organism: Gentiana macrophylla; assembly: GCA_026214975.1. Classification (NCBI taxonomy): domain Eukaryota; kingdom Viridiplantae; phylum Streptophyta; class Magnoliopsida; order Gentianales; family Gentianaceae; genus Gentiana; species Gentiana macrophylla. The sequence goes on along the minus strand of CM047811.1, from coordinate 146,634 downwards.
TATCTCTTCTCTTTCTAAGCTACTGAAATAAAGGCATGTAAAGCAAAACTAAACTCTTAACTAAATGGAAACGTTGGAGTGCTCAAAGCCGTAAGAACATGCCTCTCTTCTTCCTCCACTTTTGTTTCAAATAGGGGCAACATCCCAATGATGTAAAGAGTCCTGAAAGAGAAGGATCATTGTTCCACAAAAGAAAAACTCTCTCTGCTACATAGAAATATAATATAATGTATTAAAGGAAAGAAGCTACCGATTAAAAAAAAAGAGTAAGAAATGTTGTAATGTATCCAAGGAAAGAAGATACAGATAAAAAAAAAGTTTTTGACCTCAACCATCTACAAATGTAAGGCTAAAACCATCATGGGTGAAACTACATGTCGATGGGTCCTTGGTGGTTCGTAGACCATTGTTGCCAGCGGTCTTTTTGTTCACTCAATGACGGAGACGGGAAAATATTAGCCATGGATCCAAGTCCAAATACTACTGTGAATTTCTTCATCGCTAAAAAACAAAATTAAAACAAAGGAAATTAAATGAAAGATTGTAGAGAGGAAGAAAAAGAAAAGAGAAGAAAAACCGCAAACATTTGCGAAAGTCCTTGATGAAACAGATATGCGCAGGTGAAACACCTCCTCCATGTTTCTACGACCACTTTCTCATACTCGTCAGAAACAGAATTTTGGCCTACAAAAGCTCTATATCTTACTTCTGCTACTCACACTCATCAATCTCTGATGAAAAAAACCTTTGAATCTCATTCAGTGTCAATTAAAGCATTTATGCATCATCATAGATACTTGCACCTATAACGAATGAGTGTTGTACAAACAGTCGATCTACGGAAGGACATTAAGCTATATGGTTATGAATAATCGTTGGTGGGAGTTAAATAGAATAAGTTCAAAGCAAATTATGATAGAATGAGTAATAGATAAGCTTCCATGTCCACTTATAGCTCAATGCTAATATAATGAGTTTGGGATCAAATTGACGTGCAAAAGATAAGCAAAGGCTAGAAACCTCGGATTAATACCACAAACTTGTCATCATTTCCCAAATTCCTTTACGAATAGTACATAGTGTAGCCAACACGCATATACAGTAGCAATGAATGAACACAATTCTTTCCCAAATGCATGACCTATTGCGTTTGTGCTTTGCCAAACTGATTTTACAGCAAACCATTTTGTTTCTTCCACTATAAATTAAAGATGAAACTTATCAAAATAATAGTATTCACCAATATTACAAAAAAATTTAGCACAGGAACATACCCATCTATTTTCAACCCATTCGCCGGCGGAGTTCCCGATTCGAACCTTAAATATCAGATTTTGCATGTAGGTCTTTACAAACACGCATTCCTAAAAATGTGTGACAGCAGAAAATAAAATATAAATAGGACACCAAATCATAGCAGGGCTCGTCATTTATTGGTCGTAGAGAAAAAAAAATACTTCTGAGAAACCTATCAAGAGCAAGAGGAAAATAGGACACCAAATCATAGCAAGGCTCGTCATATCTAGTTTGAAATTCTTGGAATTTATTTAGGTCATCCATTTTGAATTTCCTGAGCATCCCTATAAAGGCCATTGTCGACACCAATTCCGCACCAATAAAATACCTACTAATATTATTATAATCTAACCAGAAAACCCGTGCACATGCACGGGACGATTCGAGCGTAGTAAATATAAAAATAAATCCAGTCATACAAATCTTTTTTTTACAAAACATCAATGATGCATGGATGATATGAATTAGAAATATTTTATTCAGAAAAATTAATCAAACAACAACATTGGTTGAGACAACTAAACGTGAGGATAGAATGGAGATTCCACTCAATCACCCCTTCTTCAGCAAATAGCACATTCTGTGGATGGAATCAAAGAATGATCGCATGGAACTAAGGGAACAAAAAGAGGGGAAAAAATTAAAAAAATGCAAAATGTGCAAAATGAGGCAAAAGATAAGACAACCTTGAAAAGGAAGATGCGACTCACCAAATCAAAGTTATTCCATAGCACCTACCAGGGCGATCTTCTAACTATTTAGAATCGTTAGGAAGTGAATTTCATACATACAACCCCAGCATCAAATCACCATACGGACCATAATACCAAGACAACCAAACTCCATTCACCAGAGTATTTTCCTTGTAGTTAATATGAGAAGTCTTAATCCGTTACTTGCCATGTCATAGTTCTTTTATTCACATTAAAGAAATATAAATCTGATCGAAGAGGAAGTGTTTATGGCATCAACCTTTTCCAATACATACATCTGCAAGAAAAAACAACGAAGCCCCAGAAGCATTTCTAGCAACAACAAAAAAATCTTGAGATATAACAAAAATAAAAAATAAAAAATTGTAACCTTGATGCTTTCTTTGCAAATCACCAATCAGGCCCCTCTTTCCTCAGAAGCAAGCCTCAAAGGCAATTGAGAGAGAAACAAATGTCATGTAGGCTCTGCACCAATCACCTGACTACATTTTTAAATAAGATTACAAAACATTATTCATTTTAGCCCAGATGACACCAATTGATCATTGAAAAAATTAATGTAAAATCACAAACAAAAAAAAAATAGAAAAATGTAAACGATTATAGTATTATTCCTACACACACAAAAAATAAAATACAACACTGAAGATCAAACACAACGAAGAATATATCATCAAATAAGATAGGACCTCTTGTGTCCATATAAATATAAAGAGGAAAAACATAAAAGATAAGACAACTATCGTATGTAAGATCCTACGGTGTTAGAAAACAAAATTTATCAAGCCGTCAAAACAACATTTAGCAGTTCATCATGTGTTACCACTTACTACCAATGTCTCATCAATAAATGATTGTATAAGGTCCAGGCTGGGCTAGACCACCAGAAAAATTAAGCAAACTCTTCCAACAATATTTAATATGTCCCTTACTTTCCCGAATCACATCCTTTAGATTTCTAGGAACAGGCCGGCTTATTTCCCTGTTCATACCACAATAAAGACTAATAATAATAATACCCAAAAAAAGGAGGGGACCACAACAACAAATAGACTCGCATCATCATTGTAACATACCATTTGATGTTTACAAAATAGTTCCAATTTGAAGAATACAACACATAACAACTGGGTAGGGGCGTATCCAGGAATATTTTTTCAGTGGGGTCACCGGACCGTAAAACTATATTTTAACCAACAAAATGACATTTTTAACAACATAAACTACATCGTTTTAATATTTAAAAAAATTCCCGGATCTCAGTGGGATCACGTGACCCACCTGAGTACACACAGATCCGCCTATGCAACTATGGAGATCATACACCACCCAAAAACTATTTGGAACTAAATCTAACTTCCTTTCACCCGCCCTTGGCAGTCATATTTGCAGCTTGATGGGATCAAGCTTCCAAGCATCCCATTTTAGGTTCACTGTAGTATTTTTCGCTCCCACCCAAGCAAAGTGGTTTTATTGATATGTGTAATATTAGATTTATTAATCATTTCAGACCCACATTTGCTCCTCTGTCACTCCTTCCTCAATCCCAATCTTCATACATTATCCTTGCTTGCTCATGGATATCCATCACCAACACAGTGTTAGTACTTGTCTATAAACTTTGTTCAAGTTGTAAATGACGATATCAGGACCCCAAGAATAAAGCTTAATAAAGGCATCATTTAAAATAGTTAATAGTAAGTTTGTTGCCAGGAGCAACAAGATCAAGTTGGTAAACATTAACTCTTGAATTCTATTCTATGGTCGGTGATCCTAGAGTTCCCCTTTACCATTCGGTATAAATGGGCTATTCTAAAGGATCCGTAAAAACAGACCTGGGAAGAAATGCCAATTGCCCTGGATACACCAAAGAGAAGTGTATAATACCTGTACACACCAAAGAGAAGTGTATAATACCTGTACACACTAAAGAGAAGTACCTGTACACAATAGAATTATAAAAATTATTACATTCCCTTAAATCAACCATTATGGTATCAAATAGGAGAAGAGCATTAACAATGAAATTAAATACCATGCTCTGTTAAAACATAGTGGTTAAGTAGAACACCACTCGGATAATGAAGATTAGGCCATGTATTTTTTACCTAGAGCATTCCCAAATCCACATCGATGAAATATTGACAATCCAAATAATGAAGTGAAACAGGTGCTGTAGAGTATCACATTTGATTTCCAAGACATGACAACTTTTGAGAAATTTGGTCTCGAAAAGAAGGATCGTAATTAACCTTGCCAAGTTGTAACAACTTCAAAGATCTTTGACACATGCACCTGCAGAAAGGAAAAGAAAAGTTCATGCATGTTGTAAAGATGTAGGCCCTGCATATAAATGTATCAAGTATGAATGAATCACCAAATTGAAAAAAAATGGATTATCATCTGGCAAGTGCTTCAATGCGAATTCTCTCTGGCATGTGTATCTTGGATCTGTTTTGCGTAGAACTCCATGTCAAACCCAGGAACAACCTGCGAATCCGAAGAAGGATAACCACAGGCTTGAAAATGAGTCCATTAGCAACAAACGACAAATTGCAGCAAACTCTATACAATTATAAGAAAACATGACAACCATCTAAAATTAGAAGAAACATAGAACATCTATGAAGAGTATAGAATGAAGTGTTTTTTTTTTCCTTTACGGAAAAGATAGCACAATAATATAACATTTTTTTTCTACAACAATATGGCAAAGATTGTGAATGGATCATACCTTTCACGGCGTTGCCGGTTCTTCTACCCACCTTTTATGAATTTCCAAGCTTGACCCTCTATTCTCAACCTGACAAAAAGGCGCATTCAAATCTCATGAAGTCATTAGGCATCTGCGAGAAGAAGAGAAATGTAAAAGAAATCGGAGTCTATAAAAAACAATTAGAAGAAACCAAACAAAAATATTAAAGCTCATGAGTAGGAGAAACACCCAAAAAGAAATCGTAAAGGCTCATCCATACCCTAAAATGCAAATCGATGAAGCCCATGAAGAGAACTGGAGATTTGTTGGAATTATATCCTGAAAGGCTTAATAATAGATTTCAAATTTGAGGTAAAATGAAGTGGTTAGGGAGGATTGGATTGTATAGGTGAAACAGGTAAGGGACGATCTTGATTTGTTGCTCTGCGATATCTTCGGAACAAACTCAAAGCAATCAGATCTGCGTGATTATCAGCAGTTGGTTTTTTTTCTTTTAAATCGGCATCTTTATCTGTTTGTTTGTTTAAATCGGCATGTTTTTTTTTTAAATCGGTTTTTATTTTTAATATTATTTATTTTCTAACCGGGTTTGGGTCGGGTAATTGAGGAAACAAAATTAAATTAACCGTGTATATATTATTTATAGATATTCATGTATGGGCGATATTTTGTGTATATGTGATACACATGGATTTTACAAATTAATTAATTATAATATTATATTATTATGTATTAATATAAGATATTAATATATATGTGCATTTATGTGCAAATATGCGTGACATGTGTATATGATGTACATGTGCACATTTGTGATAGATATTTATATGTATAGTATATATATGTGATATATTATGATAATACATTAAAATATAGGGAATGAAATTTCTGAGAAAAAAAATAAAATCATAAATGGAGACATTTTTCTTTTTCGAGATGTTATAAAGGATAAAAACAAAATATTTGGACAAAAATACCCTTTGTTACTTTTTACCCTTCTACAAATAAGAATAAAAGATCAAAGCAGTAATGTATGTGTAAAAATGTCGTAACATTCAATTAAAAAGTAATGTGATCTAAAAACAAGTAATAACAACCACTTTATTTGTTAAAAATAAGTAGTAATAGCCAGAAACGTCATGAATTAGAATGAATCCAGTAACATTAAAATGTCGTAACGTCCCAATAAACAAGTAAGAATGTATTTTAAAAGAAGTAGTAACAACCCGTAAAATGTCGTAAAATCCAATAAACGAAGTAGTGCTAAATTTAAAATATGATAAAGTACATCAAAAATGTAGTAATGTTACAAAATTAATAATAATAACCCTAAACCCTAAACTTTTTCAAAAAAAAAAAAATGACTGTGTGATCTTGGTGCGCCGTCACACATTTCGCTTCTCCTCCGCCGGAAATGCAACTTCAGCGACACACGTCCACCTCTCTCCCTCCTCCCAAATCATCCTCAATCAATTTGGACTTGTTTTGATTTTCGTCTTCCTTGTTCAATCCTCAATCAAATTGGACTTGTTTTGATTTTCGTCTTCCTTGTTTTGATTTTACATCCTCAATCAAATCCTTCTGTTTCCATCCTCAATCAAATCCTTGTTCTGATTCTTTCCTAAATCGAATCCCCGTTTCATACTCGTGATTTGAAGAAAAAGAAGGAGTTTTGATGGGAGGATGCAAAATAACTGGGCCGAAAAGCAAAATTGGTGAAAATAGAACGCTGGTAGAACGCTGGTGGTGGTGGCATCCGATGCCGGAATCGGAATAAAGAAACATGGCATCCATAGCTGCGAATCACAGCTTTGAAGACTTCAAGATAGCTGCGAATCCATAGCTGTTCAAAAAAGAAATGGGAGAGAAGGGGGACGGCTGTTTGAGTGTTTTAGGGATAGAATTATTAGGTTAAGGGTGTTTTGGGAAATTTACACAGGTTTTGTCCTTTCTAATTATCAGTATACTTGGATCCTGTTTTATTTATTAATATGTCTTTGCTGACAAAAACCTATAAAATATATTCAATATTAGATATTGACAATATATATCTTGGAAATATTTAATACAAGATATTAGATATCAATGAGATAAATCTAGAAAATATATTTCCCTTATTTTATTGGAAATTGATTTTCTTTCTCCTCTATCTATTTGGAAGCTTTTCCCAATCAAATTGGGTTGTACATGTGACGCCATTTATCCCTATAAAAAGGGAGTTGTGCCAAGCTATTTTGTATCACAATTACAAGTCTTATTTTCTACTAGAAAATTAAGAGCGCTTTTTGAGAGAGAGTTTTGGGAGAGAGAAAAAGGCGGCCTAGCAGCTGAATTTTTCCGGTAGCAATCGAATGGTGGATTCCAATGGGTTGTTCGTGTGGATCAACTGTAGATGCCGAACACTTGGGCGGCTTCATACAGAAACTACAACCGTAGATGATAAAGCTTCGATCTTTTATATCATCCAAGGTAGTTCTTTCATCTACTTCTTTTATGTTTGTTGCTTAAACAAAGTAGATCCTGGTTAAAAGGAAATAAATATTAAATTCTGTTGCGTTCCAGCGTAGATTTCCTAACAGTGCTATCGGTGCGAGTCTCGAGCTTGCTTAGTTAATTTTATCATTTAAATCACGCAATTAAAAGATGAAAGATTCTTGATTCGCAAAACGATACACGAAAAGAAAAACATATTCGGGTGGTTCTCGGCCGACTGGCGGCGGCACCACCACCGTCCGGTGGCCGGCGGCGTCAGCAGCATCCTGGTTGTTGGTGTCGGCTGGTGGCTGCTCGGTGAGTCCCTTCTTTTTGTTTTGTGTATTTGTGTTTCAATATGGTTCATAGTAGTGATTGGTAATTTCTCTTTGTTTACTTAATCATGTGGCTAACTAATGATTTAAATGGTTTGGACCATTGGGATGCCAAATGACACTATTTGGTTTATGGTCCATAATTATAGACCTATGATAAACATAGGTCTTTTCAAATTTTGTTTGGAATAGACCTAGCTCTTTTCAAAATATTTGATTTTGGAAAGAGCCTAGGCCAAGGTCTTTTTCAAGATTTTGATTTTGGAAAGGGCTAGGTAGGTGTGTTTTGGTTTTGGAAACCAAAGATCTCTCTTTTGATTAGTAATCAAAAAGAAATAAACAAAAGAGACGTAATCTTAATTTTGATTTATTTTGGAATAGTTCTAATTAATTAAAATTAAAATTAAAATCGTTTAAAATTAACCGTTAATTTTATTTCGATTAAACTCATTTAATTAATAAAATGTTAATTAGTTAATTGATTGTATAAAATTATTTAATTGATTAAATGTTAATCGATTAATTAAGACACAAGTTGGTAGTTTTAGATTTTATCTTTTTTTCATAAGATGTTATTGTATGGATTAGATATTGTGATTGATATATTATGATTATATGGACCCCGATTGATCATGGACTCGACCAATAGGATAGATGTCAATGATTTATTTTTCTGTTGGTTAAAAATTGTCTTATGCCGTTATGAAAAACGTAACCTAGTTTATTTCTGCATTTATCCCATTCCCGTTAGCTCGTGTACGGCGTGTGTGTTTATTTTATTAGATAAAATTTATGTAACAAGTATAGAGCAGAAGATGAAGGCCAAAGAAAAGAAGACACAGAGATCCTATTGGCGGTTGCAGCTACCTTAGAGTGTGACCCGCAGTTTCGTCAGTTTGTATTCGAAACCGCACTTAGGAAAAGTCCATGAACATACCGGTTACTTTACGCATTCATTTATTTTGTGCTTGTATTTATTTTATATGATACGATAGATGCATGACTAGGCACGATCTAGATGAATGTGTATGATGTATGTCTATAGAGATAGATATATTTGATGATACCTTAATTGAAATTAATTAAGTGAATTAATTTGTAAAATACTTCCACAACAAAAATTAAGTCGTAATTTTTTCTCCCAATATTATAAGACGGTGAAGAGCCCTTGTTCGGATCCAACTGATCGTCACACGTCGGGAGTTGACCTACCTTGGGGATGTCGTTATTATTGAGATTCGATCGTATTAGATCATGCGAATATTTGGGTTACGACTCGACTAAGAATCTTGCGGTGATTGGCCCACGTTAGGACCGTCTAATTTTTGAGACTAGGGGTTGGCTATCACATAGAGATGTGAATTGTCATAGAGTTGACTAGTCAACCAATGGAAGCCGCATGAGATGCGACCGATAAGTGTACCCACCTTTTGAAATTGAACCGGTCAATCGGCGGGATCGAGTCAACTAGATTGGATTCCATCCACTAAAGAATTTTGAAAATTCTTGAAAGTCAATTGGGAGTAGTTGACTAGTGGGAGCAAAATCATAAACCAAAAGACCATTTTGATTTTACGTGTATAAACAACAACACTCTTTTATCTTTATTTTTATGTTGTAGTTTTTAGCAAACTTTATTTCTATGTTTTTATTCTCGATTGTTAACAACCAAATCAATGACTGTTACCTTTTGAGAAACGTTCTCAAATAAGGTTAAGTAATTTTTAATCCTTTTAAAATAAGCAATGACACGAGCAACTACGTTATAGTAGTTAAAGACAATGAGACTACATATTTGATGTTGTGCTCAAAGACTTTAATTATTAATCAAAACGGAAGCTCATGATATGATTAAATCATGAAATGAGTTTCAATGAATTAATCATATATTCGATACGACGTTGTCCAATGGGTCGTTTTGTCATATGGTGACAATTAATTCAAAACATTAGATGTGTTGAATGTGAATGACCACAATGAATTTCAGAAAGTTTGTTTTCAAAATTGTAAGATTTAAGTATCGACTTAATTCTTTAATCATTGCTTGAAAGTTAATCAAATAGTTCATGTTTTGAATATGATTCAAAAAGGTTAAATAAGCTATCTAATAAACTTGGGATTTTCTTTATGAAATTAAAAACATAGCTCTTATGATTTTTCATAAATCTTATGAAGACGAAACTAAGAAATATTTATAAGTGCTTGAAGGATTAAAAGGAAAGTTAGGGCATGTGCTTAAATAGAGAACTTATCGAGGTCTCCATTCTAAGAAAGTAAGTTGGGGTAAATCTATCTAAGCTCAAGTCGACTATAAGATATATGATATCTTACGAGTATGACTAAGTTAGAAAGATTAAACACGGAATACACTAAGATATGGAAAGTGAAGAAAATGTTGCAGCATCCCCTTTATGGTATTCTGAATCTGGAAAACTGACAGAGGAACTGAATAAATGTCATAGTATTCCAGTTCTTATGTAGAACATGTTTTCAGTTAAATGTTAAGATTTAATGGAAAAATTCAATTGTGAGGAATAAATGTTATTCCGATAAAGTTGAACAGTCATTGAATCTAACATATTATATAGTCGATATAGGTGATGAAATCTCAACCAAATATTTGTATGGCTGTTATCCTTGATATTTTGTGGTTGTTTTAGACTTAGTCTCTATGGAAGAGAAACGTGTAATCAAATGTCATTCTGATGATGTCTGAACCATGTGATTATGAATCATATGGGCGATACGTATCCTATCTAAAGATGACTAAAATACCCTTTTATGAAAAAGGTAGTAGACTCTAGAAAATTGCCTTAAACCTGAACATACTGATGTTTGTTGGCTTATGACAATTAATGCCACAAGTGATATTATTATTTATTACTCTCTATGACTAATTTTAGAAAAAGTCAAGCGTGCTCAGTGAAGTACGAAATACGGAAAGTCTGAAAAGTTCAAACTAGTACGACTATGAGATTGATGAATAACTTAGGAATTAATCTTCAATAGGATTGAAGCAATTAATGCCTGAAGGGTGTTTCAGAAACTGTCTGAAAAGGGAATTAGATTCTCCCCTGAAAGATACCTATTTGGGACACGCAATAAGATTGTGTTTCTATAATGGAATAGCACTTTATACGATAAAGATGTGACGTAAGCCATGCGAAGTATCCCTTACATGTTTTGGGATAGTGCCTTCGTTTAAAACATATACTTAACCAAGTTCCGAAGAATAAGGTAATTCCATATCAGATATGGAAGGCGGTAACCTCAAATCTATCTTAACCGATGATTTAGGGTTGCCGTGCTTTTAGCAAGCAGACAGTGTCTGATAGGCTTGGAGTCTAGTACGACATATGCAACTTTGTGGGATATCTTAGTATGTACTCTAGATGTTATTTACTTACCCGCGGAGAAAAGCATTTGTCTCCAAACATGCTGTCTTCTAGAGGAAGTGTTTCTTCCAAAAGAAACAGTGTGAGTAAATTAAATCTCAAAAGTAGTTTTGAGAACCACAAAGAGATATTCAACCGTTGGAAAGGTGTACAACACTGCTCAGCGCACACAAGTATTCTATGAGTCTACAGATGACCACATGCGTTAAAAGGCTACTGGTGTGTTCATCTTGAAGAATGAAGATCTCATGACTTATGTAGAAATGCTTGAGAGGCAAGATTAAGAGGTATGACTTGGAGCCATAATATCTGAAACAGATTCCATGTGTGACAAACGGGTTATGAACCTTGTCTGTCTTACCTGAAGGGAACGTCTCTAAAAGGTGTAGTATGTCTTTATGAAAGACAGACATGGATGGTAATACGATCACCATAAGGCTAAGTTTAAGGGCTGAAGGCTACGGGGTGTAAACCCTGTAATTACCTTTATACTACCAGCTATGCTTAAATCTATTCAGATAGAGCTTGTTGTAGCTACGTATCATGGCTATGTGATAGTGTTGAAAAACGTTGGGCCAATGGCTTGATGTTTATAGACGATAACATGATTTAGGGACTCAAACAAGTTCCTTTATATAAGTTCCTTGTATTGATAATTCAAAAGGAGTTTGATTTCATCAAAAGGAATGATATGCCTAATATGCAAAAGAATTAGTGGGAGTGTCACAAGTTTTTGAGCAGGGTATTGGATACCCATCACGGATTCAACACCCCATGTCACAGTCAATTAAAATTTGGTAGTTCAAGGTCTTTATGAAAGATCTTGGAAGTAGCAGCTCTTATTTTGGAAATAAAAATCTATAGTGATAGATTTAGATACTGCTTGATTATTAAAGTTCACATTATAGATGAGATGCTAAAAAAGTTTAGCATATACCACATCAAGAGATACTGCTAGCCAGTATTCTTGGGATCTATCTATGACAATACGTCAGTCCTGTGGATAAGGTGAAAGATGATATTTATGGAAGGTTCATTTGCTACGGAAATAGGATCCATCATAAGAGGTTTAGCAGATATTCATACTGCATGAAGAGTCATGAGTGAGTGTGAAAGTGGTTATGATAAATCTCGAGAATGTCCTTAAGGTGTTAAGGAAAGGTTCCTAGTTTATTGATGTTGAAATAGTGTCCAAAACCCAATCGGGTTGGACCAGATCCGACCGGGTCGGATCATTTTTACTATTTCTTTATGATTATACATATATAATAAATGGCTTTTCTGTTGTCATATATTTATTCTTTTAAAGAACCAATTATGAATTGTTATATGATAACGTCCTTAGTATTAAACTGTGATAGAGAAACCATGATAGGAGATTATGGTTGATGAGATCTCTAATCACTTTAATAAGTTTGATACTAAAATGTCACTAGGCCTATGTACTGTTAAACGGGGCATTGATAGCACGAACTTACTAGCACGTATTAGATGTCTTCTATCTTTAAGGGTAGGGACAGATCTCGTTTATCGAAGTGTAGAGACACTTGGACTGTACATGGACGTGTATTAGAGAATGCATACGTTAGACTGACCCACTTACACTGTTAAGTGTCACACTATGTGACGGTTGTGTAATTATCCATAGGAGCGGAGTCTGCATGGCATCACGGTGTGGATTGTCATGATTTGACACTATTGAGGTTTCCCTTAGCCATGGGGCGATCATGCGGTAGTGATCGGGCATGATACTAAAGCATGCGGAGTATACATGTTAGGTCATCTGGGAATCGCGTACCCTATGAATAGGGGTGAATATCCGAAAGGGACTTCTTATAAGAAATGTCTTACTCTCGTGAATCTTTGCAAAGTGTAAGTAAATGAGTTACTTCGAGAGATCATGATATCCAGATTATAAGATAAGGTTGTTAATGCTTGACACTCGACATACGACTGTATGGATAATATTACAGCGATATGATTCTATTAACACGCTAACCGAGCACATGAAAAGTAGTAGTCATTGCATATTGGCTCTCCCGATGATTGGGGGTCATGGACGTGTTGCTAGATGCTATCCGTGATCGTTAGATATGAAGGGCATTTTCGTAATTGAACCTTATGTCTACGGCCAACATATTCGGAAGCCTATCGGGTCACACACATGTGAACATCAAGTCGGATTAAAGTGTGGTTATAGTTGATGACCAAATAAGGAAAGTTTTATCTCATACTATAAAGGTTATAGTGGTAAATTAATATGGTGATATTTAGTTATTATGAATAAATATTGTTGGTCCCTTAGAAAGGCTAACACAAGTTTTGAGGGGGGGGGGGGGGTGAATAAACTTATCCCTAAAACTGGATTTAAAACAAATTAAGGTTCAGTTAAACTTGTGTGGAGTTAAGCTGACTAAGCTGAGTTTAAGTCAAACTGACTTAAGCTTAAAACTGAGTCAACCGGAAGCGGATTAAGTTTTAGCCTTCTTCTTGATCTTGTTATTCTCTGTGAAAACTGAGTGTATTAAACTGAATTCTGATGAATGTCAGTTTGTGAACTGTGAGGTGTATAACAATCAATTATCAAAATGCTGAATAAATAAGTAAGTGCGTAAAGTAAATAAGGCAAATATTATAGAGGTTCCAGGTGGTGCAATCCTGTACGTCCTCTCTTCCCCTGTGGTGTGGAGGAAAATTCCACTAGAACTTCTTGAGGTGAACTGTTACAAAAAGTCCTAAACAATAGTCCTTGGCTAATCCCTAGCATCACTATCTAAATAGTTGTAGAACAGGTAGAATTGCTGCTCTTCAATTGCTTGAACACTGGTCCTTAGAGGGTTGAATTGCCTCTTCACCAGCTACCACCACAAACACAGTCTACCCGACTGCTTGTCACAATTGTCCTTGGCGAAACCTTCCTGGTTTGCTTCGCAGTCTAAAACCTTTGATGTAAAATCAAAGTTGGGCTGAGAATCAATAAATTGATTCTTGTTTGTGGTTCTTCAAAGTGTCTGATTCTTGATAAAATCTGTGTAGCTTGAACACTTGAAGAATTCTAGATATGATCTTGTTATAGCGCAAAGATGTTAGCAATTCGAATGATTAATGCACACGTTAATTCTTGTTAAATCTCTGTATGCTTGTGTGTGTAATCCTTTGTTCAAGGTCCTCTATTTATAGTGTAAAGTCCAACGTTCATCTGACTTCAATTCGAATTGTATCAACGTCTCTCTTATAACGGCTATATTTTACGACCGTTCTGTGCGTATCGATATTTCATCCAATAAAATCGCTTCTTTACAACGCTCGACCGTCACGATCGCTTTTGGATGATCGACATATAAAACTGAGTTTCCTTATCAGTTTTATACTGAGAATGTTGCTTGTCAGTTTATTGACTGACTTGGAGCATTAACTGAGATTTTATTCTTCTTCAAATATCAGTACTCCAGTTTTCATCTCATTATAGTTGACTTAATCAGAGTACACCATGACTCATTATCATCTAAGAACTCATTGTCCTTATGATTCTTAGGTCTTCATACAAGATCCATAAAGTCAATTCAGGTCACCATAATCTTGCATGAAGTCTAACTTTACAGTCTCGACGTAGTCTTCATAACTGAGTTTGAACCCTCAGTTCTTCAATCTTCAATAACTGAGTCTGTGACCCTCAGTTCTTCAGTTCTTCTAGATAAGCCAACTGAGTGCATGTCCTCAAATGAACTTATCTTCTTGATTTCTTGTAGGTGTATTACGAGTCGGTTTGATTATCTTGATGATTTCGATTTTACAATGATTTCCGCTTTTTCGCTTTCACGACACACTAATCATATACTGATTGCTTGTCGATGTAACTTATACAAATATCGGACTCTAGTAAAACCTATACATTCAGTTCTAGACATCTTTTAGCTTTTCACTATAACAAATTGGCTTGACACTTCATCGATGGGGTTAAGATAATACTTTGAATAAATATGATGAATTATCATCAAAACATAAATTTTATTTCCAACAATTTCCCCCTTTTTGACGATGCGAAAAATCTCCCTAAAAGAAAAGATTAAAGATCAAAACAATGTAAAACAATGTAAAACTGGAAACTGGATTTCATTTGAATGAGCAAAAAAACTGGGATAGTTACATTTTTTTGTTCAAAATAGTGTAACTAGATACTAAGTTCTCTTCTGTGCTTTTTGCATGACTGAATCAAATTTTCTTGCTTTGTCGTACTTACGAAAATCATCTTCTAGCTTGGAGTCTATCTTTGAAAAGGTCTTGTTGTAGTCAATTTGACTACCTTCTTTCCATCTTCTCCATTGAAATAGCTTTGGCAAATCTGATTCTTTCAAGTAGTAATTTTCAAATTCTACTACATCTGCCTTCATTTGTTCAGTCTTGTCTTTAATCTTCAGTTTATCATCAATCCTCTGATTCTTCTTATACTGTCCCATTTTCTGCTTTGAGAACATATCAGATAAAAAGTAGTTCAAGGATTCTTCAACTGTCTTGTCCTTGTACTTAGCTTTGATAGGATTGTGATCGTTGGTAAATTTCATCCATAGATCCTTTGTTAGAGCAACTCTTCTGTCTCTAGGTTGACTGTACTTTTCAATGAGCTGTTCGTCAGTTAGTTCTTTCCTTAAGAACTTAGAATCTGATCTGTATCTTTGCAATTCATCTTCAAGTCGCTTCATTTCTCCAAGTAAATTCAGCTTTTCTTCTTCAGCTTCCCTCTTTTTGGCATCATATAACTGATCTACCAGGGCATGGGTTGCTTTTTGATCTTCTGAGATCTGTCGCTGAGAAGCAAGTACTTCCTTAAGCTGAGTTTTTAACACATAGATATGCTGATTCATATGCCAGTGAGCCTGTGCATGTGTTTCCCTATCTAATGCGGCTGAGTCTTCAAGTTTTTGTTTGAGTAACACAATTTCTGAAGCAGAACTTGAGCTTGACTTGTGGATCATCTCTAGTCTTGCATGAACTGAAACATCTGTTCTAGTTCTGTAGTCGAGATATCTAGAGATATTTGATAGAAGACCATTTTGTGCATCCTTGTTGCTGAGCAGAATCTTCAAATTTTCATGAACTTTTGCTAATTCATCCTTTGTGAGGATGTCAGAAGGATCATAAGTATCTTCTATTGGATCCTAAAACTGAGTAACATCTTCAATAATCATCAGTTGTTGATTAGCAGTTCCATCAGCTGCTTCCTGATTGTCAGTTGTCTGATCTCCAACTGGCAATCCTTCTTGCTGAGGTACAGTTTGCGTTGCTAGAGGTTGGGGTTGAGTTTCTGTTTGCAAAACTGTAGCTTCATCAGATTCTTTTCTTGATTCATCATCTTTATCATCATCTTTATCCTTTGAAGTATCTTTGTATGATGTGGCTGATTCTCTTCTTTTTGCTAGTTTAGTGAATCTTTTGAAGCAATTTTCAAGAAATTCTGAAATAGGAAACAGAGCATATAGATCTCTAACTTCCAATTTCTCAAAGAGTAGTTTCTCTTCAGTCTGTAGACTGACATCTCGAGAATCTTCCGGTTTAAGCTTCATCTTCATTAACCTGACGATTCTATCAGCTTCAAAAACTGGTGTTGATTGTTGAACTGATTGATGCTGTAACTGAGAAGTGTGGTTTGTAATGACATTTTCTTGTATAATTTCAGTTGTCAGCTGTTGTTGTTGTTGTTGTTCCCCCTCAGTTGGTGCATTCTCTCTTGAGATTTCTGGGTACAAGCATCTTACAACTGATCTCACTTCTTTGCTTCGACTTTTAAGCTTGATTCCTCTCGTGTTCGCTTCTTGTTTGAGACATAGTTTCTTGACTCGCTTGAGTTGGGAAGTTGTTCTGCGATTTCCTTTGTAATCGCAGCTTTGCCTTGTTTGCTTCCTTCCTTGATTCTTTCTAAGTAAAATCCGAATGATTCCACTAAGTGTCTTCTTTAGTCAGAATCTGTCAACAGTAACTTGACCTTCGGTTTGAGCCATTTTTACACTGTCTAATTCAGCTAAATGTTGTCTCTTGAAGTGATTGACAATATAACCTGGCCAATTGAATACTATTCCATCCCAGATTATATTCATGAGATAAATATTTTCTTCTGACAGTATACTGATGCCTTTTGATTTTCCTGTGACATGTTTGCTGAGCCATCTGCTGAGGTGGCCAAATTCTGGCTTGATTTTGTCTACATGAATACCATGTTTGATTGGTTCTGTAGAAAAAGTAAGTTGCTCAAGAAAAGCTTCTCTTTTCAATGGTAGAGTAGCCCAATCTGTTGTTGTCACAGTTGAGTTTGTGAAGCCAAAGAGTGTCCTTATGACGCTTTCATTGAGAACAATGCGATCTCCATGAACTTTGGTCATCAGAGAGTCTAGTACCAAACGCATATTTTGCCAAAATTGCAAAATTCCTTCTACATCACGTTCTTCTTTGAACTTAACTTCCAGGATGTTTCTCAAGCCTGGTTGTTTCTGAATTTTATCACATATCCAGCTTGCTAACAGAGTGTTTTGACACATAGCTTCATACATTTCGAATGTCAGTTCATCCAACTCTGTTATTAATCTTTCTTGTTTTGATTTTTCTGAGGTGGCCATGTTTGAGTGTGAACACAAAAGTTGATTTTGAGAAGAGAGAGATTTTGAAGAGCCTGTTTTGTTTTCTGGAAAGGGATGAAGATTTTGAAAAACAATGTGAACGGAAGTTGAATAAATAGGTAGGAAATTCTGGCGGTTGAGTAGTACAACTTTTCAAATTCCATGATGGTTTTGGGTAACCGATACATGTACTGTTCTGACAATCGTGGGGTGTACACGCGAAAGTCTGACAAAAAGAATCTATGTAATTTAATGTGATATAACATTTGCCGCTTTTATCTTGTCAACCTTTGACTTGAGTTGACTGGAATAAAAACTGAGACTGAAGATGTAACTTTCAGTTTCAGAAAATTATTCAGTTATAGATTCAGTTGATCAGTTTGAAATTGTTGATGTCAATGATTAGTCTATTAAGTAAGCGCACCCATCATAACAAAGATTAATCCCCTTGACTAATTTTTGGCTTAACTGATTTCAACTGACTTTGATTATCCCTAATTCAGTTCTCAGTTTGGCAAATCTGTCTTTGTCCAATGACTTTGTAAAGATATCTGCCAACTGATATTCAGTAGGTACATAAAGAACTGTTATATCCTTCTTCTCCGCATGATCTCTTATGAAGTGGTGACGTACATCTATGTGCTTTGTCCTTGAGTGTAAAACTGGATTATCAGTGATTGCAATTGCACTTGTGTTATCACACATTATGGGAATCATTCCTTCTTCTATCCCATAATCCCTTAATTGCTGTCTAATCCATAAAACTTGAGCACAACAACTTGCAGCTGCTATGTATTCAACTTCAGCTATAGAAGTTGAGATTGAGTTTTTCTTCTTGCTAAACCATGACACAAGTCTATTTCCTAGTAACTGACATGTGCCTGATGTACTTTTCCTATCCACTTTGCATCCAGCATAATCTGAGTCTGAATAAGAAATTAGCTTGAATTCTCCTTCTTTTGAATACCAAATTCCAACTCCATCTGTGTCTTTTAGATATTTCAAAGTTCTTTTTACCACTGTGAGATGACTTTCCTTTGGTTTTGACTGAAATCTTGCACATGAACCAACAGTAAATGATATATCTGGCCTACTTGCTGTGAGATAGAGTAAGCTTCCAATCATCCTTCTGTAGAGCGTTTGATAAACATCTTTGCCTTCTTTGTCTTCATTTAGTCTGATGTTGGTCCCCATTGGTGTAGAAATTCCAGTAGATTTTTCCATACCAAACTTTTTGATAAGTTCTCTTGTGTACTTTGTTTGGTGAATGAAAATTCCATCATCTAACTGTTTAACTTGTAAACCGAGAAAGTAATTTAATTCTCCCATCATACTCATTTGGAATATGCTTTTCATCAAACTTGCAAAATTTTCACATAATTGTTCATCTTCTGATCCAAAGATGATGTCATCAACATAAATTTGAAAAAGTAGAGTATTTTCACAATTCTTCATTCTGAATAATGTTTTGTCGATTGTTCCTTTGATAAATCCATTATCCACGAAAATCGAGATAGAGTTTCATACCAAGCTCTTGGTGCTTGTTTAAGTCCATATAGAGCTTTCCTTAGTCTTGAAAAATTTGTCAGCTTGATCTTTGATTTCAAATCCAGGTGGTTGTTGAACATAAACTTCTTCTTCAAGAATTCCATTTAGAAATGCACTTTTAACATCCATCTGATAAACTTTGAACTTTTTGTGAGCTGCAAATGCAAGAAATAGTCTGATTGCTTCCAATCTTGCAACTGGTGCATAGGTTTCATCAAAGTCTATGCCTTCTGCTTGAGAATATCCCTTAGCTACAAGTCTAGCTTTGTTTCTGATGATATTCCCATCTTCATCAAGTTTGTTTCTGAAAACCCATTTGGTTCCAATGATATTGACATGAACTGGTCTATCTACCAATTCCCATACTTGATTTCTCTCGAATTCATTGAGTTCTTCTTGCATAGCTAATATCCAGTCTGGATCTTTCAAGGCTTCTTCAATTTCTTTAGGTTCAGAATGTGATAGAAAACATGCAATCATTGCATCTAGTTGATGTGTTGTTCGAACGCCAGCTTGAGTGTCACCAATTAGTTGATCTTCAGGGTGATCTCTCATTCATTGATAAGTATGAGTTTGCATTACGGGATCTATATCTTGTTCGACTGGTTCTTCAAGAACTAGTTCTTGAATTTCTTCATTTGGATCAGGAACATGTAATTCAGGAGTGGTTTGTTGAGTAGTTGGAAACTGAGACTGATCTGGATCTGAGCATTCTGAAATTTGTAGTCTTCCAATGTCAACTAAAACTGGTTCTGGCATGATTGGTAACTGAGAAACTGGTTCTTGTCGATCTTCAGTTATTTCACCTGGGAAGTTTGGTTCATCAAATACTACATGTATTGATTCTTCATGCTTGAGTGTCCTTTTGTTTAGTACTCTAAATGCTTTGCTGACACTTGAATATCCTAGAAAAATTCCTTCATCAGCTTTAGGTTGAAAAGCATGAAGTTGATCTGTCCCATTGTTGTGTATGAAACATTTGCTTTCAAAAGCGGAAACATTTGGTTTTCTTCCATTCCAAATTTCATAAGGAGTCTTCTCATGTCTCTTGTTCATGAGAGCTCTGTTCTGTGTATAACAAGCTGTGTTAACTGCTTCTGCCCAATATCTTTCAGGTAGTTTAGCTTCACAGATCATTGTCCTCCCAGCTTCTTTGAGTGTTCTGTTTCTTCTTTCAGCTACACCATTCTGTTGAGGTGTTCCTGTGGCAGCCAGTTGGTGTAAGACATCATTCTCTTCACAGTATTCAATAATTACGCTGTTAAGGAATTCAGTTCCCTTATCTGATCTTATTTTCACAACTGATACTCCTTTCTGATTTTGGAGTCTCTTGAGTAATTCAGTAAGTCTTTGCTTGGTTTCACTTTTCTTGGTTAAGAAAATTACCCAAGTGTATCTTGAAAAATCATCTACTACCACCAATGTGTACTTCTTTCCACTGATACTAATTGGTGTAATAGGTCCAAATAAATCCATGTGTAGCAACTCTAGATGTCTGGTTGTTGAGTGTTGATATTTTGTCTTGAAACTTGCTTTTGTTTGCTTTCCTTGTTGACATGCATCACATAAGCTGTCCTTCTTATATGATATATCTGGTAGTCCAATGACTAACTGCTTCTTAACAAGTGTGTTGATGTCATCAAAATTAAGATGACTCAGCCATAGCCAACTGATTTCAGATTTTGTATGCACAAGCAAACAAGTTTCTGCAACGGCTGTTGTCCAATCTACTACATACATATTTTCTTTTCTTCTTCCGGCTAGGACAACTTGATAAGCTGATTCGCTGACGACAATGCAGAAATCTTTGTCAAAAGTAACTTTGTAACCCATATCACAGAATTGACTGGTGCTGAGTAGATTGTAGTGTAGTCCTTCTACATAATATACATTCTTGATTGTAAGTCCATTCCTGATTAAGGTGCCATAACCTTTGGTGTATCCAGGTTTGTCTTTACTTCCAAAATTAACCTTTGGTCCCTCTTTTGCAATAAAATTACTGAGACAATCTTTACTCTTTGTCAAGTGCCTAGAGCAACCACTGTCAAAGTACCATATATCTTGCAATAAAAATTAAACATTTTTAGGTACCCAACTCAGTTTGGGTCCATAAGAAGTCGATTAATCGGTGCAACTCTGGGAATATATCCTTTTGGGATTCTTTGGATATTGTTGCACTTGTATTCATATATGTAAGCCACACTCCTATAGGAACTGTGTTTGGACTGTGTCTTATTTATATGATCTCTCAGATCCTTTGGCTAAAAATTATTTCCATGTTGCTTTCTATTATTAAAGCTAGAATGATAACCGTCATTCCTTCATCTTGAGGTCCAGAATCGACCTTGATGCTGGGACTTTCTTGAGAACCGAGATTAGCCTCTCATCTCGAGTCTTGGATCAAATCTTTGATAGGTTTTATGCGGAATGATTGTTATTGTCGCTTTACTAATAGATGCGATAAAATTCCAATCATCATCGAGTGGGATATAGTCTTCCTTTCCCCTCGAATGTGTGTGATCTTTGAATGATTGACATTCTTGGATTTACTTTGATTGTAATTTTTCTGTTCTTGACTTGATTGGTTTTTGTGGACGTGGTCGTTGATTTCCCGATTCGGTTTTCTTGAGATACAATGATTTACCATTTGCTTTCCCTTTGTTGGTAAATCTGGTTGTTTTCTTGAAAAACTGATTTATCCTATGTGATACTGGCTTTACTGGTTCAACAATGTTCTCAGTTTGTGGAAGTTGCTCAGCTACAAACTTAATGCCATTTTTGGTACTAGGTTTAGTAGCTTTGCTAGTTCCATTCTTAGAAGATTGCTGTGTATCAAATCCTAAACCCGTTTTGTCTCCATACGTTTTTCCTGATTTGAATCCGGTAATCGAACTTGATTGAGCAAGTGATTCGATTCTTCTTCTAGCGTCTGATGAGTCGATCTTTGAATCTTTTCCTTATCAGTTCTAGTCAGTTTCAACATTTTTAATTCAGACTTCAATCTTTCAACTTCAAGAGTTAGATTTTCTTTCTCAGCTTTAATTGATTCATAACCAGCTTGAATAGTTACTAGCTGATTCATCAATTCGTCAAGAGTTTCTTCTAATTCTGGATTTTTTGGATTGGAGTCAGCAGTCGAAGAACATGCATTTTGCATGGAAACTTGAGCTTGGGAATATTTAGAGTTAGATTCACATACCTCATTTGGATCTTCCATGTGTGCCATTAAAGCTGTGTCATCTGATAATCTTTCAGTACCAGCTTCATAATCTGATTCATCTCCAGCAAGGAGTGCTCTTCTACCAACTCTTCTTGGTGGAGTCTTCTTGATCAGTTCTGGACATTCAGCCTTATAATGTCCTGGCTTTTTGTAGTTGAAACAGAGATATTCATCGTCTTTTCTTTTCTCAGGAGTCCTCTTGATGAACTTCTGAGTGACTGGGTGTCCACTCTTCATTCTTCGAATTCTGTTCATCATTAGAGCCATTTGTTCTTCCATCTCATCCAATTCACGAACATTGCTTGATGAGTTTTCATGAATGTCATTTGATGCTGCTGCAATTGCTGTGGTCTTTGGTTCCTCCAGAGCTTTGATTATTGCAGCTGTACTTGTAAAATCTTCACTGAATTCATAAGCTTTCAGATCTGAGAAGATTTTGAAAGAATCCTCCATGTCAAGTCTTTTAGATTCTTCCATAGCAGTTACCTTCAGTTTCCAACACATTGGTAATGCCTTCAAGATTCTTGTGTTGATAAATTTCTTGGAGTATTCAATCTTGAGTAGATCTAATTCATCCATGATAGCACTGAATCTTGTTTCCATCTGGTCAATAGTTTCTCCAGATTTAATCTTGAAAATTTCAAACTTTTCTTTTGCCACAGAAATTTTGTTTTCCTTGATTGAATCTGTTCCTTCACAAACAAATTGTAGTTTGTCCCACATTTCCTTGGCAGTTGTGCATTCTTTCACCTTTAAGTACATGTTGTCTTTGTCAAGAGTCCCGAGGATAAAGTCCATAGCAACATTGTTGAGATTGTTTCGCTTGCGATCTTCACTAGTCCATTCGGATTTGGGCTTTGCAACTCGAACTTGTTGTCCATCAACAGTTTGCATATGAGTGATCTGAATTTGGTCATCAGTGAGTACATCCATCATTTCATCATGAGTAGTAGTCGCTAGAAAGGCCTGCATATAGCGTTTATATTCGTCAAATCTGGCCCATGTTGCACATAAGCATCTGCTCTTGCATATTGATTGTTATCCATAGTGAGTGAGTGAAAATTGATTGTTTAACAACCGAAATCGAGCTTTCAAATGAGAACAACTAGAGGAGATATAGAGCAAATGATAACTCGTCAAAGAGATACTGTTTGATACTAAATGTAGTTATCGGAAATAATCGATGATCGATTACTTCAAGCGAGATAAACCGATACTTGAATTCACCTCGGATCTCTTCAACTTAGAAACACCGCTCGATACAAATTGTTGGTCCTTGGAAAGGCTAACACAAGTTTAGAGGGGGTGAATAAACTTGTCCTTAAACTGGATTTAAAACAAATTAAGGTTCGATTAAACTTGTGTGAGTTAAGTGACTAAGCCGAGTTTAAGTCAAACCGACTTAAGCTTTAAACGAGTCAACCGGCAATGATTAAGTTTTAGCCTTCTTCTTGATCTTGTTATTCTCGGTGAAAATCGAGTGTAGTAAATGAATTACGATGAATGTCGGTTTGTGAATCGTGAGGTGTATAACAATCAATTATCAAAATGTCAGTAAATAAATGCCGAATAAATAAGTAAGTGCGTAAAGTAAATAAGACAAATATTATAGAGGTTCCGGTGGTGTAATCAGTCACGTCCTCTCTTCCCTGTGGTGTGGAGGAAAATTCCACTAGAACTTATTGAGGTGAATCATTACAAAAGTCCTAAACAATAGTCCTTGGCTAATCCCTAGCGTCACTATCTAAATAGTTGTAGAACAGTAGAATTGCCGCTCTTCAATTGCATGAACACTTTCCTCCTTAGAGGTTGAATTGCCTCTTCACCACTACCACCACAAACACACAGTCTACCCGATTTGCATGTCACAATCGTCCTTGGCGAAACCTTCCTGGTTTGCTTCATAGTCGAAAACCTTTGATGTAAAATCAAAGTTGGGCTGATAATCAATAAATTGATTCTTGTTTGTGGTCTTCAAAGTGTCCGATTCTTGATAAAATCTGTGTAGCTTGAACACTTGAAGAATTCTACATATGATATTGTTATAGCGCAAAGATGATAGCAATTCGAATGATTAATGCACACGTTAATTCTTGTTAAATCTCTGTATGCTTGTGTGTGTAATCCTTTATGCAAGGTCCTCTATTTATAGCGTAAAGTCCAACGTTCATCTGACTTCAATTCGAATTGTATCAACATCTCTCTTGTAACGGCTATATTTTCTGACCGTTCTGCTGTGTCAGTATTTCATCCAATAAAATCGCTTCATTTACAACGTTCGACTGTACGATCAGTTTTTGGATGACTGACATATAAAACTGAGTTTCCTTAACAGTTTTATACTGAGAATGTTACTTGTCAGTTTAATGACTGACTTGGAGCATTAACTGAGATTTTATTCTTCTTCAAATATCAGTACTCCAGTTTTCATCTAATTATAGTTGACTTAATCAGAGTACACCATGACTTATTATCATCTAAGAACTCATTGTCCTTATGATTCTTAGGTCTTCATACAAGATCCATAAAGTCAGTTCAGGTCGCCACAATCTTGCTAGAAGTCTAACTTTACAGTCTCGACGTAGTCATCATAACTGAGTTTGAACCCTCAGTTCTTTAATCTTCAATAACTGAGTCTGTGACCCTCAGTTCTTCAATTCTTCATAGATAAGCCAACTGAGTCTGTGTCCCTCAGCGAACTTACCTTCTTCAGTTTCTTGTAGGTGTATTCTGAGTCATTTTGTTTATCTTGATGATTTCGATTTTACAATGATTTCGATTTTTCATTTTACGACACACTAACTGTTACAGTGCTTGCCTGATGTAACTTATACAAATATCAGACTCTAGTAAAACCTATACATTCAGTTCTAGACATCTTTTAGCTTTTCACTATAACAGCTGGCTTCAACGCTTCATCAGTGGGGTTAAGATAATACTTTGAATAAATATGATGAATTATCATCAAAACATAAATTTTATTTCCAACAAATATAATACATGATATTAATTATGTTGATTTATTAAATATGTATATAGATACATATAAGTCGAAATTTATACGTGTATATTGATACACATGTATTTTTGCAAATTAATTAATCATGACATTATATTAATTAAAGAATATTTCAGATGCCAATAATGGCATGTAGGGGGTGCAGATTTGAAATGTATTAGATACACATGGATTGTGCAATTTAATTAATAAAATTACCATAATATTAATATTGGATATTAATTGATTTTGAGAAAATAGATTTATGGTATATACAATAAGATATATTCAATCTAAGATATTGTCAATATATATCATGGAAATATATTTAATATAAGATATTAAATATTAATAAGATAAATCAATCAAAGGGATTTTCCTTATTTTATTAGGAAAATGTTTTCTTTCTCATCAATCTACTAGAAGCTAATCCCAATCAGTTGGGGAGACGACTAGAGGGGCACAACTTTTCCTTATTTAAGGGAGACTTGGCTAGCTCTTTTGTACACCATAATTCCAAGAGCTAATTGTTCTTGTGAAAAATAAGAGAGCTTGTTAGAGAGAGATTATAGAGAGAGAAAAGATCGACCTAGTAGTCGAGTTTTTCTAGTAGCAATCATTGGCAGGATTCCGGCGAGGTGCTCGTGTGGATTACTGGTAGAGGCCGGACACTTGGATGGCTCGCCACATCTACTCCTACCAGACGGTCAAAGCGTCGATCTTTTAGATCAACCGAGGTAGTATTACCGTCCCCTCTCTTAGATGTTTATTGTTTAAACGAAGTCAATCATGGATTGGGAAATCAATTTTTGAAATTCCGCTGCGCTACTCGATCGATTTCCTAACAATGGTATTGGAGCGGTCTTCGAGCTTAAGCAATAAGCATTTTTTTATTCGTGTAGTAAATTAGATCCAATAAATTAAAATGCATGATAATGATTCGTTGATACACAAAAGAAAAAAAATGGCAGCGGCGGTAGGCTCGGCCGATTGGCGGGGGCCCACCACCATGAGATCGGCGGCGCGGCGGCAGCTTTGTCGCTTTCGTCGTCTTGCTTCATGTGGTCGCTCAATTTGTTTTGTGTATCTCAATGATTCAATATAGTTCATATTATTTGCCATTTTGATTTTGGTTAAAATAGTTTTAAATTAGAAAATTAAATCAATTTATTATTGATAGTTAATATTATTTCGATTAAATTTATTAATTAATTAAACGTTAATTAATTAATTGATTAGATGCTATAAGACGCAAGTAGTTAAAATTTAAATTTTATCTTCTTCATAAAATATTGATTGTATGGATTAGATAGTAGATATAATATGATTATATGAACCCCGATTGATAATGGACTCGACCAATATGATATATGTGAATGCTTTATTTTATGTTTGTTTTATTGTTGTCCTAGACCGTTATGAAGAACGTGTCCTAGTTTTATTTTTGCATTATCCCATTCCAGTTCTTTCCCCACGTACGCGTGGCGGGTGTAAATTTTATTAGATAGATGTTTTATGTAAAATAAATTGAAGACAAGGATGAAGACCAAAAGAAAGACGAATAAAGATTCCATTGGAGAATGACGCATTAAAGATCCATTGACGGTTGGAACTACCCTTAGTTGTGGCCCTCGGTTTCGTCAGTTTGTATTCAAAACCACACCTAGGAAAAGTCCATGATCATACCGGTTATATTGTGCGCGGAATGTTGTTTATGTTTTACTTTCTATGATATCATAGTAATATGCACGTAATAGATGAGACCGTAATTAAATAAAATTAATTAAGTGAATTAATTTAAAATTACTCCCACGACAAAAATCGAGTTATAATATGTCTCCCAATATTATAGTGACGGTGAAGAGCCCTTATTCGGATCTAACTGATCGGCCCACGTCGGGAGTTGACCTACCTCGGGTATATCGTCATTATCGAGATATGATCATTATGAGATCTCATGAAAATACTTGAGTTACGACTCGACTAAGAATCTTACGTCGATTGGACTACGTCAGGACCTTCTGATTTTAGAGACATAAGGTTGACTATCACATAAACGATGTGAATTGTCAAAGAGTTGGCTAGTCAAACCGTCGCATTGGACGCGATTGGTAAGAAGTACCTACCCGTCGAAATTGACCCGGTCGATTGGCCCACGTCGGGGATCGAGTCAACTAGATAGGATTCCAGCCACTAAAGAATTTTTGAAAATTCTTGAAAGTCAATTGGGAGTAGTTGACTAGTGGGAGCAAAATCATAATCCCAAAGATCATCTTTGATTTTGCATGTATAAAATAACAACACTCTTTATCTTTATTTTATATTGTAGTTTTAGCAAACTTTTATATTTATGTTTTAATTCTTGATTAGTAAAACCAAATTATGACCGTTACCTTTTGAGAAATGTTCTCAAGTTGGTTAAGTAATTTTAATCCTTTTAAAATAAGCGATGACACGAGCAATCGCGTTTTCATAGTTGAAGACGAGGAGGCTACATATTTGATGGAGTCCTCTAAGACTTTAATTATTAACGGAAGCTCACATATTGAACATAACGATATCCAATGGGTCACTCCGTCATACGATGATGATCATTCAAACATTATATGGATTGGATAAGGATGACCGCGTCGAATTTTAGAAAAATTGTTTTCAAAATTGTAAGATTTAATTATCGGCTTATTTCTTTAATCATTGCTTGAAGGTTAATTAAATAGTTTATGTTTTGGATATGATTCAAAAGGCCAAATAAACTATCTAATAAACATTGGATTTTCTTTATGAAAGAAAATTGAAGACACAATTCTTGTGATTTTTCTTAAGTCTTATGAAGACTAAATCAATAAATATTTACAAGAGCTTGAGGGATTAAAATGGAAAGTTAGGGCATGTGCTTGAATAAGATAACTTATTGAAGTCTCTATTTCAGGCAAGCACGTTGAGATAGATCTATCTAAACTCAAGTCAACCCTCGGATATATGATATCCTACGAGTGTGATTAAATTAGAAAGATTAAATACAGATTTGGAAGGTGAAGCAAACGTTTTTGTAACACTTACCATATTCTGAAAATCTAGTAAACTGATAAGGGAACTAAATAAATGTTATTATTTCCGGTTCTTGTGAAGAACATATTTTCAGCTATACGTTAGGATTTAATGCACAAATTCAATTGAAAGGAATAAATGTTATTCCGATAAGGTTGTACAGTCACTGAATCTAACATGCTAGATTATTGTCACCATATAGTTGATATATGAGTGATGAAATCTCAACTAAACATTTATATGGCTGTTATCCTTGGTTTTGTGGCTGTTCTAGACATAGTCTCTATGGAAGGGAAGCGTGTAATCAAACGTCATTCTGAACCATATGATTATGAATCATGTGGGTTATACGTATATTATCCAAGGAGGACTAAAATACCCTTTTATGAAAATGGTTATAAAATCTAGAAAATTGACTAGAGCCTAAACATATTGATGTTTGTTGGCTTATGAAAATTTATACCATAAATAATTTTTTATCTCTCTCTTGGACTATTTTAGAAAAATTTGAATGTACTTATTGAAGTACGACAGAAAGCCCAAAAATTTTGAGCTAGTACGAATATGAGATAAATGAAACTTAGGAATTAATCTTCAATTGGATTGAAGCAATTAATAACTGGAGGGTGTTTCAGAAGTCTTCTGAAAAGGAATCATATTCTCCCTAAAAGGATATCATTTTGAGATGCGCGATCGGATTGCGGTTCCGAAATGTAAGCGACACTTTATACGATAAAGTTGTGACGTAAGCCATGCAAAGAATCCCTTACCTGTTTTGGGATATTGCCCTTAGCCAAAACACATACTTAACCGAGTTCCAAATAATAAGGTTGAATAAATTCCATAGTAGATATGGGAAGCGATAATGTCGAATCTGTCTTAACCGATGATTTGAAGTTGTCATAGGCAAAGTCCGAAAGGCTTGGAGCCTAGTATGACATATGCAACTTTGTGGAATGTCTTAGCAAGTACGCTAGATATCTTCTACTTTCCCGCGGAACAAAATGTTTGTCTCCAAACATGCTATCTTTTAAAGGAGGTATCTCTTTCAAAAGAGATAGTGGGAGTAAATGAGATCTTAAAAGAGTTTGAGAGCCACAAGGAGAGATTCAACCATAGGAACGTGAGCAGATGCCACATAATGATGAGGTGCAGAACACTGCTTAGTGCACACAAATGTTCTATAAGTATGTGGATAACCTTAAACCTGAAAAGGCTGCTGGTATATTCATTTTGAAGAATGAATATCTCATGACTTATGAAGGAATGTTTGAAGGCAAGATTGAGAGATATGGCCTGGGGCCATACTATCTGAATTAGATTCCATTAGTGACAACCAGGTTGTGAACTTAGTCTGTCTTACCTAGAGGGAATGTCCTTGAAAGGCTAACATGGATAGTAATATGATTACCATAAGGTTATAGTGACGGCTGAAGGGTACGGGGCGTAAACCTTGTAATTATATTTATGCTGCCAGCTGAGCCCAGTTCTATTCAGACTATGCTTTATGACTTTGTATCATGGCTATATGATAGCGTTGAAGACGTTGGGCAAACAACTCGATGTTCATAAACGATAACATGGTATGCGAGTCCACGAGATCCATTTATGGACTAAAACAAGTTTCTCTGGACAATTTCTTTGTTTGATAATCAAAGGAGTTTGATTTAGTCAAAAGAAGGGATATGCCCAATGTGCAAGAGGGATAGTGGGAATGTGTTACGATTTTTGAGTAAGGTATTGGATGTCTCTCTTGGGAATTATCACCCCATGTCACAGTCATGTTGGACATATTTTTAAGTTTTAATGATGAGTGCCAGACTAGCTGTTATAGAGCAAAGGCAAAAAGATGTCTAGATTGAATGTATAGGTTTACTAGAGTTTGATCTTTGTATAGGTTTGATCAAACAAGCACTGTAAAGTGGTCAGCTGACTTTAGCAGCAGACATGTCTAGTCAAGTGAATTTGTCTGGTCGATGAGACCAACTAGGAACCTCTTGATGGTTGAAGGCCGAGGTTCAAACTCAGTTATTGAAGGCTAAGGGATCAAACTTAGTATTTAAAGTCAAGGATATGGAATCAGAATTTAGGGAAGTCTGTGATGACCTAAACTGATTACATATACCTTGTGTACAAGGTCTAAGTTCCATATGTTAAGTGGTGATTGGAACTTTGTTATAATTAAAATGGTGTACTCTAACTTCACAATAAAAGTTAGATTAAAGGCAGTCAGCTGAAGTGTTATTAAAACACATAAGACTTAAACCAGCTGACACTTATGTACATCAGCAGACTGATATAAGCCAAATATCTGCTGAATGTAAATCTTGATTTAATCAAAGTTACATTGGAAGATTAAATGGAGAAGGATGGATTACAAGCCTTGATTTAATCAAAAAATCAATGGTCAAGATAAAAGGAACGTTGGAAAGATTCAGAGAATTATCCAATGGTTATAAGTCAAAGGGTGGGCAGTTTGAAACCGACAAAAGGCGATCGACGATTGTCGATTTATGAATGATGACAAAAAGCAAGTCAAGATGGAGACAAGTCTGAAATGGCTATTTGAAATTCAAACACAAGTCACATGATTCACACCTATAAATAGGGAACTCCTGACTCAGTTTGAAGATGATGAACAACATATAATCCATATGAAGCTATCAAGTTCTTAATCAAGAAAAACACCATGCTGACACATACTGAGCTTAAACTTGCTGATCAAGAAATTTCTTCAAGTGTAACCTCCTATCAAGTTACATCAAGTATACACACCTGAAGACTTCAAGCTGCTGATCAATTCATCCTGATCAAGCTGCTGAAAACTGAATCATTACTTGATTCATTCTTTCTTTTACAAGAAGTTTTCCGAAGACAGAAAAGCATCTTTAGGGTGTCAAGAACTTTTGTTTGTGGTGGAGCTAGTGAAGAGGCTATCCTACCCTTCAAGGACCAGTGGAATACTTTAGAGCAGCAATCTCACCTGTTTCAAGTGTTCAGTTTGTGAAGCCATAGTCATTGGTGAAGGACAAACAGTTTAGGTATTTTTGTAACAGCAACCTCACGAATCTCTAGTGAATTATCTCCAACATCACAGGAGAAGAGTGGACTGACCGGATTACACCACCTGGAACCACTATAAATCTTGCCTACTTTACTTTACTGCACTTACTTTCTGCATATTAGTTTATCAGCACACTGAATCACACACATACACTACTGAGTATCTAATACTTAGTATCATCCTTTTAACAACAAGTAATAAGGCTTAATTTAAATATAATCCGCTGCAACAAATTCAGTAACCTTAATAGTCACAGACTCATCGACCTTGTTTGAGTTTTCAAAACTCCAAAAGTTTTTAAGTGTTAAGTTTATTTACCCCCCCCACTAAACTTAACCAAAGCCTTTTCAAGGGACTAACAATTGGTATCGGAGCAGTGCTTCTGTTCTGAAGTAATCCTACTTTTTGTGCTTGTGAAAATTCTTTGAAAACTTTTTCAAGTTTCTATTTTTCAAAGCTTTGCATCATGGATAACAATCATTATGCTAGGACTATGTTGATGTGCTCTCTATATCGTTTTGATGAGTATAAACGTCGTATGCAGGCTTATCTAGCTACAACATATGATGAGATGATGGATGTGCTAACTGATGGACCACTGGAAATCACCTAATCCATAACTGTGGATGGACAAACTCAGTTTGTTCCCAAGCCAAAAAGAGAGTGGGGTGCTGAAGATAGAAAAAGAGCAAACCTCAACAATATTGCTATTGATATTATTTACAGAACCTTAGATAGCAATATGTATATGAAAGTGAAGGATTACAAGACTGCTAAGGAACTTTGGGAAAAATTACAACTAATCTGTGAAGGCACTGATGTTATCAAGAAGAACAAAAGTGTAGCCAAACCAAAGTTCCAAGATTTCAAAATGAAATCAAATGAAACCATTGAACAAATGGAGTCAAGGTTCAATGCTATCATGGATGGACTCACCCTGCTGAATGTAGTATATACAAAGGAAGAGACCAATACAAGAATTCTAGAAGCCCTACCAGCTAAGGAAGTATGGGAAATGAAGGTTACTGCCATAGAGGAGTCCAGGAGACTACATGAAGAAGACACCTTCAAATTATTTTCAGATCTCAAGGTCTATGAATTCAGTAAGAAACTTGTTCATGATACTGAAAAGGAAGAACGAAACACTACTGCGTTGGCTGCTGCACACAGGAATTTCACCAAGAAATCAAGAAATCAGGAAGAATCCAAGAAAGATATGAGGAACCAAACACTACTGCATTGACTCTTCCGATGATTGAGGGTCATGGCGTGTTGCTAGACGCTATCCATGATCGTTAGGTAGGAAGGGTATTTTAGTAAATGCACTTTTTGCCTAAGGCCAATATATTCGGAAGCCTATCGGGTCACACACATATGAACATCTAGCCGGACTAAAATGCGGCTATAGCGATAACCAAATAAGAAAAGTTTTATCTCGACTATAAAGTGTTATAGTGATAAATTAATATGGTGGTAGTTATTTATTATGAATAAATATAATACAAGATATTAATTATGTTGATTAATTAAATATATACATTTTTATGTATGGGCAATATTTTGAGTATATGTGATACACGTGGATTTTGCAAATTAATTAATCAAAGTATTATATTATTATGTATTATTATAAGATATTATTATATAAGTGCATTTATGTGAAAATATGCGTGACATGTATATATAATGTACATGTGCACATTTGTGATAGATATTTATATGTATAGTATATATATGTGATATACACACATGTGTAAATTGATTTATGTAATACATTGAACATATATTCAATATTAGATATTGAGAATATATATCGTGGAAATATTTAATATAAGATATTAGATATTAGATATTAATGAGATAAATCTAGAAAATATATTTTTCTTATTTTATTAGAAATTGGTTTTATTTCTCATCTATACATTAGGAAGCTTTACCAATCAAATTGAGTTGTTCATGTGGCGCCATTTATCCCTATAAAAAGGGAGTTGTGCCAATTAAGCTATTTTGTATTACAATTACAAGTCTTATTTTCTACTTGAAAATTAAGAGAGCTTCTTTAGAGAGAGAGTTTTGGGAGAGAGAAAAAGGCGGCCTAGCAGCTGACTTTTTCCGGTAGCAATCCAATGGTGGATTCCGGCGGGTTGTTCGTGTGGATCAATGGTAGAGACTGAACACTTGGGCGGCTTCAAGCAGAAACTACAACCGTAGATGATGGAGATTCGATCTTTCAGATCATCCAAGGTAGTTCTACTTCTTTTATGCTTGTTACTTAAACAAAGTCGATGCTGGTTAAACGGAAATAAATTTTAAATTCCACTGCGTTTCCACGTAGATTTCCTAACAGAAAACACCTTGAAGAACTCAGTTGTTATTCAAACCATGGCATTCAACCAACAACACTTGAATTCAATTCTTTTGAATCTTATCACCAAGGATGATGCCAATAAGATGGAAGATGAGGACATCCTTAATGTCAATGCAGCTGAAATGATTGGAGTTCTTGCAGCTATAGATGAGAAACTAAATGAGATGAAGAAAGCCAGAGCTGAATTTATTGATGAGGAGATGGAACTGATAACAAAGTTTTCGTAGCCAACGAAGAAGAGACTTGCTTTGGATACTCAACTCTACAACATTTTCAAGAAACTACCTGTAGATGAGAATGATACTAAACAACAAGCCATGGACAAATTCTTAGCTATGAGGAAGTTCATTTTTCACTACTGGTAGAAACTGAACAAATGGGAAGAAGGTGGCTCTTTGAAACAAGCTGTTGTAACTACTAGTGAAGCAGACCTAGCAACAACAAAGGAAATGATAAAAAAGATGACAACTGTTGAAGAACTGAAGAAAAGTATGTTGATATTTCATATCTTAAAGAAATTCTTTGGATATAACATCATGGTAACTTCATGGCAAGCATGGACAAACATCAACAATCTGAACTTTGTTCCAGCCCATGAAACCATGACAAAGGAAGCTGAAGTTTTTTACAAACAGAACCTGTTAGGAACTCAAGATAAAGTTGTGGGGAAAACTGAAGACAAGCCAGAAACTCAATAGAAGGCTTAGTTTCTATATCTTCTTGTTGTACTTTATTGCATTGTAACTCAATACTAAAATATGAAAAAAGTCAAGTTCTCAGTTTGGTTGTTAGTTTATGTTGGACTTATTTTTATGTTTTAGTGATGAGTGCCAGACTAGCTATTATAGAGCAAAGGCTAAAAGATGTCTAGATCAAATGTATAGGTTTATTAGAGTTTGATCATTGTAAAGGTTTGATCAAACAAGCACTGTAAATGGTCAGATGACTTACATCAGCAGACTAGTCTAGATCAGTAGGGTAGCTGTGTCAGTAGACTTATCAGGAACCTGCTGAAGACTGAAGACTGAGGGCTCAAACTCAGTTATTGAAGGCTAAGGGATAAAACTTAGTAATTAAAGTCAAGGATATGGAATCAGAATTTAGGGAAGTTTGTGATGACCTAAACTGATTACATATACCTTGTGTACAAGGTCTAAGTTCCACAAGTTAAATGATGATTGGAACTTGGTTATGTTCAAAAAGGTGTAATCTAACTTCATAAATTAAAGTTAGATACAAGACATTAAGCTGAAGTGTTTTTGAACACATCATAATAAGGATAAGCTTACTGATGTGTCTATCAGTAGCCTTATGTTCTCAGTAACCTGCTGGACATCAGCAGCCTTATGTTCTCCGTAACCTGCTGGACACATATTTCGATTATTCAAAGGTTACATTGGAAGATTACAAGGAAAGGGACAACTAACAACCTCTGATTTTATCAAACAAATCAATGGTTAAGATTAAAGAGACGTTGGAAAGATTCAGAGGATTATCCAATGGATACAAGTCAAAGGGTGGATAGACTGTACAATGTCAAAAAGCATTCTGACTGTGTCAGTCCTTGATGACGGTCAAATTATACCCGTAAATGTCATCAACATTATCCTTAAATCGAGCCAAATAATATATATTTCGTATTAAATCACTTGTTTATATTTATTATTTAATGTTAAGTGATTATTAATATGATATTGGGTATTTAACTGTTTTTATTATTAAAAGGCCGATTTATTGTGCTATAAATGTTTATTTTGTAGATCACGACAAATCGAGAGGATTAATGTCATTCAATCAAGGATCTCAAGATAATAAGGAAGAAAATCGGAGCATTAATCAAGAGATAAATTAGAGAAATCAGATCAACACGAAAGCGTGCAGTGGGGAACAAGATAGACGAAAGAAACGTTTAACACGTGCAGAAAAAGGCTCGGTCGACCGAGCCCTATCATTCGGTCGACCGAGTATGTCGGTTCGGTCACTCACGGGAT
The DNA here is from genome assembly GCA_026214975.1 of Gentiana macrophylla. NCBI lineage: Eukaryota > Viridiplantae > Streptophyta > Magnoliopsida > Gentianales > Gentianaceae > Gentiana > Gentiana macrophylla. The sequence continues at coordinate 110,862 of CM047811.1, read as the reverse complement.
TTTCACGTATTTACCTTCTAGATCCTTCATAAGTCGGCAGAAACTCCTATATAAGCAGCAGCTACGAGAAATTGTAAATCATACCTTGGATCCCTTCATTCTTTCTTCAATCTTACAATTCATAATATTACTTTGATACAATGTAGAATAATTTGAGGGTTTCCAGCAATTTAAGGGCTGCAATATGTAAGCCTTTATTTTCTGTTTCTTTCTTTTAAGTAATTAATCCCTCCCAATTATGCTTTATCGTTTGAATTAGTTAATCATAGCTAGATGATGTAGATCTAGGCTATGACGTTAGGGATGTGGCGACACCTTGTCTATGGGGATCCCATAACCTACGTCATCCACTTAGTATTTATTCATGAATTTGCATTGTTTAATTAATGCGTATCTTTGTTAGTTTATATGAATGCTTTACAATTCTTCGCTTAACTTACTCAGATGATGAAACGCCGAGAGATATATTCTAAGATGTAATTTGGGGATCGAAATCGATTCGGGTGACCGAATAAGTTCATTCGGTCGACCGAGCCCCTCACATCATCGTTAATTACGCCACGCCTTTATGGTTAGGTTAACCTAGTTGAATTTATTATCTCAGTAGGTATGGCTATGGCTACGTTACTCGCTTAGTTTAATTAAAATCTATAAAAAGGAAATACCAATATAAAACTCTTAGGTAGGCTTATGAATTGCTCTTCACGGACGTTCAGCGTTATCTAGGTAGGTTTATATTTGGGGATTGCTAGCACCTGATTATTCTTACGTCGTAGATTAGCATGAGACTATAACTTGGTAATTGCTAGTTGGACGAGAGCTTGAGTAATCGTTTAGGAAGTACGCCTAACCATAGGAATGTTGCCTAGACAAGGTGTACGGTTAATATCGGCATCCTTGGAGTCGTAAGCGTGTGAGTTATATGAGATGGAGGCACTTAAAAGGCGAAGTCACGTAACAATATCACAGTGATTTAGTGACCTACCGGTGCTATGTCATGTTAAAGAGGATGACTCCCGTAGCCAATCTAAGATAGATACAAACGGATTGACAGTTAATAAGTTCAGTTTATTATATAAATTATCTAGGTCCAAACGATAAAGACTATAATTGGGGAGGTTAATTACGTTGTGTCGAGTCGTGTCTTTACTTTTCTTGTCTTATGTTGGTCGTAGACCGCCTCTATGTCCTGGACATGTTTAATTAATTGTTTGTATATAAGATGATCCACAATTGGTTCCCTGTGGGATCGACCTTGATTCACTATAGCTATACTACGATGGGCCTAGTCCTCTTGCTAGTATTGGTTTATGATGGTCAAGTATATTATAACGTGATTGACCCCGATCAAGTTTTTGGCGCCGTTGCCGGGGAACCAACGGTCAATTTTATATATAAATAATTTTTTTATTCATGTCATGTTTTTCTGTTTTAGAGTCTGTTTTTGAGTCCCTCTGGTTGTCCGCTATGTGTAAAAATTCCAGAATCTGGAACAGCTGGTTTCGCTCCCAACGAGACTGCCTCTCGTTGCCAGCGAGCCTGGTTCTATTTTTTGGGACTTCGCGTGTCTGTTTATCCCCGTATGTTTAATCCGTAAGTCTGATAGCAGCATGGGAAACCATGTTAAAATCAGTCTACGGTCTGTTTTGTTTTTCTTTTGTTTGCAGAAACCAGGGAAGCAATAATCCAAGTCAATAACTTTTCGCGGGCGCTGAGAGAATAACCCAGCAAACATATGGAGCTACGAATCTAAGATGGGAAAAGCGATGGAAGCAATACCTTTAAAGCACCAAGATGGCTCCGAAAAAATTTTAAAGGCTTAAATTCTTCATGGTACAATGTTGAAGGCAAGGTACTACCTTTTTTTTGCTTATGTTTTACTACCTTGTGGTTTTTTGAGCATAAGTTAGCCTATACATAAACCTTAGTGTGAATCTTGGCCCGAAGTGGTTTGTAAGATTATTTCTATTAGTGTGGAAGGCTGCCCCAAATCTGTCTCTCATCTAGAGGTGTAAGGAAACATGTAGTCGTTGAAAGAAGCGTGAATAAAGAGTTCCTCGTAGTTCATTAAAATCTCTTTGTCCTATGCATGAGATTGCTTCTATCGGCCAGGGGAGCAACAAATTGTGTAGTTTAAGCATTCACAATCTAAAGAAGACGTTGAGTTTTGAGAGAACACCATCTTCTGCTTTTGTTGAGTTTTATGGTGATGGCTTCTCGGTGAACCCACCTTAAATAGAAACGAGATTACGCTTTGGGTGACAATTTACAAATCGGAGACTCTTAGTACATTGGTTCGAAATGGTCTAACCATGGTCGGGCGAGTTTAACCGATCCTCGGCTCAATCGACTCCTCCATGTGTGATGTACGTTATGCCAGCCTCCACAAGACTTAGCATAGCCGATAAGCCTTCGGGCTAAACGGGGCTTAATCTTGACGGATTGGCCTGAATCGTCACATATGTTCCAACGAATAAGACGGCGTAGGCTTGCCTATATAACCGACCTTATTCGGAGTACTTTGATTCATTGTTTCTTATTGTCAAGGCCAAAACCGTAATTTTAACTGAGTTTCTTAGAATTCTCTAATTCCTAAAACGAGAGCCGAGGTAAGAGCTTTGTATAAATGGTATGGATAAATGTCGTTTCCTAAGTCTCACAACCAAGGGAAGGGTATTAATCCGCAAAAGCGACAAGCCACCTCTAATAGTGCTAAGAGGGTCAAAGTCTGGCGATCCAAGAATGATAACTGACAAGGATAATCTTTGGAAAGTCGAGCTGAGGACTTTAAACTCAGAACTACTTCTTTAAAACCCTTAGGATTTCTTTTTAGGATTATAGGTTTTGTTTTCTCTGAGTCAAATAAGAGTAACGTGAAATATGTTGAGGTTTTTTATTTTTCCGTGTTCCGATGGCCATTGGGCTAAGGATGTGCAAAATTTTTTTACTCAATATAGGCCACGTGAAATAGAGTTCCGTAGGAGAGTCAAGAAATTGCTAAAGAAAAAGAAATTTAGCAATCCACCTTAAGATGGAAGCATTAAGAGAGCTTGAGAATTACTGAAAATGTAACAGAGAATGATTGGTGCGAACAAGAACAATTTTGGTCAACTTCCAAAACTTTTTAGAATGGTGATCCGAGTGAAAATCCAAAGTAGTGTGCAATTCATTCTTCAATTATCCTTATCTTTCCCTTTACACTTTTTCACCTTCAAACTTTTCGATCCTCTCACCAATCTGCCCCAACAGTTCACATTTCTAACCATTCTTTCATCGCCTCTCTTTCTTTCCATCCGTTTCACTCTCCCACCCAATCTCAATGCCTTAACCATTTTCAACCCACCCATAAACACAATTTCTTACCCGTCCTTTATCTTTTCTTCCCATCCTTATGTGTATCTTTTTCTAAACCCATCATACTCTCAACCTCCATTTTGTTTACAAAATACCTTTGTGTTCATGGAATTTGAAATATTGCTAAGCTTTAATGATATTTTTTTATCATTTTGATTTTCATGATCCTAGTTGGGGGAAGTGTTGCTCTGACCCTAGCTGGATTTTAAAGGTTTTTGGTGCGATCAAAGTACAACTTCTCTTTCTACCGGAAGTTTTAAATTTCACATTTTTTCCGTCTATTCCGGCATTTCTAGATGATCCGTTTTGTTCTACATTATCTCACCGATCCGACCTTGTTGATGACGGTTATGACTTTTATGTGATACATTGGGTTATTAGTAATTTCGAGGAGTAGCTACCTCTCCCTAAGTTGTTGATATCCAATGCAAGCGAGAAGTTTCTGCGCTGAGTACTTGATTTTATCTTTAGCCAATAGGTCGCATTCAATCTGTTATACCTTACCAAGTTTCTCTTTTCCTGGATTGAATACCTTTTCGATCGAGTCACCCTCATGTTTTCCCACGTCGGGTAATGCTTTTTGACATTTGTCTTCTCCACCCGGTTTTAAGAATATTTAGGCGGTGGAGGTTGTAGATGAAGACTACCATATTTAGTTGCTTGTTTATTTTTCTTTCTATTTAGTATTTTTCTTGTCTTTGGTTGTATAAAATAGAGTGGCTTAAACTGTTTTTAGGTATTTATACCTCATTATTGCCACATTATTCTATAACTTCCATAGACACAGTGTTATTAACGGTTTCGTGGAGTTTGTGCCTTATACAGTGTTTTCACTTGCTTCTCCACAACGTCTTCGACATTTACTTGATATTGTTCCTTTACTTGAGAGCCGTTTCAGAGCTAAGTATTTTTCTTAAATTCTCATTTATTTTTGTCATTGAGGACAATGCCATGTTTAAGTGGGGGGGGGGGGGTAGGAGACTTAGCCATGTTATGTTATAATTGAAAATTGAATGAAACGGCACATGATTGAAAAAATTGAATAAATACCATATTAGGTATCTCGTACCCTTAGAATTGTGAGTTCCTAGCTAAGAATTGATAGTAAAGGAACCAAGTTTCATGAGTACGTGATCATTTTATACTTATGTTAAGTAAATTTAAGGATATTCATGCCCGTTTTTGCAAGTAGTTATTTATTATTCAATTACTCAATCTGTGAATCGAGTATACCGCGCAAATCATAATAATTGAAGAAATTATGTGTACACTGCATAGATGATTGGTTATGTGAACTTAGTATCAATATTTATCTGCTGATGTATTCTTATCTTTTAGCCATTAAAGCGAGTAATAAGCTTGAGGCGTACTGTGTTTTAGCAAAATGTTAGACATCTGGGCTTGTAGTAACATTACCAAAGTAGCCCCGCTTGTGGTAATATTCGATGCTATACATGATCTAAGATAGGGGATACTCTAAAAAGTTTTCTTCCTTGAGATTAGTAGTATTTGAAAATATGAAAAGAATTGAAGAAATTCAACTTTTAAGAGGCTTTGAGTAGTACTCGGTCTCCAAGTCCAAAATCCCTATAGATACGCTCTTGCTTATTGCTCTAGTGCTCTAACCATTGCGAGGCATAAGAAGTATGAATGCCGAGGTTTGGTAGGTTGAGATTGCGGTTAGCATAAACTCTAATCTTGCCACGAATATATAAAACTAAATGCACATGCACACATCACTTCGATTCATAATAAGTAGTGAATAATTGATATCTTATGAGCATGACTAGTATGAGTTGACTTGAGTTTCTTGTGTAAGTATGATTTGACCATAGAAAATGTTGTCTTGGGGAATGACTTATTAATGCTTTGTTCGGGACGATCAAAGTCTAAGTGGGGGGTAGTTGATGACGGTCAAATTATACCCGTAAATGTCATCAACATTATCCTTAAATCGAGCCAAATAATATATATTTCGTATTAAATCACTTGTTTATATTTATTAATTAATGTTAAGTGATTATTAATATGATATTGGGTATTTAACTGTTTTTATTATTAAAAGGCCGATTTATTGTGCTATAAATGTTTATTTTGTAAATCACGACAAATCGAGAGGATTAATGTCATTCAATCAAGGATCTCAAGATAATAAGGAAGAAAATCGGAGCATTAATCAAGAGATAAATTAGAGAAATCGATCAACACGAAAGCGCAAAGTGGGAACAAGATAGACGAGAAAACGCTTTAACACGTGCGAGAAAAAGGCTCGGTCGACCGAGCCCTATCATTCGATCGACCGAGTATGTCGGTTCGGTCACTCACGGATTTTCGCGTATTTACCTTCTAGATCCTTCATAAGTCGGCGAAACTCTCCTATATAAGCAAAGACTACGAGAAATTGTAAATCATACCTTGGATCCCTTCATTCTTTCTTCAATCTTACAATTCATAATAAAACTTTGATACAATGTAGAATAATTTGAGGGTTTCAAAGAATTTAAGGCCGCATGATATGTAAGCCTTTATTTTCTGCTTTCTTTCTTTTAAGTAATTAATCCCTCCCAATTATGCTTTATCGTTTGAATTAGTTAATCATAGCTAGATGATGTAGATATAGGCTATGACGTTAGGGATGTGACGACACCTTGTCTATGGGGATCCCATAACCTACGTCATCCACTTAGTATTTATTAATGCGTATCTTTGTTAGTTTATATGAATGCTTTACGAATTACTGTTTAATCTGTTCTGTATGATGAAACGCTGAGAGATATATTCTAAGATGTAATCTGGGGACAAAATCGATTCGGGTGACCGAATAAGTTCATCCGGTCGACCGAGCCTATTCACTCGGTCGACCGAGCCCCTGTCATCTGTTAATTACGCCACGTCTTTATGGTTAGGTTAACCTAGTTGAATTTATTATCTCAGTAGGTATGGCTATGGCTACGTTACTCGCTTAGTTTAATTAAAATGTGTAAAAAGGAAATACCAATATAAAACTCTTAGGTAGGCTTATGAATTGCTCTTCACGGACGTTCAGCGTTATCTAGGTAGGTTTATATTTGGGGATTGCTAGCACCTGATTATACATACGTCGTAGATTAGCATGAATTGCTCTTCACGGACGTTACTCGCTTAGTTTAATTAAAATGTGTAAAAAGGAAATACCAATATAAAACTCTTAGGTAGGCTTATGAATTGCTCTTCACGGACGTTCAGCGTTATCTAGGTAGGTTTATATTTGGGGATTGCTAGCACCTGATTATACATACGTCGTAGATTAGCATGAGACTATAACTTGGTAATTGCTAGTTGGACGAGAGCTTGAGTAATCGTTTAGGAAGTACGCCTAACCATAGGAATGTTGCCTAGACGAGGTGTACGGTTAATATCGGCATCCTTGGAGTCGTAAGTGTGTGAGTTATATGAGATGGAGGCACTTAAAAGGCGAAGTCACGTAACAATATCACAGTGATCTAGTGACCTACCGGTGCTATGTCAAGTTAAAGAGGATGACTCCCGTAGCCAATCTAAGATAGATACAAACGGATTGACAGTTAATAAGTTCAGTTTATTATATAAATTATCTAGGTCCAAACGATAAAGACTATAATTGGGGAGGTTAATTACGTTGTGTCGAGTCGTGTCTTTACCTTTCTTGTCTTATGTTGGTCGTAGACCGCCTCTATGTCCTGGACATGTTTAATTAATTGTTTGTATATAAGATGATCCACAATTGGTTCCCTGTGGGATCGACCTTGATTCACTATAGCTATACTACGATGGGCCTAGTCCTCTTGCTAGTATTTTTTTATGGTGGTCAAGTATATTATAACCTGATTGACCCCGATCAGTCCTATGAACAGTGACATAAAGCAAGTCAAATGGGACAAATCTGAAACGGCTATGTTTGAATTTCAAACATAAGTCACAAGGATTCCTACCTATAAATAGAGGACTCCTAATTCAGATACAAGAGATGATTTTTGATGAACATTGATGAAGATTAAGAGCAATCAGAATTAAATCAAGAAAAACACCATGCTGACCCTACTGAGCATAAAGCTACTGATCCAGTATAATTCTTCAAGTGTAATCTGCATTCAAGCTACATCAAGTTTACACACTTGAAGACATCAAGCTGCTGATCATTTCATCCTCGATCAAGTTTGTTGAAAGTCAATCACTTACTTGATTCAAACTTTCTTTTATAAGAATCTCATCAAGACAAGTGAAGCATCTTTGGGGTGTGAAGGCTCGTTGTTTGTGGTGGGGTGGTGAAGAGGCAATCCTACCCTTCAAGGACCAAAGGAAGACTTTGGAGCAACAATCCTACATGTTCCAAGTGTTCAGTTTGTGAAGCCATAGTTATTGGTGAAGGACAAGTAACTTAGGATTTTTGTAATCGCTATCTCAAGAATCTCTAGTGAATTACCTCCAACATCACAGGAGAAGAGTGGGCTGACAGGATTACACCACCTGGAACCACTATAAAATCTGCCTACTTACTTTCTGCATTTATATTCTATATTTAGTTTATCAAGCACATCAATCTACTGAATCTAGCAACTGAACTCACACACATGTTAGGAAATCACTAGTTTAACGCAGCGGAATTTAAAATTTTGATTTCCTTTTCTAGATCGTTCTTCGTTTAATGCAATAAACACGTTAAGTAGTTCGATGGTTATACCTTAGATGATCTACAAGATCGTCTCTTTGACCGCCAACGGAGAGTAGTTCAATGCGCAAGCCGTCCACGCGTCCGGCCTCTATCGCTAATCCACACGAACCCCTCGCGGAATCCTCCTTGGATTGCTATCGGAAAAACTCCGGTGCTAGATCGACCTTTTCTTCCTCACAAACTCACTATGGAGAGCTCTCTATTTTACACAAGAATTATGAACTCTTGCAATTGTGTTGTTCAAAAGAGCTTGACACCCACTTCCTTTTTATAGAGGAGGTGGCGCCCCAAATTGAGTGTGGAGGAGAAGAAAACCTTTTTCTAATAAAATAAGGAAAATCAATTAGATTGATTTATCTCTTTAATTATAATTTATTTTGTCAATATCATATATTGATTATAATCATCTTATTACCATAAATCTATTTTTCAAAATCAATTAATATCTTATATTAATATCATGACAATCTTTATTAATTAAAGTGCACAATCCAAGTGTATCTTATACACACAAAGTGGCGCCCTTTAGTCAACAAATTGACTTCGGAATATTCTTTAATTAATCTAATTTATATATAATTAATATCTTGTATTTTATTTATTCATAATAAATAAATACCACCATATTAATTTACCACTATAACCTTTATAGTCTGAGATAAACTTTCCTTATTTGGTTATCAACTATAACCGCATTTTAATCCGACTCGATGTTCATATGTGTGTGACCCGGTAGGCTTCGAATATGTTGGCCGTAGACACAAAGTGCAATTTACTAAAATGCCCTTCATACCTAACGATCACGGATAGCGTCTAGCAACACACCGTGACCCCAATTATCGGAGGAGTCAAAAGCAATGACTACTACCTTTCATGTGAAGCAGTTACCGTGTAACTTACAATCCTATCGCTATAATAATATCCATACGATCGTATCTCGAGTGTCAATACATTGACGATCGTATCTTATAATCTGGACATCATGCTCTCTCGGAATAACACATTTACTCCCACTTTGCAAAGATTCTCGAGAGCTAGACATTCCTTATAAGAAGGCCATTTCGGATATTCAATTCCAATCATAGGATACGCGATTCCCGGACGACCAATCATGTATACTCCGCGATGCTTCAATATCATACCCAATCACTACCGCATGATCGCCCGTGGTTAGGAGAAATCTCAATAGTGTCAAAGCATGACAATCCACACCGTGATGCCATGAAGACTCGGTCAAAGGATAATTACACAACCGCCACATAGTGTGACACTTAATGTAAGTGGGTCAGTCTAACGTACGCATTCTCTAATACACGTCCACGTACAGTCCAAGTGTCTCTACACTTCGATAGACGAGATCTATCCCTATCTTCTAAAAGATAGAAGACATCCAATACGTGCTAGTCCGATTATACTATCAATGTCCCATTTGATAATATGTAAGACTAGAGACATTTAAGTACCAACCTTGTTATAGTGATTAGAGATCTCATCAACCATAATCACTATCATGGTTTCTCTATCATAGATTGATACTAGGGACGTTACTATATATATACAACAAATAATATGAAGACAAACAATATATAATAACATAAGTGCTTTTATTAATCATAATAAAGTTATTACATGAACTAAATAGATCAGTAAAGACCCGACCGGTCGGATCCGGTCCAACCCGATTGGGTTTAGGACACCTTTCCAACAATCTCCCACTTGGCCTAAAGCCAATCACCCATATGCCTAAGCCCGTGCAAGTGAACATGTTTCTCATGCTTAGCTTGAGACAACGCCTTGTTAACGGATCGGCTATATTATCATCCGTGTGGACTTTCTCTATCTTTACATCTCCTCTATCTACTATCTCTAATCAAGTGATAGCGCCAGTAGCACATGTTTGGACTTCGATGAGACCTTGGTTCCTTTGATCGAGATATCGCCTCCATTATTATCACAAAGATGCAGGCACTTTGGACCTTCAATGGAGGGAACCACACCAAGTTCAGTAATGAACTTCTTCATCCAAACTGCTTCCTTTGCCGCCTCCGAGGCTGCTATGTATTCGGCTTCCGTTGTAGAGTCTGCAGTAGTCTCCTGCTTGGAACTCTTCCAGCTCACTGCTCCGCCGTTAAGCGTGAAAACAAATCCAGATTGTGACTTAAAGTCATCCTTGCATCGCTTTAGGCGGCATCCGTGTAACCTCGTAATACTAAGTCATCGTTCTCGAAAACCAGGAACATATCCCTAGTACGTCTCAAGTACTTAAGGATATTCTTGACAAACAATCCAGGTGACCATCACCTGGATTGGTGGTACCTACTAGTCATACTAAGAGGGTGCGAGACGTGCGGTCTTGTGCATAACATGGCATACATGATAGACCCAATTGCCGAAGCATAAGGGACTTTACTCATTTGTGCCCTTTCCTCCTCTCGTCTTAGGACTCATTCCTTCGACAGTAGACCCCCATGTGACATGGGCAACAATCCTTTCTTGGGTGCTCCATGCTTTGAATCTCTTCAAAGATCTTGTCTATGTAGGTGGATTGCGACATGCCAAGCAACCTTTTAGATCTATCTCTATAGATCTTTATTCCCGAGAATATAAGTTTGCCTCACCCAAGTCCTTCATTGAGAAGTTCTTGGATAACCAAGCTTTGACTGATTGTAACATAGGCACATCATTCCCTATGAGCAGTATGTCATCCACATAAAGCACTAGGAACACAATGGCACTCCCACTAACCTTCTTGTAAACACAGGGCTCATCTTCGTTCTTGATGAAATCAAACTGTTTGATAATCTCATCAAAGCGAAGATTCCAACTCCGAGAAGCTTGCTTTAATCCATAAATGGATCTTTGCAGTTTACACACCATCCTGGCGTCATTGGTTGTGAAACCCTCAGGCTGTGTCATATACACTTCCTCGAGACGAGTTTCCCGTTAAGGAAAGCTTTGTTTTCACATCCATCCGCCAGATTTCGTAATCATGGTATCTTTGCAATAGCGAGCAAAATTCTAATGGATTTTAACATGGCAACAAAGCGAGAAGGTTTCATCATAGTCACTCCTTGTCTTTGCTTATAACCTTTTGCCACCAACCTAGCCTTGTAGGTGGTCACGTTATCGTCCATGTCGGTCTTTCTCTTAAAGACCCATTTACACCCTATGGGAACTATTCCTCAGCGGATCAACTAAGTTCCAAACTTGGTTGTCCTTCATGGATTCCATTTCAGAATTCATGGCTTCTAGCCATTTCTCTTTGTCATGCCTTAATAGCACTTCCTCATAAGTTCTAGGGTCCTTATCTTCCATGAGATACACGCCGAGTGTACCTTTCGGGTTCACGGCGTTCCTGGTGGATCTTCGAGGTGCAATTGTGTCTACGGTAGAGGGTGGCGCCACATTTGTATGTGGTGTCTCCTCTACTTCCATCAACGGACTGTTATCCGTAAGTGGTTCTCGAATTTCTTCAAGATCAATCTTACTCCCACCGACCCTATCCGAATAAACTCTTTCTCCGTAAAGTGGCGATCCCGGCAACAAACACCTTTTGTTCCTCGGGGTGGTAAAATTGGTATCCTCTAGTTTCTCTAGGATATCCCACAAATGTGCATTTGTCGGATCGGCCTCCAATTTGTCGGCATCATCCGCTTCACATAAGTTGGACAACCCCAAGGTTTAAGATATGCCAGATTTGGTTTCTTCTTGGCCCATACCTCGTATGGTGTAGAATCAACCGTCTTTGATGGAACTCGGTTCGATGTATAGGATGCGGTTTCTAGAGCATACCCCAAAACGATTTTGGAAGAATCTGCATAGCTCATCATGGATCGCACCATGTCTAACAAGGTGCGGTTCCTCCTCTCGAACATGCCATTCATCTGTATGCGTTCGGGAGGAGTCCATTCAGTAGAATCCCATTCTCCTTCAAATAATCTTGAAACTCTCCATCTAGGTATTCTCCGCCTCGATCGGATCGAAGTGTTTTGATTTCTTTACCTAGTTGTTTCTCCACTTCACTTCGAATTCTTTGAACTTTTCAAGGCTTGATTTATACTTCATTAAGTATATATAACCATAGCGAGAATGGTCATCGGTGAAAGTGATAAATAAGAGTATCCTCCTTTGGCTTGAATCGACATTGGGCCACACACATCAAGTATGTATAAGCTCAAGCAATTCATTGGATCTTATCCTTTGCCACTAAAAGGTGACTTTGTCATCTTGCCAAGTAAACAAGCTTCGCATGTATCAAGCGATTAAGAATCGAATTGATCCAACATTCCATCTTTATGGAGTTTGGAAATGCGATTCTTATTTATATGGCCAAGTCTACAATGCCATAAGTAGGATTCATTCAAGTCATTTGTTTTGGCTTTCTTGTTATTTATATTAAGTACGTCAACATTCATATCTAATATGTAGAGACCATTGCTAAGTATGCCAAGACCATAAAAGATTCCATCACGTGAAAAGAACAACATTTATTCTCAACGTAAAAGAAAATCCATCAACATCTAATGCGAGAATAGAAATAATGCTCTTCGTAAGAGCGGTGAACAAAATAACGATTATTGAGTTCTAGTACTAGCCCACCGGGAAATGAAAGAAAATAAACTCCTACGGCCAAATAGCGAGCAAGAACACTTGCTCCATTTCCAACGCGTAGGTCCACCTCACCTTTCCTCGGATCTCTAGTTCTTCTTAGTGCCTGCATATTCGTTGCAAATATGAGAACCACAACCATGCTCTAATACCCAAAGTGGTTAGACTTAGAAGAAGTAATGTTGATCTCAATCATAAATATACCTGAAGTCGAAGCATCGAAATGTTTCTTCTTGGTACTCAAGAAGCTTTTGCGATTTCTCCTCCAATGTCCGGTCTCACCGCAATGAAAGCAAGCATCCTTGGATTTGTCTTTTGCTATCTTAGGCGTTGGCTTAGGTGCGACCTTCGCCTTCTTGGACTTTTTCTCGGCTTTTGCCTTGCCCTTGCTTGAAGTGACCAAAGAACACTTGCTTTCCTTCCCCTCTACAAATGCCTTCAAAGATTTTCAACATGTTCAATAACTCCGCTAGGAGCAATCTATCTTGTTCATGTGATAGTTCATCACAAACTGCGAGAATGAGTCGTGAGAGGTTGCGAAATCAAGTCAATACTCAACTCGTTCCAACTTGTGGCCCACTTCCCAAGCCTCTCTATGTACCCGATCATTTTAAGCACGTGTAACCCCACAAAGCGATCCCGGATGCCATCTTACAACTAAACAGACCTTCGAGACCTCGTACTCTCTCGGTCAGACCGAGAAGCATAAAGTTCCTTCAGGTGGACCATGATAGAGTAGGCGTCCATAGACTCATCTTTGTTTACTGCGATTCAGGTGTCATAGAAAGCAAGCATGATACATGTAGCATCGATCTTGTCGAGCGGTGCTTGTTGTACTTCTCGACAACATCTGCGGCCGAACCCTTAGCGGGCTTTTCCGGTAGGGCCTCGCCCAAGACATAGCCAATCTTCTCGTGCCTCAAAACGATTTTGAGGTTTCTTTCCCAATCGAGAAAATTAGTTTCGTCAAGCTTGTTTTCGATGATAAAGCGAAGGTTCAATTTGTTTGACATTTTCTACAACAATAAATAAAAGATAGAATAAGTAAAAGCTCATGTATAAAAACCTAAATTTGCACTAAGAAATTTATAAGGTTTTACTCCCACTAGCCAACTATTCCCTATTGGCTTTCAAGAATTTAATTAATTCTTTAGTGGATGGAATCTATCTAGTTGACTCGATCCCGGCGTGGGCGATCGACCGGGTCAATTTCAAGGTGGGTACTATTTACCGATCGAATCTTATTCGATTTCCATTGGTTGACTAGTCAACTCTTTGACAATTCACATCTCTATGTTATAGCCACCCCTTGTCTCTAAAATCGACGGTCCCGACATGGGCCAATCACCGCAAGATTCTTAGTCGAGTCGTAACCCAAATATTCATGAGATCTCGTAACGATCATATCTCGATAATGACGATATACCGTGGTAGGTCAACTCCCGTCGTGGGCGATCAGTTGGATCCGAACAAAGGCTCTTCACCGTCATTATAATATTGGGAGACAATTTTGGCTCGATTTTTGGTGTGGAATAATTTTAAATTAATTCACTTAATTAATTTGGTTTAATTATGGTCTCATCTACTATGTGCATATTACTACGATATCATATAAAGTAAAACATACACAACATTCCGCATAAAATAACCGGTATGATCATGGACTTTTCCTAGGTGCGGTTTCGAATACAAACTGACGAAACCGCGGGTCACAAACTAAGGGTATCTGCAACCGCCAATAGGATCTTTATTGCTGTGTGCGTACGCCAATGGGTTCTTTATTTCTCCTTGGTCTTGAACTTCTTGCTCCATTCTTGTTACATAATATATAATTACACCCGCCGCACACGGGGGGGAACTCAGGGAATGGGATAAATGCAAAAAGTAAACTAGGTCACGTTCTTCATAACGTCCTAGGACAATTTTTCAAAATCAACATAAAGAAAAACTTTCCCATCTATCCTATTGGTCGAGTCCATGATCAATCGGGGTCCATATAATCACATTATATTTACATATCTAATCCATACAATTTTATCTTATGAAAAAGATTAAATTCTAATTTTAATTACTACTACTCATGCGTCTTTATTTTTTCACGTCAAATAATTAAATAACTTTTAATTAATTATATGACTTAACCGAAAATTAAAATTAACATTTAATTTTAAATCGATTTCAATTTTAATTAAATTTGAACTATTCAAAATAAAATTAAAATTATAAAGTCTCCTATTTGTTTCCTTTCCAAAACTAAATTTAGCTTAGGCACCTTGCTTTCCAAAATCAAAATTTTGGAAGTGGCTAGCTTTTGCTAGCTCATTCCAAATCAAATATTTGGAAAGGGCTGTGCTATTCCAAATCAAATATTTGGAAAGGCCAAATTATTTTAGTCTGAGCACAGCCACTTTCCAAAATCAAAATTTTGGAAGTGGCTCAGTGCTAAACTTCTATTCCAAATCAAATATTTGGAAGGGCCTAGGCCTATTCCAAATCAAATATTTGGAAAGGCCAAATAGTTTTGGTTTAGGCACAGCCACTTTCCAAAATCAAAATTTTGGAAGTGGCTTGAACTCAGCCTATTCCAAATCAAATATTTGAAAGGGCTTCTGGCCTATTCCAAATCAAAATTTGGAAAGGCCAACATGCCATATGGTTTCCCAATGGTCCAAACTATTTGAACCATTGGTTGGCCATATGACACAACTAAACAAACGAGATATCTATGCACAATAAAATATCACAAAACGAAAAGGGTTGATCTCCCCCATTGGAAGAGGAGAGCCGACGGACGGCAACCCTAGGGTTACCGCCGCCGCCGCCGCCGCCGCAGAGGGAGGGGGGCGCCGCCAGTTGGCCGACCCCCCAATGAACCCTAATTTTTTTTTGTTTCAACGTTTCGTGATTTAAATCTTGCATCTATTGATTAAATACTACGCAATTAAATTATGCTTATTGCTTAAGCACGAAACCTGTCTCCGATACCACTGTTAGGAAATCACTAGTTTAACGCAGCGGAATTTAAAATTTTGATTTCCTTTTCTAGATCGTTCTTCGTTTAATGCAATAAACACGTTAAGTAGTTCGACGATTATACCTTAGATGATTTACAAGATCGTCGCTTTGACCGCCAACGGAGAGTAGTTCAATGCGCAAGCCGTCCACGCGTCCGGCCTCTATCGCTAATCCACACGAACCCCTCGCCGGAATCCTCCTTGGATTGCTATCGGAAAAACTCCGGCTGCTAGACCGGACCTTTTTTTCCCTCACAAACTCACTATGGAGAGCTCTCTATTTTACACAAGAATTATGAACTCTTGCAATTGTGTTGTTCAAAAGAGCTTGACACCCACTTCCTTTTTATAGAGGAGGTGGCGCCCCAAATTGAGTGTGGATGAGAAGAAAACCTTTTCTAATTAAATAAGGAAAATCAATTAGATTGATTTATCTCTTTAATTATAATTTATTTTGTCAATATCATATATTGATTATAATCATCTTATTACCATAAATCTATTTTTCAAAATCAATTAATATCTTATATTAATATCATGGCAATCTTTATTAGTTAAAGTGCACAATCCAAGTGTATCTTATACACACAAAAGTGGCGCCCCTTTAGTCAACAAATTGACTTCCGGAATATTCTTTAATTAATCTAATTTATATATAATTAATATCTTGTATTTTATTTATTCATAATAAATAAATACCACCATATTAATTTACCACTATAACCTTTATAGTCTGAGATAAACTTTCCTTATTTGGTTATCAACTATAACAACATTTTAATCCGACTCGATGTTCATATGTGTGTGACCCGATAGGCTTCCTTAATATGTTGGCCGTAGACACAAAGTGCAATTTACTAAAATGCCCTTCATACCTAACGATCACGGGATAGCGTCTAGCAACACACCGTGACGCCCAATTATCGGAAGAGTCAAAAGCAATGACTACTACCTTTCATTTGAAGCAGTTACCGTGTAACTTACAATCCTATCGCTATAATAATATCCATACGATCGTATCTCGAGTGTCAATACATTGACGATCGTATCTTATAATCTGGACATCATGCTCTCTCTCGGAATAACACATTTACTCCCACTTTGCAAAGATTCCCGAGAGCTAGACATTCCTTATAAGAAGGCTATTTCGGATATTCAATCCCAATCATAGGATACGCGATTCCCGGACGACCAATCATGTATACTCCGCGATGCTTCAATATCATACCCAATCACTACCGCATGATCGCCCGTGGTTAGGAGAAATCTCAATAGTGTCAAAGCATGACAATCCACACCGTGATGCCATGAAGACTCGGTCAAAAGGATAATTACACAACCGCCACATAGTGTGACACTTAATGTAAGTGGGTCGATCTAACGTCGCATTCTCTAATACACGCCCACGTCACGGTCCAGTGTCTCTACACTTCGATAGACGAGATCTATCCCTATCTTCTAAAAGATAGAAGACATCCAATACGTGCTAGTCCGATTATACTATCAATGTCCCATTTGATAATATGTAAGACTAGAGACATTTAAGTACCAACCTTGTTATAGTGATTAGAGATCTCATCAACCATAATCACTATCATGGTTTCTCTATCACAGATTGATACTAGGGACGTTACTATATATATACAACAAATAATATGAAGACAAACAATATATAATAACATAAGTGATTTTATTAATCATAATAAAGTTATTACATGAACTAAATAGACTGTAAATGACCCGACCCGGTCGGATCCGGTCCAACCCGATTGGGTTTAGGACACCTTTCCAACAACACATACACTACTGAGTATCTAATACTTAGTATCATATTTAACAACAAGTAACAAGGCTTAATTTTTTATTTATTCCGCTGCACAAATTCAGTAAGATCAATAGTCAGCAGACTACGGATTGTCAGCAGACTACTGAAGTATTAGTAGGCTGCTGAAGTTGCTGAGTTTGTTAACTCCAAAATTTTTAAGTGTTAAGTTTATTCACCCCCCTTTAAACTTAACCAAAGCCTTTTCAAGGGACCAACAATTGGTATCGGAGCAAAGCACATGTTACAAGTAATCCTACTTGTTGTGCTTGTGAAAATACTTTGAAAACTTTTTCAAGTTACTGATTTTCAAAGCTTTGCATCATGGATAACAACCAGTATGCTAGAACCATGTTGATGTGTTCCTTAGATCGTTTTGATGAGTGTAAACGTCGTATGCAGGCTTATCTAGCTGCAACTCATGATGAAATGATGGATGTACTGACAGATGGACCACTGGAGATTACCAAGGCAATAACAGTTGGAGAAGAGACACAGTACATTTCAAAGCCAAAGAAGGAATGGACTGCTGATGATAGAAAAAGGGCAAACCTCAACAATATTGCTATTGGCATTATATACAGAAATTTGGATAGCAATATGTATATGAAGGTGAAAGATTGCAAAACTGCAAAGGAACTTTGGGACAAGATACAGTTAATCTGTGAAGGCACTGATGCAATCAAGAAAAATAAAATCAGTGTGGCCAAAAAGAAGTTTCAAAAGTTCAAAATGCAACCAAATGAAACCATTGGGCAAATGGAATCAAGATTCAATGCAATCCTGGATGAACTCACCTTACTGAGTGTAAGCTACTCAAAAGAAGAAATCAACTCAAAAATCTTGGAAGCATTACCTGCAAAAGAAGTTTGGGAGATGAAGGTTACTGCCATAGAAGAAATGAGAAAACTACTTGAAGAGGATACCTTCAAATTATTCTCAGATCTTAAAGCTTATGAATTCAGCAAGAAATTGGCACCTACCACTGAAAAGGAAGAGCCAAAGACCACTGCATTGGCTGCTTCACATCAAGAAGAGACATCAGGAGCTCAAGATGATCTACTGGATGAGATGCAAGGACAGATTGCCCTACTGAGCAAGAAAATCAGAATGATGAAGACTGGAAAGGGCACTTCAAGGAATTTCACAAAGAGACCTAGTGAAAATAAGAAGAAAGAAACAAAGAAAGACAATGATTATTTGTGCTTTCATTGCAAGAAACCAGGACACTTCAAACCTGACTGTCCTGAGTTAAAACAAAGTAAGGAACCTGATTATCTTTGCTTCAATTGCAAAAAGCTTGGACATTTTAGACCAGACTGTCCAGACCTACTGAAGACCAAAAGTCAACAAAGAAGACATGGAAAGAAGGCTATGGTTGCTGAAGATGAATCAGGATATGAAGTGGAATCAGAAAAAGGAAATGAATCTGATGACACTGCACTTGTTGCTGATTTGGAAGATTATGCTTTAATGGCAAATATGGATGAAATAGAGGAGGTATACAATTCTGTATCTATTAACACTCCTGTTGGAAGTGATTGTTAATCAACTTGTGGTTCAAATCCTAAAAATTCTAACAATGAAGAAACTTTGGATGCCATCCTAAATCAACTGAGGATAATACAATCTGGTTATGAGATTGTGAAGGCTGAAAAAGAAGCTCTTCAAATAGAAGTTGAAAGGTTGAATGCTGAATTAAGAATTCTCAAGGGTAAGGAAAAAGAGGTTGGACAGAATCATCATAAGCCTGCTGTACATTCAGTAGCTGCTGAATCTGCTGAACAATCTTCTTCCTCCACTGCATTCAAATCTAGAAAGCCTTTTGGTGATAGAACAGGGCTTGGATTTGGAACTCAACAATCCAATAAGAGTGGATCCAGTAAGGTCACTGAACCTAGTACCAGAATTTGTCCTAAGTTTGTGCCTGCAGAAAATCCAACTCCTAGTAAGGTTGCTGAGGCAGTGAAGCCTACTGAGAATGCTTCAAAGAGGCAAAATCAGAAGTCAAAAAAGACATCAGTACCTAACAAAAAGGGTAAATCCAAAGGTAGGACTGCTGGACCTTCTAGACCTACTGATAGCAGACCTGCTACCAAGTCTGCTGGACCATAAAAAGGTAAAGGTCAGAAATATTCCAAGGATAAGAATCCTAAACCTAAAAATGTTAATCATTCTAGGGATACTTATCTCAGGGGGAAAGGTATACTGCTCCTCATCGATGATGATATTTGGAATATTCCCGCCTTTACCGCTAAGCAGGAAGTATAACCATGCTGATAGGGTAAAACCTAAACAATGGAATCAGCAGAGGACTCAGCCGAGGACTTATACAAGACCTCAGCAGGGACCTCTGCAGACTTCATATTACAGGGCTGTTCCTAACAGATAGCATACCTATGGTTATGCTAATGCTTCTAACAACAGAAATCACTTCAAACAACATTACATACCAAAAGGCCAGAAGGCATATGTGAATCCTACACAACCAATTGTTAGACCTTATGGATGTGTAGAATACATGTATGAACAAAGGTTTGATACCTTTCAAAGAAGACCTTATGGAAACTTGCAAGGGTCATGCTTACCACTGACCATTATGGACCCAAACAGATTTGTGTACCTAAAATGCATTAACTTTGTTTTCTAGGGTGTCTGGTACTTTGACAGTGGATGTTCCAGACATATGACAAAGAATAAGCATTGTTTGTCAAATTTTGTGCCAAAGGATGGTCCAAGAGTTAATTTTGGCAACAAGAACACACTTGGATACACAAGAGGATATGGCACGCTTGTGAGAAATGGATTGACAATCATGAATGTTGCATATGTGGAAGGACTGGACTACAATCTACTGAGCACTGGACAATTCTGTGACATGGGATACAAGGTCACTTTTGACAAAAACACATGCTCTGTCATTAGTGAAAGAGGTGATCAAGTTGTGTTGGCTGGAAGAAGACAACAAAACATGTATGTTGTGGATTAGTCTACTGCTGTTCCAGAAACATGCCTGATTGTGCATACCATGTCAGAACTAAATTGGTTATGGCATAAGATGTTGAATCATCTAAATTTTGATGATATCAATCAGTTGGTGAAGAAGAAACTGGTGATTGGTTTACCTGAGATCACATTCAAAAAGGATACTATATGTGACGCATTTCAGCAAGGTAAACAGACAAAATCAAGCTTCAAATCAAAGAGTAAGCAATCAACTAAAAGAGTTTTGGAGCTGATGCACATGGATCTATTTGGACCAGTTACTCCAACAAGTGTAACAGGAAAGAGGTACACTTTGGTAGTTGTGGATGATTATTCAAGGTACACTTGGGTGATATTCATGATCAAGAAAAGTGAAACACTTCAAAAGATGCCTAAACTTTTGAAGAGATTGCAAAATGAGAAAAGTTTGACAATAGTAAAGATAAGATCAGACAAGGGTACTGAATTTCTAAACAAAGTTATAAGAGAATACTGTGAACAGAATGGTGTACTATATCAACTTGCTGCGGCAGGTACACCTCAGCAAAATGGGGTTGCTGAAAGAAGAAACAGGACATTAAAAGAAGCAGGAAGAACCATGATTTGTGAAGCATTGCTACCTGAAAGATATTGGGCTGAAGCAGTCAATACATCATGCTATACACAAAACAGAACCTCAGTGATCAAGAATCTGTTGAAGACACCTTATGAAATTTGGAATGGAAGGAAACCTAATATCTCTTATTTCCATCCATTTGGAAGCAAATGTTTTATCTTAAATCATAAGGAACAATTGAAGGCATTCCAACCAAAATCAGATGAAGGAATTTTCTTGGGATATTCTTCTGTTCAGGGTACTGAACAAAAGGTCATTAAAACATGAAGAGACAATCCATGTTGTGTTTGATGAACCTAAGTTCACTGGTATGGAAGATGAAGCTTGTGAACCTGCTGAGAATCTACAAGTCACTGATCCAGATTGTATTGAAGTTTTGGAAAGGTTTAATGACTTAAAAGTTTCTGATTCTGCCCCTGCTGAACACCCTGCTAGTAATACTACTGATGCAACAACTGAGGCAGTTCAAGGATCTGCTGAACCCCCTGTTGAAGAAACAGCAGACCCTACTGAAGATGAGGTTCCTGATAATCAATCTAACCAAAACCACAATGGTTAAGGGATCACCCTGCTGAGCAAGTTATTGGCAACATACAGCAAGGTGTGAGGACTAGAAGATAGTTAGAAGCAATGTTTACATGTTTTCTAGCTCAAATGGAACCTAAAGTTGTTGAAGAAGTGATAAGAGAATTTTTGCAATCCAGTTAATCAAGTAAAAACTCGAAACCTTAGCAAAATCTACTTTCTAACCGGCAGTGGAACGGATCGATTGTAGGTAGTGCTTGAGGGGTCCGAGGTCAAACCTACAGAGATTGGCTTTGAGTACCATAGCTGACTTAGCACTCAGTTCAGGTCAACCAGAAAAATTTGACGTTATACTATTGCATAAAAGAGAGATTATACTAATCGGATTTCTTAACGATTAAAAGAGGTACAGCCGAACTACGATGCAGCGGATTACTCTATCCTCAGACAAACTACCCCGGGATTGTGCTCTACCTTCCTTGTCTGTCTACTGATAAACTCACAGGTGTCGAGTCCTAACGTGATAAAGTTCTAGACTCGCCCGAGTGAACGATAAAAACCCCGTATTGGACATGGACCTAACGACTAGGGTGTCAATCTAGTGCACAGGTAGGTGTCAAACTACTTTTTAAGCCAAAACGTCTACGGTCCCGAAACCCCGGTTCCCACACTTCGCCGCAACATACATTTATAAGCTAGGTGTGCGTGATGGTGAACTAGGTGATCAAGCTAGCTCAATTTCGATTAAAATAGGTTTCGTGATATGAATTATCGATTAGAACGTTTTATTACGCGCTACACTACCTCCCGGTTCATCTCCCTAATGGCGTTCCATCCTCTTTCACATAATTCGGCCGTACGAAAGATTTAGCTACTCATTATCGAATTGAAACAATAAACGGTAAATGAATTCATGCTATAAACGATAGAAAAACAAGAAACCATACCCACTTTATTAAAAATTGATGAAGTACCAAAGTTGTGCTCACAAAGATCAAATCTTGACCATCGAAATGTAACGGATTGATGTTGTAATGTATCTAATGTAATAAAGGATCGAAAAACGAGAACAATGATATATGGCACATAATTCTACGCTTTCGGACGAAGGAAATCGCCCAAAAGAGGCTAACACTATCTAAAATCGTCAAAGTCTGTTGAATAAAACGTTTGAGGTGCCCTTTTATAGCCTAGGGCAAAATTCAGCTTATCCGTACGGATAACAGGATATCTGTACGGATAGTTCTTGATTCTCTAGGTTATCCGTACGGATAAGTCTCTGATTACATCTGTTTTGTGCTCCCAAGTGTCTGTCCGTATGGATGACTTTCTATCCGTACGGATAAGTCTCTGCTGCTTCAGTCTATCCGTACGGATAAATGTCTATCCGTACGGATAAGTCTCTGTTTGATATTTTTGCATCTATCTGAGAGTTGTCTGTACGGACAGAAGTTTTTCCGTACGGATAGATGCCTTAACTTCAAAAACTTCACTTTTTTCATACTTAGCCTTCGTTTCTCGCCTCGGACACGTCTAAACTCATAAATCATCGCTTTCTGGGCTCCCGACTCACCCAAATCCTGCATAAACATGGAAACAACAAGCAAATGCATAACCCCGCAAACTACGGGTGCTCGGGAAATGAGTATAAAGTGCTAAAAGTAGGCCGAGTTTACGGAAAAACCGACAGTCACTCGCCGTGCAAAGAAAACCTCATTACACTCATTATAGGGTCTAAACTCACCCGAAAACATGCTAGAAACATGATAACTGTGGGTTAAACTGTATATAAATGTACAGTAAAGTTGGTTCCTATCACCACCCCACACTTAGCATTTACTCGCCCTCGAGTAAATCAGGCGATCAAACAATGCCAAGGAATCAACTTTACGGTACATGCATGCGTTTCAAAATATCAAAGTAAAAGGAACTTAGACAAGTGAATGTAATACCTTGACTCCACAAAATCATGAACCGGAGTGAGTGTGTGGTGAATGACGGCGACTTATACTCAATACGGTTACTGGCTTGGAATACCGGACAAGCATTTGCACACACAATCCTGCCTTCCCTGTAGTCTCCACTAATCGAGGTTCACCAGGGCCGGAGATCCGGTCGGAGTAGGACTTGAAAGGTTATAACATTAGGCTCGGACGGGGGTTATCGAAAGATAATTTGGGAATGGAGAAAAGAAAGCACGAGTGAACCTAATCATTGCGTGTACACCCTCAACTCGAACATAGAAAACCACCAAACTTCTTTCGAATTTTCCATTAGAACAACATCCAAACTCAACATCATATTAGCTAATACGCATACTCCTTTTCCGGCTTTATTTGGTTCAACTTTATTCACTTTCTTACTTTCTCTCCTTTTTTTTTTGAACGAACTTTTCTTTCGAACCAAACGCCATATCAAAGATTCCCTCGAGCTCCTCCCCTTCTAGATGTTAACTCAAAACTCCCTCCTCATATCATTTCACATACCCTCTCCCACCCCACACTTGCCTTGGCAAGTGTGTCTAAAGGAAACAACTAAGTCCACTCGTAGGGTAGTCAAAAGGAGCGTGACCAAATTATCGGCTCAGGGCTAGGAATTATAAGCTAATTAACCAAAAATGGCTCAAATTTCGGACGGTAGGAGGGTTTAGAGGGATAATGTTGGGATGTTGGATTTTGGCTCTGGTCACTTCAAAGAAATGCCTTTCCCGTCATCCCGAACCTACCCAAGGTGAATCCTTTCTATTTCACCTCAAAACTAGGGGTACAAGTGTGTAAATCAATCGTACTAAGTATAACCATCGTCAAACGTGTACTAAAAGTGTTCCGTATCGTGATATAATGGACTCACTGCGAGACATTCACAAGGCTAAAAACCGTTTACTAACTCAACCGTGAAAAGCATGCATATATCGCGGTGTTAATGCCTAGAAATCAACTCGAAAACGAGTAAAACTAAGTTCATCACATAACGGCATAGTAAACTATGAAAACATGCGAATAAGCTAAGTCGTCCCACCCCCAACTTTAGTGAAACACCGTCCTCGGTGTGTGAACGAAAAGGAAAAAGAGACTTAGCTTAGTAGCCCGGAAATACGGCTTGATCAAGTCCCGTAACGGTCGTAAGGTAAAGTATCCCGAATCCCTATATAATGAAAAACATATCCAGGACGTGCACGGGACATGGTCCATGTCCCATAGCAAGTAATACGGGGGCAATCCGGAGATAATCAAAATATTCAACCTCGTTACGTCAGAAAACTCGAATGAGAGTACTCTATGGATAAAGCATCAAACATGATATATATAACATCCAAAATCATCATCCATCCATGAATAATCCAGAAAGCAAGTCAAGAAGGCAAAAGTAAAAATGAAGTTTTAGATAGACAAACCCCATCGTGACCATCCGGACACAACCAAAACACCAAAAACAAATCATATGGGTCTCAAGAACAAACAAAACACAGAAGATGGTGGGTTGCCTCCCACCGAGCGCCTTTGTTTAATGTCGTTGGCTCGACCGGATGACGCTTAACTGACTCAACTCAAAACAACCTCAAATAACATACCAAATAAGCACATAGCATGTCAACAAAATTCTGCATTCATAAGTTTGAACATGCCCAACGATATACCTAGTGCAAATATCAAAATATTCGAACTAGTGAAAGGCTTACCTCTTGCAACTTGCGCCGCTTTCTCCTGCCACCTCACACTTTCTTTCTTTTCCGGATTTTTAGATGGCTTCCCTTTAGACTTCTTGCAATCATGCGGTTTATCAATCCGCACGTTTCCCAGCTTGGGGAGCACCGGTGCGACGGGCGATCCCGATTTATTCCGTGCCTCGATCTTGCCTCGATCGACGACATCTCGTAAGCGTACCGCATCTCCTTTTGACACTATTTTTCCTTCCTGCACGTCAGTACGCACCACACCACAAGAGAAAAAAGATTCTGTATATAAGCATTCATCATTTATAGCATTTGGACCTCTATCCTTGTAAACATTTAAACGCTCTCTCTTGCCCCCAACACCAAAAGAAATATCTCCACTCTTAACTCCTATCTGAGCGTCACTGGTGGTCAAAAAGGGACAACCTAACAAAACAGAGGTCTTGGAGTCCATCTCCATGTCAAGAATCACAAAATCCATGGGGAACACAAACTTTCCAACTTGCACTAAGACATCTTCCGCTACCCCTAAAGGTTTCCTCACCGACCTATCAGCCATCTGTAGGGTCATTCCCGTGAGTTCAGTTCACCTAACCCTAATTTTTCATATAAAGCCTTAGGCATCAAGCTCACAGAAGCTCTAAATCACATAAAACATTTTCAATTCTGATGTTGCCTATGGTGATAGGAATGGTGAAACCTCGTCTATCTCTCATCTTAGGGGGTATCTTACTATCATAAACCGCTGAACACTCCTCCCTCAGCTTCACTATCCTACCCATTTTCTCTCGACTTGTCAACATCCCTTTCAAACATTTAAAATATTCAGGCACACTAGCAATTACCTCTAACAAGGGAACATTGATCTCTACCTTCCTAAGAATGTCGAGGAATCTACTCTGACTCTCAGTAAGGACCGGCTTCTAAGGACCTTTAGGTGGGTAAGGCAACATATTCTCATCAAAATCAGAAGGGGGAGGGGGAATAAAATTCTTCTTACCTCGAGTGTTTGGACTTGGAAGCCTAGATGTAGCTTCTTTTGTCATCACTGGCTTGCTCGGCTCCTCCTCTTTAATGTCCAGCACTATGAAATCCTGCTTCTCCCTTTCTTCATCTCTTCTGGTTTGAGCTTCCTGCTCCCTCTGTACTTCCATTGTTCGCTCTTTCCTTACAATCGTGAGGTCTCTCTTAACAGCAGCTAACTCTCTTCATACCGCTTCTAACTCGATTTCCATTCTTTCTCTCTCTGCTGCCTCAGCCGTCCTCCTCAGCCAGATATTCTTCTGCTACAACTGCTTGCTTTGGTTGGTCGACTCCTAGCTCTCTACCACTCCTAGTGAATATGGCATTCACTTGCCTCAGATTCTTCTCAACATCACTCAGACTATTCTTCAATGTATTTGTGATTTGACCAACCTGGGTCTCTAAATTCTGGATAGCTGAGTGCGTTGCTACCTTCTGTTCACTAGCACTCTTATTTAGCTCAGAGATAGTCTTATCCATCTTCTCTAACAGCAACTCAGTTGAGGTCTTCTGGTTACCCAAATTGCTTGATTGGTTATTCTGATGAAGGTACGCATTCGGGTGTTAATAAGTCCCAGAATTGTTATTTCTATTTTGATGGCTTGCTTGCTGATTATTGTTTCCTTGCTACCCCTAATTCTGGTGTCATCCTTGATTGCTCCCCAACTCGATTACGTCACGATTATTCGCCCTGATTCGATTATTACTGCGGTTGGTGGCCTGTTCTTGATTGTTTTGCTACATGCCTTGATTGGTATTTTGATGGGAATTCTGATTCAGGGGGTTCTGATTCCAAGATTGGTTATTTGGGCTTTGGTTCTACCTGAACTCTTGGTTCTGATTATTATTGTTTCGTTTCCAATTCTGCCCATGTGTTTGATTCCAGTTACCCTCTGAATTCTAGTTCCTCCAATAGTTCCCAGAATTGTTGTTGTTCCAGCTTCCCTGGTTGTTTTTGCCTTGGTTCCAATTTCCCCCAGAATTATTTCTGATATAGTTCACATTGTTCTGTTGGAACTCTTCTTCCATGCCACACCCCATCGATGGCTCATAATCTTGGTTTTCGGTGGAACTTGCCAATTTGGGTTGTTACCCCATGGGTTGTTCTGGTTCCATTGTCCCAGAATTTTGTTGCTGACCAAATTGTGGATTCCTCCCGGAAACCTGCTGATTACTGCTATTTGAAATCCCTGTCCCCAATCTGTTAAGAGCTCCAACTAGATCTTCTATAACTGCCACTGGTTATTTCTGAGATACATTTGCTATAGGTTGTTGTTGGGTCGGCTGTGGTATCTATTGTGGTAATTGTTGAGGATAAGTCATTCTGTTCGGGGTCGTACAGAATTGAGCCGAGTGATTACCGCCACACAACTGACAAACCTGTTGTGCCTCTTTCAGTTTCTTCATCTCTGTCTGAAGTGCCAATAACTCATTATGTGCAGCCGTCTCTTTATCCAACTGCTCTTCAAGGGCCTTTACAGTTTGTTGTGGCTCTTTCAAGTTTTCTGTCCCGGAACTGAAAACCCATTCATCATCCCTCTTGATAGCATCGTTAATATGTTGCATTGCTAGCTCGGGGTCAATTCTCGTCAAACCGTTTCCACTAGTTGCATCTAAGAGATTCCTGTCTGACTTATGCAAGGATCTATAAATCTTTACCACCTACTCAACTGTACTCAAATTGTGTGGTGGGAACTTCTTTAGCAATGCCCTAAACCTTTCAACTGTCTCTTTCATGGTTTCCCCCTTTCGCCCACTGAAATTATGTATTTCTCGCTTTAAATCCTCAATCTTTGCTGGAGGAAAATATTTCTTCAGAAACACATCGGCCACTTCGGCCCATGTAGATAATGAGGCGTTAGGAAGGGTGTTGAACCATGTTCTTGCAGCTCCTCTTAATGCAAATTGAAACATCATCAACTTGAGCTCCTCCTCGCTCACTCCGTTATACTTCAGTGTCGTGATGATCTGCAAATAGTTGTCTAAGAATTCATTCGGGTCCTCATTCCACTGCCCGTAGAAAACTGTTCTCGCTGATCAGGTTGATGACATTCTGCTTTGGTTCCATGTTGTTAGCATGGATAGCTTGGATTCTGATCGGATTATGTCCGGTCCCTTGATACGGGGTAACCACGTAATCCTTTGCTGATACAAACCCCTGATTTGCCTGTGGGTTGTTCGGGTTATCATTCAGGTTGTTTTGATTCGCTTGCAGAAGCTGAATCTGTGCCATCTGTTGTTGAATTAACTGATACATCTGCATTTGCAAATTGTCCTAGCCAGGCGGCTGTTGCTGTAACTGACCACACTCTTGTTGGTGTTGCTGTTGGCGAAGAGGTGGTGGGTTGTTATTTTGGAATTGACCACCCCCTACTTGACCATTTTGTCCATTCGGCTGCCTCTGACCATTTAAAGCATTATTTTGTTGGTCCTGTCTGTTCTTTCCATCACCCCCTTCTAGAGTGGGGTCAAATAGATTTCTTCCTTCTGTCCATACAACCATAGGAGGGTCCAGAGGATTCCTCTCGCGTGGAGGTGGGTTATTTAGAGTACCCAAACCCCTCATTTGAGACGTCCCATCATCATTCGACTGATCTCTACCATTGGTTGCCATATCTTCTTCCTCTGAAGAGAAGTCTGATGTTTCGTGTCCGTCCACGATTTCTGGAACATGAGCAAACAATCTTCTCCTCAACTGCCTTGCGTGCCTGTCGATTTCCGGATAATAAGGCTCTAGAGGTGCCCCAGAGCTCCGGGTCATACACTGCAAGTCAAAACAAAACAACAAGAAAACAATAAAACATGACCTAAGCCCAAGCTTTCGGTCAACTTTTGTGATATCAAAGTATTGCCAATCCCCGGCAATGGCGCCAACTTGATAAGAGAATTTTTGCAATCCAGTTAATCAAGTAACAACTCGAAACCTTAGCAAAATCTACTTTCTAACCGGCAGTGGACCGGATCGATTGTAGGTAGTGCTTGAGGAGTCCGAGGTCAAACCCACAGAGATTGGCTTTGAGTACCACAAATTGACTTAGCACTCGATTTGAGTCAACCAGAAAAATATGACGTTATACTATTGCATAAAAGAGAGATTATACTAATCGGATTTCTTAACAATTAAAAGAGGTACAGCCGAACTACGATCCCGCGGATTACTCTATCCTCAGACAAACTACCCCGGGAGTGTGCTCTACCTTCCTTGTCTGTCTAATGATAAACTCACAGGTGTCGAGTCCTAACGTGATTAAGTTCTAGACTCGCCTGAGTGAACGATAAAAACCCTGTATTGGACATGGACCTAACGACTTGGGTGTCAATCTAGTGCACAGGTAGGTGTGAAACTACATTTTAAGCCAAAACGTCTACGGTCCCGAAACCCCGGTTCTCACACTTCGCCGCAACATACATTTATAAGCTAGGTGTGTGTGATGGTGAACTAGGTGATCAAGCTAGCTCAATTTCGATTAAAACAGGTTTCGTGATATGAATTATCGATTAGAACGTTTTATTACGCGCTACACTACCTCCCGGTTCATCTCCCTAATGGCGTTCCATCTGCTTTCACATAATTCGGCCGTTCGAAAGATTTAGCTACTCATTATCGAATTGAAACAATAAACGGTAAATGAATTCATGCTATAAACGATAGAAAAACAAGAAAGCATACCCACTTTATTGAAAATTGATGAAGTACCAAAGTTGTGCTCACAAAAATCAAATCTTGACAATCGAAATGTAACAGATTGATGTTGTAATGTATCTAATGTAATAGAGGATCGAAAAATGAGAACAATGATATATGGCATGTAATTATACGCTTTCGGACGAAGGAAATCGCCCAAAAGAGGCTAACACTATCTAAAATCATCAAAGTCTGCTGAATAATACGTTTGAGGTGCCCTTTTATAGCCTAGGGCAAAATTCAGCTTATCCGTACGGATAGTTCTTGATTCTCCAGGTTATCCGTACGGATAGGAATCTATCCTTACGGATAAGACTCTGATTACATCTTCTGTTTTGTGCTCCCAAGTGTCTGTCCGTACGGATGACTTTCTATCCGTACGGATAAGTCTCTACTGCTTCAGTCTATCCGTGTAGATAAGTCTCTGTTCAATATTTTTGCATCTATCTGAGAGTTGTCCGTACGGATAGACGTTTGTCCGTACGGATAGATGCCTTAACTTCAAAAACTTCACTTTTTTCATACTTAGCCTTCGTTTCTCGCCTCGGACACGTCTAAACTCATAAATCATCGCTTTCCGGGCTCCCGACTCACCCAAATCCTGCATAAACATGGAAACAACAAGCAAACGCATAACCCCACAAACTACGGGTGCTCGGGAAATGAGTATAAAGGGCTAAAAGTAGGCCGAGTTTATGGAAATACCGACAGTCACTCGCCGTGCAAAGAAAACCTCATTACACATTATAGGGTCTAAACTCACCCGAAAACATGCTAGAAACATGATAACCGTGGGTTAAACTGTATAGAAATGTACAGTAAAGTTGGTTCCTATCAAGAAGCAATATCAGATCCAGATTGGATAATTGCTATGCAAGAAGAATTGAATGAATTTGAAAGAAATCAAGTTTGGACACTAGTGGAAAGGCCTACTCGTGCAAACATAATTGGCACAAAATGGGTATACAGAAACAAATTGGTTGAATCTTGTACCATTGTAAGGAATAAGGCCAGACTAGTAGCAAAAGGCTATTCTCAAGCAGAAGGAATAGGTTTTGATGAAACATATGCCCCTGTTGCAAGATTGGAAGCTATCAGATTATTTTTGGCATATGCAGCTTATAAAAACTTCAAAGTATATCAAATGGATGTCAAAAGTGCATTTTTGAATGGTATTCTGGAAGAGGAGGTCTATGTTCAGCAACCTCCTATATTTGAAGTTAAAGATCAAGAAGATAAAGTGTATAGACTCAACAAAGCACTTTATGTGAAACAAGCGCCAAGAGCTTGGTATGAGACTCTATCTCAATTCTTGGTGGACAATGGTTTTACAAAAGGCACCGTTGACAAGACTCTTTTCAGAATCAATGAAGGAACAAAGACTCCTGTTTGAGTGCAGTTTATGTTGATGACATAATCTTTGGTTCTGAAAATGAATTGCTATGTGAGAAGTTTGCAAATCTAATGAAAAGCAAATTCCAAATGAGTATGATGGGAGAAATGAACTACTTTTTGGGATTGCAAGTCAAACAGATGAAAGATGGAATCTTCATTCATCAAACCAAGTATACCAAGGAGCTGCTGAAGAAATTTGGTATGGAAAACAGCACCAAGGTATCAACTCCTATGAGTACAAATATTAGATTGGATAAAGACAAAGAAGGCAAGGATGTTGATCAAACATTATACAGAAGGATGATATGCAGTCTGCTGTACCTTACTACCAGCAGACCTGATATATCCTTTGCTGTAGGTGTTTGTGCAAGATTTCAATCAAAACCTAAAGAAAGTCATGTAGGTGCATGCAGTCAAAAGGATTCTTAAGTATCTAAAAGAGACTTTGGGAGTAGGGATATGGTATTCAAAAGATGGAAACTTCAAAGTTATATCTTACTCAGATTTTGATTATGCTGGATGCAAGATTGACAGAAAAAGCACCACAAGAACTTGTCAGTTAATGGGAAATAGACTGGTTTCCTGGTTTAGCAAGAAACATAATTCTATATCAACTTCCACTGCTGAAGCTGAGTACATTGCTGCTGGAAGTTGTTGTGCACAAATACTGTGGTTAAGACAACAGTTAAGGGATTATGGAATTGAAGAAAGAGAAATTCCAATTATGTGTGACAACACAAGTGCAATTGCAATCACATAAAATCCTATTTTTCACTCAAGAACCAAGCATATTGATGTCAGACATCATTTTATAAGAGATCATGTTGAAAAGAAAGATGTGGTGGTTCTCTATATCCCTAATGAAGATCAACTTGCTGATATTTTAACTAAACCATTGGATAATGAAAGATTTGCTAAACTAAGGACTGAACTTGCAATTATAAAAGTTGACTGACACATTTTTTATCAGTAGTGTACTGGAATTCACCAAGAGGATTAGTCTTTGCTATGTTGGGTGAGCTCACTTAGCAGATTAGTCATTGGTATCAACAATTCCATGTACTAATCGTTGGACAATTGATCAAATGAAGTTGCCAAGGGGATTGGTCTTTGTCATGTTGTGTGAGCTCACTTGACAGATCAGTCATTGGTATTAAACTTCATCTTGTATTATCAATTGGACAATACAATAGGAATCAAACACCAGCAAAGTGACTCTATCGAGAGCTCACGAGACCTCCTTATCGCTGCAGGTTGGCCAAGTCTACTGATGACAAGGCTGCTGAAGGAAACGTTACACAGTCAAACTTACAAAAGTCAAAAAGCAAATGGCTGGATATTTATTCTATCCTTATAACCGTAGTTACACGATCTGACGGTTACAAAATGTTATGGAAAAGTATTGGGCCACGTGTCAAGACAGCATTCACTCAGATTTAATCGTGGTTAATACCACTGTATGTGCTCTGACAGTTTCAACTACATCTGTCTATATATATAGACCTATACACAAAGTCTACTTTCAAAAACTCAGATCGACTTTCTCTGCGTATACACTATGTGAACACAGATTTGAGAGCTATTTTCTTCATCTTTTTCTTACAACAATGGCAAAGAAGGATGAGGTTCATATTGGAACCAGTCAAAGTGTAGGATATATTATCTTGATCAGAACTCCACCGAAGTTAGCCATTAATATTGGACGAAGAATCAGACGGTTTGATGGGTTAGAAGGTGTTATTAACAGAAGATTGGATAGAATCTCTTATGTCAATGTGCTGGAATTCTGGAAGAACATTGTCATACATGAAGGTAGAGAGGCCTTCACTACAACTGTTAATGGAAGGGATATTGAGATATCATTAGACCTACTGAGACAGGTATTTAAGTTTGCACTGGAAACAATGCACCCACCAATCCAGAAGCAATGAATCTACCAAGAATGAGGTTTGTAGATTCAATAAAAGTAGATGATACAATTGCTTCAAATCTGGGCATTAATGTGAGATATATTGGTCTTGAATACAACCTGCTGAGCAAATTGTTAGCCAAAACCATTTTGGGATTTGTTGGAAGTCTAGATACACTATCTGGACCTAAAATAGACCTGCTAATCATCATCTGCAGAAGTATGAAGTTTGATTGGGCTGGATTCTTTATACACTACATGAAGAAGGTGTGTATTGAAGATAGAGATGGTACAAGGAAGTCCAAGGTCAAGCCCTTAGGTCTAATGATTCAGACCTTGTTGAATCATCTTCATATGCCTGATGTTTTATCTGAAAAGATTAACAAGTCCAGATTCAAGCCAGAAGTTGGTACTCCTATCCCTGGTCTAGATGATGATGAAGATGTAGATGATGAGGCTACTGAGAGTGATGGTGATGGTGGAGATGATGATGCTGGTGGTGAGCAGGTTAAGAAAGCTGTTAAACCTGCTGCACCAAAGAAGGCTACTGAAAAGAGAAAGGCTGCTGACACAAGAAAAATAACAGAATTGTTAAAGCCTAGGAAGACAAGTAAGCAAACAGCAGAGACTGCTGAATCTACTGAGGGTCCAGTAGAGATTGAGGTTACTGACCCTGCTGTAGCTGTTAAATAGAAGTCTGTTGCTGAAGTTGTGAAGGAGCAACAAAAAGAAGCCAGTAAAAAGAGGAAAGCTACTGAAATTGAAGAAGAGCAACTTTCCAAGAGAATGAAAGAAGTTGCCAAGAAGAAGAAACATGGCAAAGGAAAGCAGTTAAGGATTCTGGAGGCTCAGAGGGAAGAAGAAGAAGAAGGAGCTATTGAAGCTGAGCCCCTAACAACTATTAAGCCAACTGAGACAGTAGAGGTTGTTGATGAGCAACCTACTGAAGAATCACAACCAGAGACTCTCAAACCGAGCTCTCTTTGTTGAAGTTGTTGAATCCTCCCAGTCAAGGTGCTTTAGCTTCATCAAACCACAAGTTGTTTTTGAGCAACTTGTTGAAGAGCCACAGCAGACTACTGAACCTGCATCTGCTGTGGAAGTGGAAAAGTTGGTACAAGACCCTGCAAGTCCTGCAATAGTTCAAGGGGAAAAGCAATCTGTTGCTAACCCTGCTGATGAGCATATAAGTCAGGGGGAACCAAGTGTATTACAGATGGAGGTAGTAGGAACAAACATACAACCTGAGCAACCTACTAACCTAGAGGCATTGGTGGAAGAAACTCTGACTCTGCTAGTTGGGACCTTTGGAGGTCAGCAGAGTGAACAAACTGCTCCTAGAAATCCAACCATGCCTTTTGAAAGACAGGAGAAGAAGAAGAAAGAAGAGTTTGTTCATCCTAAACTTCAGCAGGTGGCTGATTATTTTCAGTGAAAGTTTGAATACTATAAAAGAAAAAAGCCAGCTGCAGAACCTATGACAGACTTTGAAGAATGGGCTTTTGAGAAGTTAGGAGTGGAAAATTTGCTGGAATTGGTTGATACCTCTTTACTGGAATCAAGACTGATGGATTTGTTTGATGAACAATAGAAGGAAGAGGGTATCAAATTCAGGGACCCAAGAGATGATGATGATGACTAATTGTTAGGAACATTTTATTATGTTTTGATGATGGCCATACTAGCTGTTATAGCAAGCCTGAAATAAGTTAGAATTCTCTGTATAAGTCTTTACTTAGAGTCTGACATGTTGTATAAGTTGAGTCATAAAAGTATTGTACTAGTTGGTAGGACGGCAAAGCAAAAACAGATATTCGGCAAAGTGAAGCCACCCAAGCACCAAAGAGAGAAGCAATGAAGACATTATGGTCGACTTATAACCAAGGAAGTGCAGATGACCTTGGATAAGTCTAAGTTATGTTTCAAGTGATGAAACTCAATATTCAAATATGGTGTACACTTTGGTCTCACCCAAATCAAGGATCGATGAAGTATAAAGATTCTCCGAAACTAAAATAAAGAAGAAAACATTAGAATCGGTGAGTAAACTGACTTTCGGCAAAGTAAAAACAAAACAGCAAAGAAAGAACTAACGGCTAAGTCAGAAGGCTCACTCGAGCGTTACGAAAATGAGTGAAGTAACACTTACCAGATCAGATTTGATATATGTTGAAGATACAGAAGATCATGCATTAAATGCACAATCAATAGAGGATCAATCAAGGACGGATTTTCTGCTATACGTTTGAAGAAAGAATCCGATCACTGAGATCAAGGAGAATGCAATTAAGGGGGAATCAAGAATAAAATGAAGGATTATTCCCTCATTAATATAGCCAACGGACAGAATTTCAAAACCAAGGTTATTCAAGGCTATAAATAGAAGGCATTGACAGAAAAAGAGAACAACGATTCAAAAAAGGAAGAAAGCAGAAACTCTGTCAATTTGAAAAGCCTTCTCTCTGAACTTACAAGGATACATCTAGTGATCAACTCAAATATCAGAGCTACAAAGTCATACTCGGAATCGAGATTGATCAAGCAAGTGTGTGAATCACATTCATATCAAATCAAGCAAATGAATCGAGGCAATCTGAGAAGGAGTTGAATCTGTGATAGGCATTGAAGGATTTTGATCTTAAGGAGCAGACAAAAGGAAGACGAATCATCAAGTATTGCGAGTCAAGGAGTGATAGTCTTGTAGATTGTGAAGCTTGGGAAGCCAAGGACAATCATACTATTGTATCTGTGAAAACAATAGTGAATTCCTCCGATCATCGAGAGGAAGAGTGGATTAAGGGATTACACCACCCCCGAACCACTATAAGCCTTGTGTCAATTTAATTTCTGCAATTTACTTTACAACATTTATTTAAGTTGCCTACATCATAACTTATATCTTTGATTGTCTAAACTGATTTGAAAACAACATAGTAAGAAGGGACTTATCCGCTGCCCAAAAGCTTTTAAATAAAAGAAAAGTTTTTGAAACTCCACTATAGTCATTCACCCCCCCTCTGACTATAGTTTCACCCTTCTCTGGGAACAACACTAATCATCATCTGATTCTGGAGGTAATTATCCTTCTGGTCCAGGAGGTGTCAGTGGACTGCCATGATCATTGAACCAAGAGTGGAGTAGTCTCATCGATCTTTGAGCAGATCTTGAGAGGCGGCGGATGAGCAAATGAATGAAAATCTGGAGGGTCTCACCTTGGATGATCTGGATGCACAAATCAATGAATATCTATTGGTGCAAATAGGATGGTTTGTGAGATAGATACTTTATTTGTTGAAGAACCGGCTGAACATTCTGTTGATCACCAGAATGTGGATATGGTGATGGGATTTGAAGGATCACCATTGCTAACTGAGGAGGTTCAGGCTGTTGAGGTTCAAACAGCACCTGAACAAAGGTTGGAACTGGAGGTTCAGTGCTTTGAGGTTCAAACGAAGACTGAACAAAGGTTGGAATAGGAGGTGCAGTTCTTTGAGTCTCAAACAAAGACTGGACATAGGTTGGAACTATCTAAGGGTTTGGAGGAAACCCCTGTTGTTGTTGAGCAGTGCTGTTTGTAGTGGAGCCCTCTTGAGTCAAGGCCCACTTTAGGGGAAAGATGGTCGCAGATTCTTTTTGTTAATGAGGATGAGCAGCTGCTGGACTATGACTACAATGATGAGGAATTTCAAGTGCCTGAAGAAGAACATGTTGATGTTGAACCACAACAGGCATTTGTACCTATTTTTGAGGAACCAGCACAAGATCCTATAATGGAAGATATTCTTGGTGCTATGGTTGAACAAGGACCTGCCTCTGCTGGAAGGGACATGAGTAGAGCCATGGTTGTCAGCAGATTAAGGGCACAATACAATGTTGAAGAGCCTGCTGATGAAGCTGCTGGACATATGGCTGGAGGAATGACTGAAGAAGTACCAGTAGAGGTTTTGAATGAGTTGAGGACTGTCAAAAATGACATTTCAAACTTAAGAAC
The DNA here is from genome assembly GCA_026214975.1 of Gentiana macrophylla. Lineage (NCBI taxonomy): Eukaryota > Viridiplantae > Streptophyta > Magnoliopsida > Gentianales > Gentianaceae > Gentiana > Gentiana macrophylla. The sequence continues at coordinate 73,572 of CM047811.1, read as the reverse complement.
TCAACTCGACAGGCAAGAGCAAAGATTTGAAGATTTGTTGAATTTAGTGGAGAATAGAGGAAGAACTACTGAAACTGTTGCTTCCAATATTACCTCCACCCAATATGCTCTTGCTGACCTCGCCCAAGGTGTGAGATGGATTAAGCAAGGTAACACACGGAAGGACAAGTTTTTGAAAGACCAATTTGCTTCTATCCATCAAAAACTTGATAAGCTTGCTGAGACACCTAAACTCTTTGTGGGTTTGAGTCTGCTTTGGAACACTGCAACTCGGGTCTTTTTAGATCCTAAGATTACTGAGAGGATAACTCTGCTGGAGCAAACCATGCAAGGAAGAATCACAGCTGTTGACACTAGGACTGAAATAATGGAGGATCAACTGAACAACCTAGTGCTCACACAAGAGAGTGTACATGGCCTGCTGTCCCATTTTGTTGATGATGTCAATAAGGGGGAAGAGAGCCAAACAGCAGAAGCAAAAGAGGCTGCTAGGATTTTTGCAAAGAAGAGATGTGAAACTGATACAAATGCTTTCGAAGAACCTGCACCTGGCAGACTTACTTACTGATGATCTTCTCAAAGAATATAAGAAGGTTTACTATAATAAGAGGAGACCCTATCATGACAAGGGCTTTCATGATGGTTTAAACTCCTTTTTGGGCTTAATATTTTGGGAAGCAAGGATTAAAGCCATAAGGGCTTCACAAAAAGGTGGAAGAGGTGGAAGAAGTTTACCTACTACCAATGCAAGGGAGTCACTAAATGAATTCAAGGAAGTATACATGCGTTTAGGATTTAGAGTACATCAAATCAACATCACTCTACCTAAAGCATGGCATTGGTGGAAACAAGTGAATCCTCATATTGATTTCCCTCTGATTGAAAATGACTGGATGAGAGAAATGATCAGAGAAATAAGAGCATTTCAAGAACAAGCAGAAAGAGCAAGGGAAGAAAGAGAAAGAAGACAGTAGATCAGCATACCTTATCTGTTTTATCATTTGTTGTATCTAGACTGTAATACTTTTTGAACAACTGATTATAATGAGATATGACCACATTTGTTCTGTTTTTGTTTTTAATCTTTTTGCTTTGTTGTAAGGAGGGTATTGGCATCATCACCAAAAATGGGGAAATTGTTGGACTTATTTTAAGTTTTAGTGATGAGTGCCAGACTAGCTGTTATAGAGCAAAGGCAAAAAGATGTCTAGATCAAATGCATAGGTTTATTAGAGTTTGATCTTTGTATAGGTTTGATCAAACAAGCACTGTAAATGGTCAGCTGACTTACATCAGCAGACTAGTCTAGATCGATGGGGTAGTAGCTGTCGATGAGACTTATCAGGAACCTGCTGAAGACTGAAGGCTGAGGGCTCAAACTCAGTTATTGAAGGCTAAGGGATCAAACTTAGTAATTAAAGTCAAGGATATAGAATCAGAATTTAGGGAAGTCTGTGATGACCTAAACTGATTACATATACCTTGTGTACAAGGTCTAAGTTCAACAAGTTAAGTGATGATTGGAACTTGGTTATGTTCAAAAAGGTGCAATCTAACTTCAAAAATAAAAGTTAGATAAAAGGCAGTAAGCTGAAGTGTTTTTGAACACATCATAATAAGGATAAGCTTACTGATGTGTCTATCAGCAGCCTTATGTTCTCAGGAACCTGCTGGACACATATTTCGATTATTCAAAGGTTACATTGGAAGATTATAAGGAAAGGGACAGCTAACAACCTCTGATTTTTTTCAAACAAATCAATGGTTAAGATTAAAGGGACATTGAAAGATTCAGAGGATTATCCAATGGATACAAGTCAAAGGGTGGACAGACTGTACACTGTCAAAAAGCATTCTGACTGTGTCAGTCCTATGAACAGTGATAGAAAGCAAGTCAAATGGGACAAATCTGAAACGGCTATGTTTGAATTTCAAACATAAGTCACAAGGATTCCTACCTATAAATAGAGGACTCCTAATTCAGATACAAGAGATGATTTTTTTATGAACATTGATGAAGATTAAGAGCAATCAGAATTAAATCAAGAAAAACACCCTGCTGACCCTACTGAGCATAAAGCTACTGATCCAGTATAATTCTTCAAGTGTAATCTGCATTCAAGCTGCATCAAGTTTACACACTTGAAGATATCAAGCTGCTGATCATTTCATCCTGATCAAGCTGCTGAAAGCTGAATCACTTACTTGATTCAAACTTTCTTTTATAAGAATCTACTGAAGACAGTGAAGCATCTTTGGGGTGTGAAAGACTGTTGTTTGTGGTGGAGCTGGTGAAGAGGCAATCCTACCCTTCAAGGACTAGTGGAAGACTTTGGAGCAGCAATCCTACCTGTTCTAAGTGTTCAGTTTGTGAAGCCATAGTTATTGGTGAAGGACAAGCAACTTATGGATTTTTGTAACTGCTATCTCAAGAATCTCTAGTGAATTACCTCCAACATCACAGTAGAAGAGTGGATTGACAGGATTACACCACCTGGAACCCCTATAAAATCTGCCTACTTAATTTCTGCATTTATATTCTGCATTTAGTTTATCAAGCACATCAATCTACTGAATCTAGCAACTGAACTCACACACATACACTACTGAGTATCTAATACTTAGTATCATATTTAACAACAAGTAACAAGGCTTAATTTTTGATTTATTCCGCTGCACAATTCAGTAAGATCAATAGTCACAGAGACTATCGATTGTCGTGAGACTCTTCAAGTATCGTAGTCTTTGAAGTTCTTGAGTTTGTTAACTCCAAAAGTTTTAAGTGTTAAGTTTATTCACCCCCCCTCTAAACTTAACCAAAGCCTTTTCAAGGGACCAACAGTTTATTTGTGTTTGTATTTTTATATTTCTGCATTGCTTTTAAGGAGGGTATTGCATCATCAAAAAAGGGGAACTTGTTAAAAAATTAAATTATAGTTTTGAGGATGATTCATCACTTATGTATTTTTTATTTGTTTAACCCCATTGGTGAGTGCTGAGACTAGCTGTTATAGTGCAAGCAAAAAGATGTCTAGAAACCGATGTATAGGTTTTGATAGAGTCTGATTATTGTATAGGTATTTGATAGAACCAAAACTGAGAAATTGACTTTAAAAGGTTCGCTGAGGGAACAAACACAGTTTGCCTTTACCAGAGTTGAAGAACTGATGGCTCAAACTCAGTTATGAAGACTGAAGAGCTGAGGGTTCAAACTTAGTTTTATGAAGACTGCGCCGAGACTGTAAAGTTAGAATTCAGGTAAGTCTGTGATGGCCTGAGCTGAATTTATAGATCTTGTATTGAAGACCTAAGATACATAAGGACAATGATAGGTCAAGTCAATTGTGATCTGATGAAAGAGTGTATGCTGGCCAACTCAAAGTCAGTTTACCAAAGTCAGCTTAAGGAACGTGAAGCTAAGTGGCTGACTAAACTTAGTTTAACCCACACTTTGATAAAACTGAGATCAATAGACAAAGTAACGGATATATTACAAGTGGTGAAGAGTCATAGGATGAAGGATTGTCATTGTCAGTAAGGACAACATACATCTGACATGTACTAAGCAGGACCACCAACGGCTATAATGATTCAAATTTGAACGTTGGAATTTCACCTATAAAAGAAGGTCTTTACATCCAAGAACAAGAGTGGATGATAATAGGAGGAGTTCAATTATTGAGAAAAACGAAGTAAGATTGAAAGAAATATTATCAAGAAGTTTCACCTGCTAATGCAGTCATTGAAAGATCAAGAAAATCTTCTAAGAGTTTCTGGAGCATTCAAGAAATCATCCAGTCAATAAACCACTTCAAGAAGATAAAGCTTACTGAAATCATTATACACATCAAGAAGAAAAAGCTCATACCACAAGTTGAATCACTTTCTTGATTCAAGTCTTAACTTTGTTTAGTCAAAGGTTTAGACTGTGAAACACCAAGACGGTGTGAACAGTTGAGGGCAGTCTGGGTGACTGTATTTGTGGTGAGCTGGTGAAGAGGCAATCTTACCCTTCAAGGACCAGTGGAGCAGACTCAGTGATACAGCAATTCTACCTGTTAGGGACTAAGGCTCGAAGATTGTGAATCTATGGAATTGATCATGTGCAAATCACTAACTAGCAATAGGATTAGGTCTATCGTAGTAAAGTACTGGCGAGTCAAGGTCGAATCCCACAAAGACTCGTAAGAATGTCTAATTATCAAGATTGATCTTGTCATGATTATGGTCTATGACCAACTATAATATAGATATTAGTATATTTGGTAACAATCAACTAGCAAGATGACGCAAGTTCAACGAAGTAGACTTGAGTTTCTAAGGTATTAGTTCAATTATGAGTAATTAGTTATTCCCCCCCACACATGCAACAGTATTCCCCATTGGTGAATTTATTCATTGTTCAGCTACGGGTACAACACCTAACCCTATCTACTCCGACAATGGCAGTAGACAATCCATACGCAAGCTACCCTCCTTAATTGGTCCGTAATAGCCCAAACGCATAAAGAACAGTCGATATTGAGTGCTAACTCATACCGCGAACCCGCCTAGACAGCTGTCGACATTGACCAGCACATTCCTAGGGTCCATTCTAGATAATGTCCAAACATAGCACTTCACTATTCGTATTTCATGCTAGTTTACGATAACATGCAAATAGTTGATCAGGCTACTAACATGTAAATTAAATCTATCGGTCAACGTAGCTGGTGCCGATTATCATGAATTAGTAATTTACTAGGTATTCAGATCTAGCGATACAGACCGTCGCAGATCTAAAGAACGCAATCGCTATTTCATGATTTCTTCACCAACGAATCAGATCTATAACAAATGGGGTAAAATAAACTTACTACTACATAATTAAACTAAATAAGCAATTAAAACATACTAGTCGAATATAACAACGATAGATCTACATCTTGGAAAAGATAGGAAATCATACCCTCGAAGACGAGCGTAGATCTCCCTCGGATCTCTCCCCAGGCGGCGACTCCGTCGTCTCTCCGACCAGAACTCATAAAATAAATAAAATAAAGAACAAAGAACTTTTATTGCATAATACTTGTAAATTGTATGACACTAATGTTACATTGTGTTCTGAGGCGAAGCCTCTTATTTATAGCTATCTAAACAGACTTAGAAACATCTAGTTCTACCCCTAATCCAAGAAAACGTGTTTTGGAAGGATCTCGACCCTCGGCAAGTCGGCACCGCCTCTCGGTAAACCGAGGGTATTTTCGTCTTTTTTCTTCAACCGACTTAACTTGGATGCTTCTGGAATACCCTAGGCCCAATCCTTTCGTTCAGTCCACTGCAGATTCGTCTGTTATGCTTAGCCCAATATTTAGTATCCTGAAAATCATCAAATAATGCATGAAATAATATCGAAATAGGGAAAATAAATGCTAAGTGCTGATTTCACTACTCACGAACCCGACATATGATATTCAACGCAAATGGTTCACTTTTATAGGTCGAAACAACTATTTTTAGCTCATAATGGATAGAATATTGCTGCCGTAGGATAGTCTATTTTAACCGTCATCGACTACCCCCCCACTAGCCTTCTGCTCGTCCGCGAGCAGAGTATCAAGACGGAATGTACCTCCAAGAACCATCTCCATCAATGACCACATACTCAATAAAGATTTCCGGCAGAAACATGCATCAAGCCACAATCCATAAGCTCCCCATTAATCACTACTTATCATGCATCAATGTGTCGTGTGATGAATCAGTCGTGATAGTGCGACTGTGAAGAGAATCAAGTTGTATTAACCCCACAATCTTAACTTACCTGCTCATACACTTGCTTATCTTGCTTTCAGACTTGGTTACACAACATGGTATCGTAATTGGGTTGGGTGGACTCGGGGACTGAGCATCGCTCTTAAGTTCTCGTTTGTTTCTTTTTATGCGAGGGTCGTGCCCTTTTTACACAAGTTCGCTTCCCTCACTACCTTTATTGCATATTTTTTTCTTATTATTTTTTTTTTCATTTTTTCATGGCAGATTTCCTCACTTTTTCTCTCTCTCTCACAAGTCCGTTGTCCCGGTTACCTCTCGTCATCCAAGTTGCTTCCCTTGTCTTACAAAAATTTGTTAAAGTAAATAGACAGACAAATAATGATTCCCGGTTAAAACAATTTGTCATCTGATCTTAAACACTTCTCACTCAGATTATGTGCTCAAATATTGAGTGCAATTATAGAATAATAATTAATAAGTTACTACTTCATGCAACATAACATATGCTCATTCTTCCATACTGAATTGAATATGCTATAGCTCACTTCAAATTGAACTTGGGCTCCATTTCTACCGATTCCTTACTCGAAAACGTGCAAATGGCAAGCTAAAAATAGTGTGAAAATTTCAAAATCATTCCTTTTTTCGATTATCCAGCTAAGACGCCTACCCCCCACTTATTATAGACATTGTCCCCAATGACTAATAAGAAAGAAAGAAAAGGTACTTAGCTCTGGAAATGTCGGCTGAGTCATAACAAATCCAGGAGCGTCATTAGCTCCTAGGTCATTCCTCTTCCAAGTTGTTACCTGCTATCTCAAAATTCTTCCAAAAACTGTGAGTAACATGCGAAGGGAAACAAGAAAATAAGGTGGCCGTAATTGTGCATACCTGCGGAATGCGCAAAAACAATTTAAGCCACTTTATTCTGTTATTGGCCTAAGGAAGACGCGGAAACTTTTACGAGGGTATCACATGAGAATCTTGAAGGAAAAAACCACATATATCTCTAGCCAGATGACCGAAGATTTATGTGATGAAAAAAACCTTGCGATTGTCATGCTACTTTACTGACTCAAAATACCTACATAAACAAAAACAATAAATAAGGGTTTAGAAATAGTTCTGAGTTTATTGTCGTCAACTCGACTGTACTAATAGGGCTCCTTTATTCATAATCCGGCTCTTCCAACGTAAAGACTTCAAATTCAGGGTTATACTTGTGCTCTAGGTAATGTTTCAGCCTGTGGCCGTTAACTGTTTTGCCCAGAGTATTCATGTATAACTTCACACGCACCTGAATTGAAGAGTTTCATGACTACATGTGGTCCATACCATCTAGACTTCAACTTCCCAGGAAAAAGATGAAGACGCGAATTATGTACCAGCACCTTATCTCCAACTTGAAATGTGCGGTTCATAATCTTTTTATCGTGCAGACACTTCATTCTTTCCTTGTAAATCTTGGCATTTTTATACGCTTGAAGTATAAACTCTTCCAATCTATTCAACTCTAGCATTCTCTTTTCAACAGCTAAATTCTCATCCAAGTTTAGAAATCTCGTAGCCCATAGCGCTCGGTGCTCGAGTTCTATCGGTAAACGGGTGGTTTTGTTTGATTTTAGGGTCGGATTTGTTGTTTGTGTAGCCTTAGTTCACCATGGTTCGTAAAGCGGTAATAAAGAGGCATGGTAAGGGAGTTGCTACTGAACCTGCTAAAAAGAAAAAGACTGTAGACCCCGCATTAGTCAATCCCAACCGAGGCATTCATATTGGTGAGCGTCAGAATCCTCCTAGAGGTCAATCTAGGGCTCCTTTGCGAGATGAGTCTGAGTCTGGGTCAGACACTGATGATGATGTGCCCCTAGTGAGACTACCTAGGGTTGAAGGGAGTGGAGACGCACCTAGGGGTAGAACCGAGGAAGAAACTGAGGGAGCTGAGCCGGTTAGACAGAATGTGAGACCTCCTATCCCTATCCCCTTGGCTCGTAGGTTCATAAATCCGAAGGCTCTTGAGGTGTACAATAAGCATTATGTAGCCCGAACAATGTTGATCGAGAGAGCTGTTTTAGAAACTCAAGTTGATCCTTTATTTGTGAAGTTATTGAAGGATAGGAAGTGGGTAGCTTTGATGGTAACTCCGAGAACCCCGGTTAATGCTACCCTACTTCGTGAGTTTTATGCGAACTGTTCGTAGACGGATTTGGAAACTGGGGTGGTTATGGTTCGGGGAGTGAAGGTGCCATTTACGCCTAAGGTTATTAATGAGAAGTATAACTTGGCACCTTTTGAGGGGTTGGACTACAAGGAGGCGATTAAGGCCAAGCATGATGCCGGTCAAGATCCGTTGGAGGAGTTGAGGTTGTTGGTGTGCCCGGAGGTGCCATGGACACTTAGACCGGGAGGGGATAGGAAAGAGTTGGTGACAACGAGTTGGACGGAGGATTGGAAGGTCCAATGTCGGTTTATCCAGAACAGGTTGTTACCTAAAAACAACCTGACTCACTTTCACATTGGTGACCTTGGGATGTTATATGCCTTGAACTTCAAGCTCAATGTGGATGTAGGACAAGCCATTTTCGTTGAGATAGCCACGAATCAGAAAGTATACCCGCGATGTTTGATATGTCCGCATTTGATCCACAGCCTCTGTCAAGATGCTAGGGTTCCCGAGTACAAAAATGATCATAAACCGAAGAATCATAGGTTCTTGCAGCGGGAAAAAGTGAAGTCTTCTGGTCAGACTGAGGCTGAGGCAGCCCGTGAGCCCGGTTCATCTTCAGCACCGCCTTGAGCATCTTCCCTTCCTACTTTATCTCTCTCAGTCCAGATGAGGTTGAGTATGTCAAATAGCGTACGAAACTGGATGGAGGATATTCGGACTTCTCATAATAATATCTTGACTATTTTGCGGTGTATCAGTGAGGGCCGACAGCCGAGGGACGACAGAGTCTTCGCCCCGTGCACTATCGATTATGTCTATTCAGATGAGATTGCGCAAGCCATTGCGGATGTTCTGGATGGGTCTGAGTCATCTACTGATGAGGAGCAATCTGACTCTCCTGCGGGTGGATCACCTCCAGCTGATGGTTCTGCAGCACCGAGACAGACCTGATCTTATTTGTCTGATTCTAGCTTTTGTTCTTTCTTTGATAAGTTGATTGTATTGTCCTGCTACTTTTCATTACTTGATTCATTGTATTTTTCATATCGCTACTGTCTATTTTTCCCGATGAATCATGTAAGCCATAAGGCATCCGTACTTTCATTTGACATTATTAGGCTTTTGATTTTCATTGTATTGGATGTCTTCTTTTTGTTCTAATCATTCCGTTATCTTTCATCATGGTATACTTTCCCCGTTTTCCCCGAGATTTTTCCGTGTTTGTCAAGTAGTGCAGGTATATTTTTAGCGGTATTGTCGAGCTCGCTTTTACATCGTATGGTTACGAGTTCTGTTTGTCACTACGTAGGCTCCGGCCTGACCAACGATTCGAGTGTCTATCGCAATCAGCTAAGTCCTTTATCTTTTCTTTACTTCTGCACAACCTGAGGACATGTTGTGGTTTAAGTGTGGGGGAGGGGAATGGTTACGTGTATCTATCATTTGCTTATATCATTATTATTCTATGCAAAATGGGCTAAATTTTTAAAAAAAATTTGTTTTTGTTTGGTCCCGAGTAAGCAATGCATAATCTTTGTTCGTTATTGTTATATCCATTGATGCTGTATACTGTATGTCCAGTAAGTTAGTTGTTTCACCCGTTATTTTTCACGAGCCATAGTGAATGATGAGCTATAATATAAAGCTATACCCCTTTTGATTTGTGATGTTTGATTATCTTATAAGTCATGTGCTTAGTGCTAACGTACATATCGTGAGAATTATAATAGTTTATATTTATAGCCAGAGTATGATATACTGTGAATATCTGAGGTTTGAATGTGATAAGTAAAACGTAACTAAAGTTGTTGAAAAAGTTGAATTGAAAATGAATTAATTGGGTGTGTCGAAAGCTGGTCGATGATTTGAGTGAGGTAGGTCATATCTCGAATGTCCTATACCACTATGATGACCAAAAGCTCACGACAGTCAGAAAAAGCTGCCTTATGATTTGAGTAAGGTAGGGTATATCTCGAATATCCTATTCTGCTATGACAGGGTAACAGCTCATTCTGATGTGTGTTTAAAAGTGAAATAGTTAAATCAACTTGCAATAAGAAGTGGTATGAAATGAATGGAAGACTTAGTTATCGTATATCTTGTCCCCAGTATAAACCGACAGATATGTTTTAGGGATTATCCTCTGAGTATCTCAGAAAGGTCCTAGATGCATTCTATCATCTTTTCCGGGATATGTTACGTTTTGTAGGGTGCATCTTATAAGTTTCATTTATTTCTAGTTTGAAGGGGGTATTAGCTAGTTCGCTTGACATTTTCAAGTTTGGACTTAGTGGAAGTTTGTTATGGCTTTGCACACACACAGGGGTGAGCATCTGATTTATTGAATATACTTTGTACTTGCTAAAGTGTCTATCGTTTCTCGAGCCTTTATTCTGCTTTGTTTTGCTCGGGACGAGCAAAAGCTAAGTGTGGGGGAGTTGTTAAGGGTGATTTTACATGATTTATAACGTTATATTTTGTAACAATTTCCTCCATATTCGTATAATTTGTGTAGAAATTGAGTGTTTAATTGGTTTATTGAGCAAATGAGATTTTGAACGGGTTAATCGCAAAATTGGTTAATTTATGTGTTTTATTGATGATTTTATGTTTATTTGGATGATATTACATTTTTGCGATGTTCTTATTATCTTGTAGATGCACGATATTGGCTCAAAAGAGGATTAAAAGATGTCAAGGATCGAGTTTATATGAAGGAAATGAGATAAAGGTGAAGTCGGTTGAAGATGAAGATGAGAAAATCAGTTTTTGACCAAGTGAACGCACGTCCTAAGTTCCGTCCAGTGGACGGGCGTCTAAGCAAGTGGACGGGCATCCAGAAGAAGTGATTTGATTCAGAGTTCTCCCAAATTTAGTGGACGAGTCCCATTCTAAAGAAGGACGGGCGTCCCGAGCATGACTCGGCCTGATTCAAGTTGATATTGAAGACCGACGAGCGCCCAAATAGATCGGACGGGCGTCCGCGCCCGACTTAGCAAACCGACTGAAATTCTATAAATAGTCGCGTTTTCCACATAAATCATCATACATTCGAACCCTAAACCCTGGGGCGCTGCTCACCTGCGTTTTCCTTAGTTTTCAATCGCTTTTATTCAAATACTTTTTATGCACTTTTATTCCAACCAATTCGAGTTTCAAAGAGGATGTTGAGAGGCTAGACCTCCCTTGAACAAGCGTTGTGAAGCCATCCGATCAACAATTCAGTTTCGTTTCTTAATTATCTTGTGAGTATTTTATTCAAGTTGTATCTTTATTATTGTTTATCATTGTTTATTGCAATTGTATCGATAGATTGTTGCATGATTGATTGTTTGTTTGATTTGGATGAAAATCATAATTGAACCCCTAGAATCAATATAATAAAGATTAGATTTTTAACCTATAAAATAACGATAGTTAATTAGGTTGAATTTCTAGATAACTAGATTGAGAAATCTTACACCTTTGTTTTGAAAGTTTTAATCTTTAAAATCGAGAGATAGAATATTAAGAAACAAACTTTTCTATGAAATTAGGAGTTCATACACTGGCTAGGTGAATCACAACGTGGTTAAAAATCATGAGATAATTGAGATAGGAATTGATAGTTGTAGGATAGGTGGATCAATTGCTTGTTCGTTCGTAAAATATTGATTAAACCACTTGAATTCGAATTGCTTAGTAAAACTGCAATCTTTACTTCATAATAAACTTAAAATAGATTTAGTTTAGTTAATTTCGTTCGCAACCATATTTCCTGGCTTTAGATCTCGATCTTCTGTCCAGTTATTTTTATTGTTAGTTTCATTCTTCGTATTAGTTCTTCCCTGTTTTAATTTCACATATTTTTAGTAGTAATCGTGACATAGCTAGGTTAGATAATAAAAACTAGTTTAAACAACCCCGATTCCCCATAAGATCGACCCGGTATCAACCTCTTTACTACGATCCTTGCACTTGAGGTATATTGGATTAATAAATATTATTACTTGTTTATTTGCATTAGATAAATCCGTGACAGTCAGCCACCTGGTTCTCAGATCCCTTTTTATCTTTAATCTCAACATCAAACTCTTGTAAGAGTAGAATCCATCTTAACAATCTTGGCTTGGAGTCTTGTTTGGTTAGAAGGTATTTCAGAGCTGCATGGTCGGTGAATACAGTGACTTTCGATCCTATCAGGCAAGGTCGAAATTTTTCAAACGCAAATATGACAGCTAAGAGTTCCTTCTCCGTAGTTGCATAATTCTTCTGGGCACTATTAAGGGTACGACTGGCGTAATAAATAGGCTTAAAGATTTTATCCTCCCTTTGTCCTAGGGCTGCTCCGACTGCTGTGTCGCTTGCATCACACATAAGCTCAAAAGGTTTTTGTTCCAATCTGGTGCTACCAGAATTGGGGAATTTATAAGCATTCGCTTTAATTTGTTGAATGATTTATTGCATTCTTCTCCAAATACGAAAGGTATGTATTTTTCATGTAATTCCGTCAAAGGTCTAGAAACTTTAGAGAAGTCCTTGATGAACATCCTGTAGAATCCTGCGTGGCCAAGAAAGGCTCGCAACGTTTTTAAGTTCGTTGGAGGGGGTAACTTCTATATCACCTCTATCTTTGCCTTGTCAACCTCCATTCCTTTACTTGAGATTTTATGACCCAACACTATTCCTTCTGTATCCATGAAATGACATTTTTCCCAGTTAAGTACAAGGTTGGTCTCTTCACATCTCTTTAGCACCTTACTGAAATTGTCCAAGCATTTATCAAAGCTATCTCCAAATACAAAGAAATCATCCATGAAAATCTCCAGAAAATCTTCCACCATGTCTGTAAATAATGACATCATGCATCTTTGGAATGTTGCTGGTGCATTACATAACCCAAAAGGCATGCGATTGTACGCAAACGTTCCATAGGGATATGTGAAAGTTGTTTTCTCTCGGTCCTCGGGTACAATATGGATATGATAATAAACAGAATATCCATCTAAGAAACAATAAAGTGCATGACCGTTCAATATTTCTAACATCTGATTAATGAAAGGTAGGGTAAAATGATCCTTGCGAGTTGCATCATTCAGCTTCCTGAAGTCAATGCAAACTAGATGTCCAGTAATTAATCTCATAGGGATCAACTCATCAAACTCATTAGGTTGGACAGTAAATCATCCTTTCTTGGGCACCACATGAATCGGGCTCACCCACTCACTGTCTGCAATTGGGAAAATGATTCCCATCTCCAACATCTTTATAATCTCTTCCTTAACAACATCCTTTAGTTGTGGCGTCAACCTCCTTTGTGGTTGTGCTACCGCTTTCTTCTCGGGGTCTACAGAGATCTTATGCATGCATACTGATGGGCTTATTCTTTTAATATCTGGAATGGTCCACCCAAATGCTCCCTTATGCTCTCTCAGTACTCTTAAAAGTTTCTCCTCCTCTAATGGTGATAATAACGCTGAAATTATAAAGGGGAGAGTATCATCTTGTAAGTACACATACTTCATGTGAGATGGAAAAGTTTTCAACGTTAAGTTCTTTGGTGGCTTTTCTAACGATGATCTCAATAGCTTACCAGTCAATTGTAAGTCAAAGAAATTGTGCCACGAAGGTCTATGAATGGTTCCTCCTAAATCCATAGAAGATATAGGTTCCACTTCTCGCAATTGACCTTCGCTACACCCAGGCCAGGTTTCTTCATTGCTTTCCTCCTCCTTCAGGAGTAAAGTCTCAGCTACTTTAGGGTCTAGTGCCGCTTGCTGATATAATTCCAACACAAGTTCATCTATGGCATCTAGCATGTAGCATGCTTCTCCTTCATCTTGTGAATACTTCATTGAGTTCATCACATTGAACACTACTTTGTCCTCATTCACTCTCAGAATTAGCTCACCCTTATGAACATCTATCAATGTTTTGCTCGTAGCTAGGAAAGGTCTTCCTAAGATCAGTGGAACATCATGGTTAGCTTCCATATCTGGCACCACAAAGTCTACAGGGAATACAAATTTATCAACTTTTACCAAAGCATCCTCCACCACTCCACACGGTTGCTTCATTGACCTATCTGCTAATTGAAGGGTTATAGATGTCTCATTCAATTCTTTCATGCCTAAATTATGAAAAATAGAGAGTGGCATTAGATTGACACTGGCTCCAAAATCACACAATGCTTTGTTTAGGCATACTCCTCCAATTGTGCATGGTATGGGGAAGCTCCCACGATCTTTACACTTAGGTGGCAGTTTGCGTTGCAAAACTGCCGAGCATTCCTTGTTCAGGAAAATAGTCTCAAGGTCTAATAACTTCCTTTTGGTAGAGACTGCCTCTTTCAAGAATTTTGCATACTCTGGAATTCCGGCCAGAGCTTCTACCAAAGGTATATTTACTTGCAACTTTTTAAACATGTCTATAAACTTTTTGTAACACGCATCATCATTATTCAGCTTATATTTCTTAGGGGAATAGGGTAAAGTAGAAGGATTAATAGTTGCAGTTCGTGAAGACAAGGATTAATACTCTGCCTGCTTTTCTGCTGAAATTTCAGTCTCCCGGTTTACCGGAGAAGTATCCCGGGTTACCGGCCCCCTCTTTTTCTCCAGATTTGCTGCGTTCTACTGCTGACTGCTTTCTGATTCTTCCTGGACAGTTGGTATAACTTGTCCAGGTAGTTCCTTTCCACTTCTAGTCATGATTGCAATCACATCCTTCGGGTTCTTCTCAGTATTACTGGGTAATCCTCCCAGAGGATGGACTGACACTTGTTCTGCAATCTAACCCACTTAGTGAGACGGATTCTGCACTAAGGCTTCTTGATTTGTCAGTCTGGTATTATTCTTCTGACAATAAGTGGTGAATTTTGCATTTAGTTCAGTTATGGATTTTATAAGTTGATTGACCGTGTCGGTCACAGCTGAACTCATTTTATCCATGGCTGCTTCCCAACCTCCGGACTTGTTGAACTGAGGCCCGAATCCACTAGTTTATCTCGGTCTCTCTCCACCAGTTGAATCGCTTTGTCGAAAACCCCCACTAGGGTCACTCAGTCTAAAACCAGGGTGGTCGTGAGAACCTGGGCGATATCCGCCCCTATAAGGATTTTCTTTCCTCCCTATATAGCTTACGTCCTCAGTGTTGGTTGCTTCAATATCTTGTACTTTCTCAACTTTGGCTATGCAATCTTGAATGCGATCTATTTTCTCATTCATTGCCATTAGCTGGTATAAGATCTTTTGAGAAGTATCTTCTCCAAATACGCCTTCCGCTACTTTGGCAGTTTCAACTTGATGTGTTCCCCATTGACTTGTTAGCGTAATTTGCTCCAATTTCTCCTCATCTTCTTCAGGTGATAGCAATGCAAAACATCCGTTGCTTGATGCATCAACTCTCATTTGCTCACTTGGCCGTAATCCGTGATAAAAACTATACATTCGTACGGGCAAAGTGATATCATGATAAGGGCATCTTCTCTGTGCTTCCTTGAATCTTTCCCAAGCCTCTTCAAACGTTTCAGTGGGTCTCTACTTGAAGTTCAATATTTCTTGTCTCATCTGTAGTGACTTCCCAGGCGGGCAGTACTTATTCATAAATTTCTACAGAAGATCAGCCCAAGTTTGGATCAATCCCGGTGCTAGAGACAATAACCATATCTTCGCTTTGTCTTTTAGAGTGAATGGAAATAATTTCAGCTTAATGTTATCTTCAGGTACTCCGGATGGCTTGACCGTGCTGACTATCTCCAGAAAGTTGGTGACATGTACACTAGGATCTTCGTTCATTACTCCATGAAAGGTAGTGTAGTTGGTCACCATCTGTATCACATTTGGTTTCGGATGGAAGATCTCAGCCACATCCTCAGGCTGAACAATTGCTGGTACGAACTGCTCAATTGTTGGCATTGCATAACTCTGTAGAGTTCTCCTATCTGCTTGAACCACAACTCCGTTTTGTCCATTGGCACCGTTTTGTCCATTCTGTGCCATGTTGATTTATGTATCTTCTTATTCCCTTTTGCCGTGATCTCCTTCGTGCGTCCTCACATCATCCG
The DNA here is from genome assembly GCA_026214975.1 of Gentiana macrophylla. Lineage (NCBI taxonomy): Eukaryota > Viridiplantae > Streptophyta > Magnoliopsida > Gentianales > Gentianaceae > Gentiana > Gentiana macrophylla. The sequence goes on along the minus strand of CM047811.1, from coordinate 57,610 downwards.
CCAGCCTAACAGATCTCTCTCGAGTTTCCTTTCTCTTTTGTCTAGAAAATTTTTCAATCTCAGGTATGAATCTCTCGAGTTTGGCTGCTGAACTTCGTGTAGCGTACTACAAACACAAAAAGAAAATAAAAAGGTTAGTAACTTGCCTCGGCGGCTGTTACACTCGCCTGGCAGACTCAAAAAAAATACAGACTCTGACTACTGACTCGACGCTGAACTAGCAGAGGCGATTTTGCCAAAACCTGGACCCTCGGTAAACCGGAAGCTATTTTTCCCGATTTTTAACAAAATCGACCCTGTATGACTCTAGTATAAACAGGCTCTAAAACACACTCAATTGAACAGACTTAAATATATACAGAAAAATCAATCTTTAATAAAAATTATTCTTGACACGAGTCCCCGGCAGCGGAGCCAAAAATCTTGATCGCGTGCAAAGCACTTACTAGCAATAAGACTAGGTCTATCGTAGTAGAGTACTGGCGAGTCAAGGTCGAATCCTGATGACGTAGATCAAGTGAAAATAAAATACTTGACCACCAAAACCAATACTAGCAAGAGGACTAGGTCCATCGTACTATAGCTACAGCGAATCAAGGTCGATCCCACAGGGAACCAAATTATGGATCATTTATATATAAACAACTAATCATTCATGTCAAGGACACAAAGCGGTCTACGACCAACAAAAGACAAGAAAGATAAAGGACACGACTCGACACAACACAAATAAAGACACGTAATTAACCTCCTCAATTATCATGTTATCGTTTGGATCTAGAGATTCTATATAATTAAGCTAGACTCGACAACTATTAATCCAATTCGTATCTCTTTTATATTGGCTACGGGAGTCATCCCCTAAACTAGATCTAGCTCCGGGTAGGCCATCACTATGCTACATCACGTGACTTCACTTTTTCGGCCTCCATCTCATATGACTCGCACGCTTACAAAACTAGGGATGCCGATATTAACCGTATTCCTCACCTAGGCAACATTCCTTTGTTCAGGCATACTTCCTAGACGATCGCATCAGTCTCTGTCCCATTAACAATTACCTGGACGGTCTCATGTTAATCTACGATTTACGTATGATCAGATGAGCTCAATTCCCTAATACATAACAGATCTAGATCTCGCTGAAAGTCCCGAAAGATCAATTCATGAGCCGACCTAGGAGCCCTATATTGGTATTTCCTAATAATACGCTAATTAAAACACACGAGCAACGTAGCCATAGCCATACCTACTAAGATAAGAAATTCTAGGTGGACAATCACACCATAAAGACGTGGCTAGATTGACGCGGCGAAAACCTAAATCTTAGCGTTTCTACATACGTAACGGATAAAATAGAGACTCATAAAGAAATTATACAGATCTACTAAAAACACGGTTGTCGATCATACCAAAGTCATCTATAGGTCACCGGATAACAGATCTGGGCGTTTGGATCCTTATAGACAAGGAATCCCCACTCGCTCATATCGTATCCTTAGATCTACATCGTTCGGTGAAGAACGAACAACCTCAAACGATAAACAGATGAATTGGGGCTTAATTACAAAGAACTAAGAACAAATAAATACAAGAACTTACATTATTGCAGATCTTGCATAAAAACTGCTCTAAGAAAAACTGAAGATTTTATTATAGACTGAGAAGTGTAAAAAATGTATTGTGTAAAGAAGTGTGTAAAGGCGTGTATTGTATGCCTTTATATATAGGGGTTCAAGCTAATTAAGAGATATACATCAAAATATCAAAACAAATAAGAGATAACTCTCGGCCGATCTCAAAATAAAAATAAGATGAAGTGCGCCCCCCCTTATGCGTATCCTCATGTTGGCGCCACACTTTGAGTGGTTTGCCCCTCTTTTCGTGCTTATCCGATCTTTATCTTGAATTTCCTTTGATTTATCTTGAGAATTAATTCTTCCATTTGTATTTATCCTCCATAAATTATCCAAATCTGCAAAATAGATATTTATCCCAAAATAAATCATATTTAAATAAAACGGATAAATGTAATAAAAACGGATAAATACCGATTTATAAATTGATGTGTGATTTTCAATAGATAATCACTAAATGCTACCGCAAGCGCACGGCTTATCGAGTAGTACTTAGGATGTCGATCCCACAGGGACTTGTAGTCAATCACCAAACAATTCCCGATTTATATTAGCTAGACAAATCAAATATTTGTAGGTTTTTCTCTAAAATCCTAAAAATAAATAAAATAAAGAAAATATAACTACAAGCCAAGAACTTCAAGATTTAGGTAATAGGATTCAAGGTTTAGAGGCATTTCTTGGATTTCGGATCCACCACGGCGTTGTTTACATAGAATTTCAACAATCTTTCTATCAATATGAATCTTCCATTTATGAAGACCAATTATCAAATATTACACGTAAACATTCTTTCAACTATTATCGTGATTGTACCTAGTTTTATCCAACATTCAGTTTCCTACAATGATGAATAAAATTAGGTCCATTGAATTACCATAATTAAAGGGGCCACTTTAGGTTTAACCTAATTTTCATTCAAGAAATCCCTAAAGATTCGATCTTGGTTTCTAGGTTATCGATTAATTAATACTTTTTCTCATCATCAATTAATCGAATGGAGTTTCTCATGCAATCTTACGCTCATTCACTCCTTCGAGATATTATTTCCGGAAAATTACATGAATAAGCATACAAGATCAAATTCATAAACATGACAAAAATCCTATCAATGAAAAGATTGCATCTTTAAAACTATATAATCATCGCGGCTTTTCCTAATCCAAGAAACCAATATTTACTCTCATAACATATCAAGATTCCAAGATTCAACCATATAATTCATACTTTGACAAGAAAAATAAATAAATAGAATAAAGGAGAAAGGAGATAGAAAGAAACCGTCAAAGTATTGCATAAATAATCAAACCTCGGAAAAAGCCTCGTTCTTGAATTCTTAAAACCTAAAATCCTTGTTCTTGGGGATGGGAGATGATGATCATGAAAAGAGGAGGAAGAGTCGCCTAAAACTTCATGAATGGCGTGAATGATGATTTTTGCAATTTAAGGAAATTATTTTTTGATAAATATGAATTTTCCTTAATTTAAATTGTGTAATTTATCTCCTAAAATAAAATTCCTAGAAAATAGGACTAATATGGCGTGTAAATCCATCCAAATTTGCGCCATCAACATGAAAATCACGTTGGAATTTGTGTCAACCAATCGTAACATTTCGTTGGCTGTAGAAAAATCTGGATAGTTTCTCGCATTTTTCACACCCTGTTCCATTCTTCCACACCTGGTGTGATTCTTCTTGCCTTCATGATTTTGACTTCTTTTTAGCTCGTTTTCATTGCCTTTTATGCTCGGATTCATCATATCTGCAAAATATCAAATCCACAGCAGTAATCTAGTCCAAAAGGCAATTTATCATACTGAAAATCACAAAATAGGCATTGAAATAGGCCAAAATGATCCAAGAATAACCACATATGGTGGACTTATCAAACTCCCCAAGCTTAACCCTTGCTTGTCCCTAAGCAAGTCAAAATATCAACTCAAGACGAAGAAACTTAAACACACATAGAACAGTCTCAAGTAGGATGCAAAGTACACGAGCCTCGATAGATTATACTTCAATAGTTCAAATGCATAATATAAACATGGTCAACCTCTTTCAAAATACCACACTTAAACATGGACAAAGACTTCCACTAAGAATGAGATCAACCAAACAAGTAGACCCTCATGGGATAAAATCGCTCTACACTCATATTTGTGAGGTGGTTAATCTCTCAAGCTCATTCCAATGAAATTGCCCTACTATATGCTTGTATATTATCTCATGTCAACCGCCAGAGCAACATGCACCACACAAATCATAAGGACTTAGAAGAAGGTATGGTAGAGAATAGCCCGGAAAGGTAGGAAAATGACTGAAATGGTGGTAAAAATGGTAAGTGTAGGATATATATCATGGTAGGTGGTTCAAGGCCATTAAAACTAGTGAAACACGTGACTACTAATTCATCAACTCGTGAGATCTCAGGGAGGTTTGTCCAACAACTACACAATTCTCCAATAACGAGCCACTAACATGACTTTATACTTTGGGAGGATAAAGACGTCACTCCCTTTTTATTACACAACAAAAACTAAAACAACATAGGAGGCTATTTTCGGATTGCACTCCTTTATTGACTCTTTTTTTTTCTTGATTTTTCTTGATTTTTTTTTTTGAAATAATATTCAAGACACAATACGGACTCCCCCAAGCTTAATTTCTTTGCAATCGAGTTTTCAGAATTTAATAGTCAACATCCCATTAATCTTAAGGCCGTGCAAAATAGAATTTGGGCTATTCAATTTTTTTTTTCGTGGGGTGAGGGCATAATATATGGCTAGTAAGGGTGTTAAGTGTGGGTAAAGGAAGAAGCGAGTGCCTTAGTCATTTTAGTATAGATGCAAGTACCATGGTAATATCAATAAGATGCAACACAAGTTCTAAAGGAACAAAATCATGGAAGAGAAAAATAAACGCTCATTTTTGGGTGAGACTGAAGTAGTCAGTCATTATGGCCGGAACATCTCACCGGGACAGGTTGTCTACTCACTTAATCTCAATCATTCTCAACAAAAATCAATGCACATTTACGTGTGGTTTATCAAGTGGAATCAAACATATTATATCCTGCATCTTTCTTATCAAAGTAGTCTCGAACAATTTTCATGCATTTCAAATCATACTCGATATGACTGTGTGTAATCCAAGCAAGACATGGACTCAAAACGACTCGACACATAGACTCTACCTAAGTGACTTTTATTGACCCTAAGACAAAAGACTTGAATAACAACCAAGGAAACTACACAAGTGACCCACCCCCACACGTAAATGTTACATTGTCCCCAATGTAAATAAATGAAAAGCAAGTGAGGGTAAGAAAGAAACTCACTGAATCGTGATGCCAGAACGTCAGACGGATCGAAGAGGGAGCACGAGCAATCAGGGGAGGGCAAGCACGTCGTCGGCTCTCGAAGAATCGTGTTAATGATGGTCATTCGCCGGACTCCGGCAGAGGTGGTGGTCGGAAAGGCGGGGTGGTCATTTTCCGGTGACCGGAGTGATGGTTGGCCGGAGTTGTGGGAGGTGGTGGTAGGAGATGGGGTCCATGGGTATGAAAGTTGTGGTGAAAAGTGAGGAAGAGGGCAAGAATTAAATTTTTTTTTTTTTTTTTTGGACAGGAGAATCACAGGGTGTGATAAAAATCACACCTGGGTGTGATACCTGCGTCAATTATAGGCACTTTTTTTTTTGGACGGAAGAATCACACCTGGGTGTGATAAAAATCACACCTGGGTGTGATATCTGCGTCATTTTTAGGCCTTTTTTTTTTTTTTTTTTAAACCGTCTCCCCCGTTTCGCTTTAAAAGATGGCCTCAAATCGCACCTCGATCGTGGTTTTCTCCATACTAAATATTCCACACCATGGCATCAAAATCCGTAAAGTTCCTCTTGTGCAAAGTTATCTGGCTGCAAACCGACACCAAAAACAAAACAAACCAAGACTAAAGGACCGAGAGGACAACTCTCTTCCTTTATTTATTCATTAAGCAAGAAAGAAAAAATAAAAATAAAATAAAAAAAACATTCTGAATTTATAGTCTTCAGTTGGACTATCTTTAAACATCATTGTCAAGGAGGACTAAACCAAAGAAGGGCATCCCTTTGCATTTTTTTCCACATATCAAGGATATTAACAAGGATTTTCAGATATAGCATTGGGAGCCTATAATCAAATCTTCTTAAAAAGCGATTAATCATTTTAGCTCTAAGGAACAAAGTGCCACTAAACAATTTATAAATCTCTTTATCAATGCTCATGACAAATCTAAGAGAATTATGGACTATTAGAGGTGCAACATCTATATACTCTACATGCTCAACATCCATAAATTCAACATCATTATACAATGAAGGGGGGTTATCATTATCAAATGCATTCAAATCAAACGCAATATTTTTACCTCCCTTTTTAACCTTTTCTTGGCTCATCAATGTTGAATCTGGAATTATTGCACCGTTATCTTGTGGAGATGGTTCGAATTTCGATGTGGCTGCACTCTTGTTAATCTGAAGGCCCAAACACTCTGCAATCTTTGAGAAAGAATCACCGAAAACATTTAGATCAAGACAATGTGGGATCTCATAAGGATCATAGTTTTCATCCCCACGACTTTCAAGGTCGGCCTCCTGCTCTTGAATCGCCTTCTCATTTCCCTTTCATCTTCAAGAACATGGCGATTACGTGCAACTAATTCTCCCAAAGTCAGTTCCTTTTTTGTGGAGCGAGGACACAATAGGTGTGCCATTTCTCTAGAAAATTTCTCTCTCTCTCTCTATAGATTTCTCTAACAAAATTTCAATGTTAGACTTGGACTCGAGTGAGGAACACTTGTTGTTTCCAATTGCTTTGATCTTGACCCCACGGAGAATAAGGATAGTTACTCCTCCCACCATTGTATGTTGATGCATAGTTGTGGCTATATTGGAATTGATTCTCATGACTCGCACCATAATTGTCATAAGTATTCCATTGGTGGGATGAATAACCTCCATTGCACTGAGCTTCACAATGGTTTCCACCACAATATGAACATCTCACTTTAAATTGGTTAAGTCTATTTCCATACATCCTCTCATCAGTTGGTGTCACTTGAGCACTGAATCTAGAGTAAAATGAATCCATGAAAGCCTGGCACTTCAAATTTCTGCACAAGAAAAGAAAAAAATCAAAAGCAAAAAGGTCTCACCGTAGCAAGGTGCAGCTTGCTATGGTGAGGAAAAAAAAAAGTCTAGTCTAACAAAATCAAAAACACGTTCGATGTTGACACCGAAGTCCCCGGCAACGGCGCCAGAAAACTTGATGTGTGATTTTCAATAGATAATCACTAAATGCTACCGCAAGCGCACGGCTTATCGAGTAGTACTTAGGATGTCGATCCCACAGGGACTTGTAGTCAATCACCAAACAATTCCCGATTTATATTAGCTAGACAAATCAAATATTTGTAGGTTTTTCTCTAAAATCCTAAAAATAAATAAAATAAAGAAAATATAACTACAAGCCAAGAACTTCAAGATTTAGGTAATAGGATTCAAGGTTTAGAGGCATTTCTTGGATTTCGGATCCACCACGGCGTTGTTTACATAGAATTTCAACAATCTTTCTATCAATATGAATCTTCCATTTATGAAGACCAATTATCAAATATTACACGTAAACATTCTTTCGAACTATTATCGTGATTGTACCTAGTTTTATCCAACATTCAGTTTCCTACAATGATGAATAAAATTAGGTCCATTGAATTACCATAATTAAAGGGCCACTTTAGGTTTAACCTAATTTTCATTCAAGAAATCCCTAAAGATTCGATCTTGGTTTCTAGGTTATCGATTAATTAATACTTTTTCTGTCATCAATTAATCGAATGGAGTTTCTCATGCAATCTTACAGTCATTCACTCCTTCGAGATATTATTTCCGGAAAATTACATGAATAAGCATACAAGATCAAATTCATAAACATGACAAAAATCCTATCAATGAAAAGATTGCATCTTTAAAACTATATAATCATCGCCGGGCTTTTCCTAATCCAAGAAACCAATATTTACTCTCATAACATATCAAGATTCCAAGATTCAACCATATAATTCATACTTTGACAAGAAAAATAAATAAATAGAATAAAGGAGAAAGGAGATAGAAAGAAACCGTCAAAGTATTGCATAAATAATCAAACCTCGGAAAAAGCCTCGTTCTTGAATTCTTAAAACCTAAAATCCTTGTTCTTGGGGATGGGAGATGATGATCATGAAAAGAGGAGGAAGAGTCGCCTAAAACTTCATGAATGGCGTGAATGATGATTTTTGCAATTTAAGGAAATTATTTTTTGATAAATATGAATTTTCCTTAATTTAAATTGTGTAATTTATCTCCTAAAATAAAATTCCTAGAAAATAGGACTAATATGGCGTGTAAATCCATCCAAATTTGCGCCATCAACATGAAAATCACGTTGGAATTTGTGTCAACCAATCAGAACATTTCGTTGGCCTGTAGAAAATCTGGATAGTTTCTGCATTTTTTCACACCCTGTTCCATTCTTCCACACCTGGGTGTGATTCTTCTTGCCTTCATGATTTTGACTTCTTTTTAGCTCGTTTTCATTGCCTTTTATGCTCGGATTCATCATATCTGCAAAATATCAAATCCACAGGCAGAATCTAGTCCAAAAGGCAATTTATCATAATGAAAATCACAAAATAGGCATTGAAATAGGCCAAAATGATCCAAGAATAACCACATATGGTGGACTTATCAAACTCCCCCAAGCTTAACCCTTGCTTGTCCCCAAGCAAGTCAAAATATCAACTCAAGGACGAAGAACTTAGAACACACATAGAAATGGGTCTCAAGTAGGATGCAAAGTACACGAGCCTCGATAGATTATACTTCAATAGTTCAAATGCATAATATAAACATGGTCAACCTCTTTTCAAAATACCACACTTAAACATGGACAAAGACTTCCACTAAGAATGAGATCAACCAAACAAGTAGACCTCTCATGGGATAAAATCGCTCTACACTCATATTTGTGAGGTGGTTAATCTCTCAAGCTCATTCCAATGAAATTGCCCTACTATATGCTTGTATATTATCTCATGTCAACCGCCAGAGCAACATGCACCACACAAATCATAAGGACTTAGAAGAAGGTATGGTAGAGAATAGCCCGGAAAGGTAGGAAAATGGACCTGAAATGGTGGTAAAATGGTAAGTGTAGGATATATATCATGGTAGGTGGTTCAAGGCCATTAAAACTAGTGAAACACGTGACTACTAATTCATCAACTCGTGAGATCTCAGGGAGGTTTGTCCAACAACTACACAATTCTCCAATAACGAGCCACTAACATGACTTTATACTTTGGGAGGATAAAGACGTCACTCCCTTTTTATTACACAACAAAAACTAAAACAACATAGGAGGCTATTTTCGGATTGCACTCCTTTATTGACTCTTTTTTTTCTCTTGATTTTTCTTGATTTTTTTTTTTTTGAAATAATATTCAAGACACAATACGGACTCCCCCAAGCTTAATTTCTTTGCAATCGAGTTTTCAGAATTTAATAGTCAACATCCCATTAATCTTAAGGCCGTGCAAAATAGAATTTGGGCTATTCAATTTTTTTTTTCGTGGGGTGAGGGCATAATATATGGCTAGTAAGGGTGTTAAGTGTGGGTAAAGGAAGAAGCGAGTGCCTTAGTCATTTTAGTATAGATGCAAGTACCATGGTAATATCAATAAGATGCAACACAAGTTCTAAAGGAACAAAATCATGGAAGAGAAAATAAACGCTCATTTTGGGTGAGACCAAGTAGTTCGGATCATTATGGCCGAACATCTCACCGGGGAAAGTTGTCTACTCACTTAATCTCAATCATTCTCAACAAAAATCAATGCACATTTACGTGTGGTTTATCAAGTGGAATCAAACATATTATATCCTGCATCTTTCTTATCAAAGTAGTCTCGAACAATTTTCATGCATTTCAAATCATACTCGATATGACTGTGTGTAATCCAAGCAAGACATGGACTCAAAACGACTCGACACATAGACTCTACCTAAGTGACTTTTATTGACCCTAAGACAAAAGACTTGAATAACAACCAAGGAAACTACACAAGTGACCCACCCCACATCGTAAATGTTACATTGTCCCCAATGTAAATAAATGAAAAGCAAGTGAGGGTAAGAAAGAAACTCACTGAATCGTGATGCCAGAACGTCAGACGGATCGAAGAGGGAGCACGAGCAATCAGGGGAGGGCAAGCACGTCGTTCAGCTCTCGAAGAATCTGTGTTAATGATGGTCATTCGCCGGACTCCGGCAAGAGGTGGTGGTCGGAAAGGCAGGGTGGTCATTTTCCGGTGACCGGAGTGATGGTTGGCCGGAGTTGTGGGAGGTGGTGGTAGGAGATGGGGGTCCATGGGTATGAAAGTTGTGGTGAAAAGTGAGGAAGAGGGCAAGAATTAAATTTTTTTTTTTTTGGACAGGAGAATCACAGGGTGTGATAAAAATCACACCTGGGTGTGATACCTGCGTCAATTATAGGCACTTTTTTTTTTGGACGGAAGAATCACACCTGGGTGTGATAAAAATCACACCTGGGTGTGATATCTGCGTCATTTTTAGGCCTTTTTTTTTTTTAAAACCGTCTCCCCCGTTTCGCTTTAAAAGATGGCCTCAAATCGCACCTCGATCGTGGTTTTCTCCATACTAAATATTCCACACCATGGCATCAAAATCCGTAAGTTCCTCTTGTGCAAAGTTATCTGGCTGCAAACCGACACCAAAAACAAAACAAACCAAGACTAAAGGACCGAGAGGACAACTCTCTTCCTTTATTTATTCATTAAGCAAGAAAGAAAAAATAAAAATAAAATAAAAAAAACATTATGAATTTATAGTCTTCAGTTGGACTATCTTTAAACATCATTGTCAAGGAGGACTAAACCAAAGAAGGGCATCCCTTTGCATTTTTTTCCACATATCAAGGATATTAACAAGGATTTTCAGATATAGCATTGGGAGCCTATAATCAAATCTTCTTAAAAAGCGATTAATCATTTTAGCTCTAAGGAACGAAGTGCCACTAAACAATTTATAAATCTCTTTATCAATGCTCATGACAAATCTAAGAGAATTATGGACTATTAGAGGTGCAACATCTATATACTCTACATGCTCAACATCCATAAATTCAACATCATTATACAATGAAGGGGGGTTATCATTATCAAATGCATTCAAATCAAACGCAATATTTTTACCTCCCTTTTTAACCTTTTCTTGGCTCATCAATGTTGAATCTGGAATTATTGCACCGTTATCTTGTGGAGATGGTTCGAATTTCGATGTGGCTGCACTCTTGTTAATACGAAGGCCCAAACACTCTGCAATCTTTGAGAAAGAATCACCGAAAACATTTAGATCAAGACAATGTGGGATCTCATAAGGATCATAGTTTTCATCCCCACGACTTTCAAGGTCGGCCTCCTGTTCTTGAATCGCCTTCTCCATTTCCCTTTCATCTTCAAGAACATGGCGATTACGTGCAACTAATTCTCCCAAAGTCAGTTCCCTTTTTTGTGGAGCAGGACACAATAGGTGTGCCATTTCTCTAGAAAATTTCTCTCTGCTCTCTATAGATTTCTCTAACAAAATTTCAATGTTAGACTTGGACTCTGAGTGAGGGAACACTTGTTGTTTCCAATTGCTTTGATCTTGACCCCACGGAGAATAAGGATAGTTACTCCTCCCACCATTGTATGTTGATGCATAGTTGTGGCTATATTGGAATTGATTCTCATGACTCGCACCATAATTGTCATAAGTATTCCATTGGTGGGTTGAATAACCTCCATTGCACTGAGCTTCACAATGGTTTCCACCACAATATGAACATCTCACTTTAAATTGGTTAAGTCTATTTCCATACATCCTCTCATCAGTTGGTGTCACTTGAGCACTGAATCTAGAGTAAAATGAATCCATGAAAGCCTGGCACTTCAAATTTCTGCACAAGAAAAGAAAAAAATCAAAAGCAAAAAGGTCTCACCGTAGCAAGGTGCAGCTTGCTATGGTGAGGAAAAAAAAAGTCTAGTCTAACAAAATCAAAAACACGTTCGATGTTGACACCGAAGTCCCCGGCAACGGCGCCAGAAAACTTGATGTGTGATTTTCAATATAATCACTAAATGCTACACATAAGCGCCACGGCTTATCGAGTAGTACTTAGGATGTCGATCCCACAGGACTTGTAGTCAATCACCAAACAATTCCCGATTTATATTAGCTAGACAAATCAAATATTTGTAGGTTTTCTCTAAAATCCTAAAAATAAATAAAATAAAGAAAATATAACTACAAGCCAAGAACTTCAATATTTAGGTAATAGGATTCAAGGTTTAGAGGCATTTCTTGGATTTCGGATCCACCACGGCGTTGTTTACATAGAATTTCAACAATCTTTCTATCAATATGAATCTTCCATTTATGAAGACCAATTATCAAATATTACACGTAAACATTCTTTCGAACTATTATCGTGATTGTACCTAGTTTTATCCAACATTCAGTTTCCTACAATGATGAATAAAATTAGGTCCATTGAATTACCATAATTAAAGGGCCACTTTAGGTTTAACCTAATTTTCATTCAAGAAATCCCTAAAGATTCGATCTTGGTTTCTAGGTTATCGATTAATTAATACTTTTTCGTCATCAATTAATCGAATGGAGTTTCTCATGCAATCTTACAGTCATTCACTCCTTCGAGATATTATTTCCGGAAAATTACATGAATAAGCATACAAGATCAAATTCATAAACATGACAAAAATCCTATCAATGAAAAGATTGCATCTTTAAAACTATATAATCATCACCGGGCTTTTCCTAATCCAAGAAACCAATATTTACTCTCATAACATATCAAGATTCCAAGATTCAACCATATAATTCATACTTTGACAAGAAAAATAAATAAATAGAATAAAGGAGAAAGGAGATAGAAAGAAACCGTCAAAGTATTGCATAAATAATCAAACCTCGGAAAAAGCCTCGTTCTTGAATTCTTAAAACCTAAAATCCTTGTTCTTGGGGATGGGAGATGATGATCATGAAAAGAGGAGGAAGAGTCGCCTAAAACTTCATGAATGGCGTGAATGATGATTTTTGCAATTTAAGGAAATTATTTTTTGATAAATATGAATTTTCCTTAATTTAAATTGTGTAATTTATCTCCTAAAATAAAATTCCTAGAAAATAGGACTAATATGGCGTGTAAATCCATCCAAATTTGCGCCATCAACATGAAAATCACGTTGGAATTTGTGTCAACCAATCGTAACATTTCGTTGGCACTAGAAAAATCTGGATAGTTTCTCATTTTTTTCACACTGCTCCATTCTTCCACACCTGGGTGTGATTCTTCTTGCCTTCATGATTTTGACTTCTTTTTAGCTCGTTTTCATTGCCTTTTATGCTCGGATTCATCATATCTGCAAAATATCAAATCCACAGCAGTAATCTAGTCCAAAAAGGCAATTTATCATACGAAAATCACAAAATAGGCATTGAAATAGGCCAATATGATCCAAGAATAACCACATATGGTGGACTTATCATAAATAAAAACAGGTAAATACCATAAAAAATGGATAAATACCAAATTATATTTTATAAATCACAAAACATTAAATAATCCATATAAACATGTGATTTAATATAAAATACATATTATTAATCTCAATTTAAGGTCAACGTTGATGACTTTTACGGGTATAATTTGACCGTCATCAAATCCCACAGAGGCTCATAAGAACGTCTGATTATCAAGATTGATCTTGTCACGATTATGGTCTATGACCAACTATAATACATACAATAGTATATTTGGTAACAATCAACTAGCAAGATTACGCAAGTTCAATGAAGTAGACTTGAGTTTCTAAGGTATTAGTTCAATTATGAGTAATTAGTTATTCCCCCCACATAGTCCTACCCATTGGTGAATTTATTCATTGTTCAGCTATGGGTACAACTCCTAACCCTATCTACTCCGACAATGGTAATAGACATTCTATATGCAAGCTACCCTCCTTAATTGGTCCGTAATAGCCCACACACATAAAGAACTAGAGCCGTCGATATTGAGCGCTAACTCATACCGCGAACCCGCCTAGACAGCTGTCGACATTGACCAGCACGTTCCTAGGGTCCATTCTAGATAATGTCCAAACATAGCACTTCACTATTCATATTTCATGCTAGTTTACGATAACATGCAAATATATGATCAGGCTACTAACATGTAAATTAAATCTATCGATCAACGTAGCTGGCGCCGATTATCATGAATTAGTAATTTATTAGGTATTCAGATCTAGCAATATAGACCATCGTAGATATGAAGAACGCAATCGCTATTTCATGATTTCTTCACCAACGAATCAGATCTATAACACATGGGGTAAAATAAACTAACTACTACATAATTAAACTAAATAAGCAATTAAAACATACTAGTTGAATATAACAACGATAGATCAACATCTTGGAAAAGATAGGAAATCATACCCTCGAAGACGAGCGTAGATCTCCCTAGGCGGCGACACCGTCATCTCTCCGACCAGAACACATAAAATAAATAAATTAAAGAACAAAGAACTTTTATTGCATAATACTTATAAATTGTATGGTACTAATGTTACATTGTGTTCTGAGGCGAAGCCTCTTATTTATAGCTATCTAAACCGACTTAAAAACATCTAAAACTACCCCTCGTCCAAGAAAACGCGTTTCGGAAGGATCTCGACCCTCGGTAAGTCGGCACCGCCTCTTGGTAAACCGAGGGTATTTTCGTCTTTTTTCTTCAACCGACTTAACTTGGATGCTTCTGGAATACCCTAGGCCTAATCCTTTCGTTCAGTCCACTCCAGATTCGTCCATTATGCTCAGCCCAATGTTTCGTATCCTGAAAATCATCAAATAATGCACGAAATAATATCGAAATAGGGAAAATAAATGCTAAGTGCAGATTTCTCGACTCACGAACCCGACATATGATATTCAACGCAAATGGTTCACTTTTATAGGTCGAAACAACTATTTTTAGCTCATAATGGATATAATATTGCTGCCGTAGGATAGTCTATTTTAACCGTCATCAGGAATAGTCAAAGACAATCTACATTAACTTTGTGTCTTGTAACTGTAACCTTAAAAACTTAGTTAATTTTCTCCAACATCACTAGAGAAAAGAGGACTGATAAGATTACACCACCTGGAACCTCTATAAACTTTGTGCTATTTACTTTACGCATTTATGTACAACACTTACTTTATTGTTTTGTGTTTGTTTACTCTTTGCATTACTTAGTTTACACAAACTCAGCTAACTCCAGTAACTGAGTTCTCACAGCATATTTCAAGAACCTGTTAAAACTGATATTTACTAAAACTGATATTAAGATCGTTAAAAAGGCTTTAAAATATTTATTCCGCTGCATTTAACTAAGTTGTTGATTCAATCACTAGACTTAATCTCAGCTCAGTTATCTTAACTCCGTAAAAGTTTTCAGTTCAAAAAACTTAGTTTTTAGTGACAAGTTTATTCCTCCCCCCTCTCTAAACTTGTCTCAAGCCTTTCTAAGGGACCAACAACGTCTCTTTCTCTACAATTCCATTAATTTACTTTACACTTCTCAAACATCCATCTTCTCATATGGAAGTCATTTCTCCTTCTTCCTTCTTAAAAAAACCATTTCTTTTTTCCATCATTGAAGAAAGGCTATGTTTTTAATCAATAAAAGCTCTTACCTTTCTGAGTACTCTGCAACTGTGGTATACTGGCTTAATGGTGCGGTCTGTTAAAGTTGTGGATGCATTCGGAGTCTAGTGGTGCTTAGATGGTAGAGTAGTTGAAGAAAAGCATTAATCATGATGCTGAAAATGACATGCTTCAACCGATGAGGGTTCAACCGAGGTCAATAATGCCCAAATAAAGAAAATCTACACATATCAATCAAAAGGGTAACATCTCCCCCTCTTTTGATCTGGTAACATTTTGTAACTTTCTTGTCTGCATGCTCTGAAATTTTGATAAAAGTCGAACCTTTTACGTGTCAATGTGCAAAGATCGAACCTTTGTTCTCCGTGTTGTCTCTCCCAGCTGGCCTGTGTGTGTATCTGTGTGTTTCTAATCGTGATACAACCAAGACATGTCTTGATCTGTTAATTTGTATGAAATAGATTGATATTTTAGTAATTAATTTTTAACCGTGCATATGCATGGTGAGATCTGAAATGCTGCTACTTATGTTCATCACTTCAAGTCTTCTTTTTAAATGAATAATAATATGTCGAGTGTTGTTAGCTAAATAAATAAAGTATGTTTTATATATTATTAATATGCCTAAGTCTTTTCGGTCATGACTGTTAGCATTCCTATCAGTTTTCTTTGCGATATGTTCAGTTTATCTTTTCTGGTGCAACATCAGCAATTTCCAAATGATTCAGCAGGGTTTGAACCATTAATCCTAAGGGTAAGGCCTTGGATTTCCTTGTCCCTTCTTTTTATTCTTTTGCAACCTTCTTCATATAGTGGATAAAGTATCCAGCCCAATCAAACTTCATACTTCTGCAAATAATCATCATCAGTTCTATTTTGGGTCCTGACAGAGTATCCATACTCCCATTGAGTTCTAAGATATTCTTTGCAATAATCTTGCTCATCAGGTTGTATTCATAACCAATATGTTTCACATTGATGCCTGGAATTGATTTGATGGCATTATTGGTCTTGATTTTGTCAACAAAATTCATCTTTGACAGTCCTATTTCTTCAGGATTTGTTGGAGCATCAATCACTTCTGCAAAACCAAAAGCTTCCCTTACTAGATTTGAGGAAACTTCAATCTCCTGAGCATTTACTGTGGTGGTGAATGCTTCTCTTCCTTGTCTTGTTACAATGTTTCTCCAGAAGCTAACAACATTTGTGTATGAGATTGTTTCCAATCTTATGTTCAGCACATTCTCCAAACCTTCATATCTCCTTATTCTTCGACCAATATTGATTGCTAATTCTGTTTTGTTAGCATCAACAACAAAACCTCTTACACTTTGACTTGTTCCAATTTGAACATCATCCTTTTCGGCCATTGTTAAGAGAAAGATAAAGAAAATAACTTCTCAAATCTGTGTTCACACAGTGTAAATGCAGAGAGATAGCCGATTTAGAGTAGAGATATCTTCTGTGTAATAGGCTGTATATATATAGACAGATGCAGTTGAAACTGTCAGAATGTGTACAGTGCTATTAACCACAATTAAA
Source organism: Gentiana macrophylla (assembly GCA_026214975.1). Classification (NCBI taxonomy): domain Eukaryota; kingdom Viridiplantae; phylum Streptophyta; class Magnoliopsida; order Gentianales; family Gentianaceae; genus Gentiana; species Gentiana macrophylla. The sequence goes on along the minus strand of CM047811.1, from coordinate 40,614 downwards.
TCTGAGTGAATGTGGTTTTGACACGTGGCCCATTACTTCTCCATAACGTTTGTAACCGTTAGATCGTGTTAACTCTGGTTATAAAGGATAGAATAAATATCCCGCTATTTACTTTTTGACTTTTATAAGTTTGACTGAGTAACGTTTCATTCAAAGCAATTTTTGTCATCGCTAGGTTGGCTCAAGAAATGGCGACAAATATGCCTCAAAGAAATCATTGTGGTAACTCTCTGTTGATCATTGATTCCTTCTTGTTTTGTTCAATTGATAATACAAGATGAAGTTTAATACCAATGACCGATCCGTCAAGTGAGCTCACCCAACATGACAAAGACCAATCCCTTGGCAACTTCATTTGCTCAATTGTCCAAAAATAAGTACATGGAATTGTTGATACTAATGACTAATCTGCTATGTGAGCTCACCCAACATAGCAAAGACTAATCCCTTGGTGAATTCCAAGATACTCGCTGATTATCACCAACTTTAATAATTCCAAGTTCAATTTAGTTTAGCAAATCTTTCACTATCCAATGGTTTAGTGAAAATATCGCTGTTTGATCTTCAAGAGGGATGTAAAGAACCACCACATCTTTCTTTTCAACATGATCTCTTATAAAATGATGTCTCACATCAATATGCTTGGTTCTTGAGTGCAAAACAGATTTTCATGATTGCAATTGCACTTGTGTTGTAACACATAATTGGAATTTCTCTTTCTTCAATTCCATAATCCCTTAATTGTTGTCTTAACCACAAGATTTTGTGCACAAAGAACTTCCAAAGAAGAATATATTCACTTTCAAGAAGTGGAAGTTGATATAGAATTGCTTTTGCTAAACCAGAAACCATCTATTTCCCATTAACCGATTGTTTCTGTGGTGCTTTTTCTATCAATCTTGCATCCAAAGATAATCGTAACTGAGTAGGATATAACTTTGAAACTTCCATCTTTTGAATACCATATCCCTACTCCCAAGGTCTCTTTTAGATATTTGAGAACTCTTTTGATCGCACCTAAATGACTTTCTTTGGGCTTTGATTGAAATCTTGCACAAACACCTACAGCAAAGGATATATCAGGTCTGCTGGCAGTAAGGTACAGCAGACTGCCTATCATCCTTCTGTATAAGGTCTGATCAACATCTTTGCTTTTTTGTCTTCATCCAATCTGATATTTGTACTCATAAGAGTTGATATTTTGGTGTTGTTTTCCATACCAAACTTCTACAGTAACTCCTTGGTATACTTGGTTTGATGAATGAAGATTCCATCTTTCATCCGTTTAACTTGCAATCCCAGAAAGTAGTTCATTTCTCCCATCATACTCATTTGGAATTTACTCTTCATTAGATTTGCAAACTTCTCACATAACAATTCATTTTCAGAACCAAAGATTATGTCATCAACATAAATCACATATCAAAGCAGGTGTCAGTCCTTTTCATTGATTCTCGAAAGAGTCTTATCAATGGTGCCTTTTGTAAAACCATTGTCCACCAAGAATTGAGATAGAGTCTCATACCATGCTCTTGGTGCTTGTTTCAAGCCATAAAGTGCTTTATTGAGTCTATACACTTTATCTTCTTGATCTTTAACTTCAAATCCAGGAGGTTGTCAGTACATACACTTCCTCCTCCGTAATGCCATTCAAAAATGCACTCTTGACATCCATTTGATATACCTTGAAGTTTTTATATGCAAATGTGCCAAGAATAATCTAATAGCTTCCAATCTTGTAACAAATTTGCATATGTTTCATCAAAATCTATTCCTTCGCTTGAGAATAGCCTTTGCAACTAGTCCGGCCTTATTCCTTACAATTGTACTGCAGATTCATCAAGTTTGTTTCTCAGATACCCATTTAGTACCAATTATATTTGCATGATTAGGCCTTTCCACTAGTGTCCAAACTTGATTTCTTTCAAATTCATTCAATTCTTCTTGCATAGCAATTATCCAATCTGGATCTCAAATTGCTTCTTCAACAACTTTACGTTCAACTTGAGATATAAAACAAAGAAAACATTGCTTCTAATTGTCTTCTAGTCCTCACACCTTGTCAGATATCGCCAATGACTTGTTCAAAGCAGGTGATCCCTTAACCATTGTGGATTCTCGTTAGATTGATTTTCGTGAACCTCATCTTCATAGGGTCTGCTTTGCTTCTTCAACAGGGTTTCAAAGAGATCCTTGAACTACTTCGATTGTTGCATCGTTAGTATTACCAAAGCAGGTGTTCAAGCAGCGGGCGTAATCGAGAGACCTTTAAGTCATTGAATCTTTCCAAAACTTCAACACAATCTGGATCGACTGACTTGTAGATTCTCAAAGAGTTCACAAGCTTCATTTTCCATACCAAAGTGAACTTAGGTTCATCAAACACAACATGGATTGTTTCTTCATGTTTCAGTGTTCTTTTGTTCAGTACCTTGAATGCCTTACTGACTGAAGAATATCCCAAGAAAATTCCTTCATCTGATTTTTGTTGGAATGTCTTCAAATGTTCCTTATGATTCAAGATAAAACACTTGCTTCCAAATGCAGGGAAATAGGATATGTTAGGTTTTCTTCCATTCCAAATCTCATAAGGTGTCTTTAGCATCTTCTTGTTCACTGAGGTTCTGCTTTTGTGTATAGCACGTCAGATTAATCGCTTTGCCCAATATCTTTCGTAGTAAATGTTTCACAAATCATAGTTCTTCCTCGCTTCTTTTAAAGTCATGTTTCTTCTTTTAGCAACCCCATTTTGCTGAGGTGTACCAAAGCAGACAAGTTGATGTAGTACACCATTCTTTCACAATATTCTCTTATAACTTTATTTAGAATTCAAGACTTTGTCCGATCCGATTTTTACTCTCAAGTAAACTTTTCTCATTTTGTAATCTCTTCAAAAGTTCAGGCATCTTTTGAAGTGCTTCACTCTTCTTGTTCATAAATACCACCCATGTGTATCTAGAATAATCATCCACAACTACCAAAGTGTATTTCTTTCCTGTTACACTTGTTGGTGTTACTGGTCCAAATAGATCCATATGCATCAGCTCCAAGACTCTATTAGTTGATTGCTTAGTCTTTGATTTGAAGCTTGACTTTGTCTGTTTACCTTGCTGACATGCATCACATATAGTATCCTTTTTGAATGTGATCTCAGGTAAACCAATCACCAGTTTCTTCTTCACCAACTGATTGATATCATCAAAATTTAGATGATTCAATTTCTTATGCCATAACCAATTAAGTTCTGACTTGGTTTGCACAATCAGACATGTTTCTGGAACTGCAGTAGACCAATCCACAACATATATGTTTTGTTGTCTTCTACCAGCCAATACAACTTGATCACCCTTTTCACTAATGACAATATAGTTGTTTTTGTCAAAAGTGACCTTGTATCCCATGTCACTGAATTGTCCAGTGCTCAGCAAGTTGTAGTCCAGTCCTTCCACATATGCAACATTCCTGATTGTTAGTCCATTCCTCACAAGTGTGCCATATCCTCTTGTGTATCCAGGTGTATTCTTGTTGCCAAATTCACCCTTGGACCATCATTTGCCACATAGTTTGACAAACAGTGCTTATTCTTTGTCATATGTCTGGAACATCCACTATCAAAGTACCAGACACCCTACAAAATAAAGTTAATACATTTTAGGTACCCAAACCTGTTTCGGTCCATAATGGTCAGTGGTAAGCATGACCCCTGACATGTTTCCATAATGTCTTCTCCTAAAAGTGTCATATTTTGGTTCATACATGTATTCTACACATCCATAAGGTTTAACAATTGGTTGTTCACATATGCTTTCTGGCCTTTTGGTATGTAATGCTGTTTGAAGTGATTTTTGTTGTTAGAAGCATTAGCTTAACCATTGGATTGCTGTCTGTTAGGAACAGCTCTGTAATATGGAGTCTGCTAAGGTCCCTGCTCAAAGATGGTTATACTTGTCGCTTTCTAGCAAGAGGTAGTCTGAATATTCCAATCATCATCAAGAGGGAACAATCTACCTTTCCCCTGATATAGTATCTCTAGAATGATTAACATTTTTGGGTTTAGGATTCTTATCCTTGGAATATTTCTGGTTTTTCCATTTTTGTGGTCCAGCAGACTTGGTAGCAGGTTTGCTATCAGTAGGTCTAGAAGGCACAGCAGTCCTATATTTGGATTTATTCTTTTTATTAGGAGCTGTTGACTTCTGATTTTGCCTCTTTGAAGCATTTTCAGTAGGCTTCACTACCTCATCAGCCCTTTTCAGAGTAGGATCTTGTGTAGGCACAAACTTAGGACCAATTCTGGTACTAGGTTTAGTGACCTTACTGGATCCACTCTTATTAGATTGTTGAGTTCCAAATCCAAGCCATGTTCTATCACCATAAGGCTTTCCAGATTTGAATGCGTTGAGAGAACAAGATGGTTCAAATGACTGGAAGCTACTGAATGTACAAGCAGCTTATGCTTTGATTCTCATCCAACATCTTTTCCTTACCTTTGAGAATTCTTAGTTCAGCATTTAATCTTTCAACTTCTGATTGAAGAGCTTATTTTCCAGCCTTCACAATCTCATAACCAGATTGTATTATCCTTAGTTGATTAAGGATGACATCCAAATTTTCATCATTGTCAGAATTTCTAGGATTTGAACCACAAGTTGATTCACAATCACTTCCAGCAGGAGTGTTTATTGACACAGTATTGTATACCTCCTCTGTTTCATCCCTATTAGCCATCAAAGCATAATCTTCCATGTCAAAGAACTTGATCTTTGTGTCATCAGATTCATTTCCCTTTTCTGACTCAACTTCATACCCTGATTCATCTTCAGCAACCATAGCCTTCTTTCCATGTCTTCTCTGTTGGCTCTTGTTCTTCAGTAGGTCTGGACAATCAGGTCTAAAATGTCCAGGCTTCTTGCAATTGAAGAAAAGATAATCAGGTTCCTTACTTTGTTTTAACTCAAGACAGTCAGGTTTGAAGTGTCTTGGTTTCTTGCATTGGAAACACAAGTAATCATTGTCTTTCCTGGAATCATCCTTCTTATTTTCACTGAATTTCTTAGTGAAATTCCTTGAGAGCCCTTTCCAGGTCTTCATCATCCTCGATTTTCTTGCTCAAGAGGGGCAATCGCTCTTGCATCTCATCCAATGAGATCATCTTGAGCTCCTGATGTTTCTTCTTGATGTTTGGCAGCCAATGCAGTTGTCTTTGGTTCTTCTTTTTCAGTGGTAGGAACCAATCTCTTGCTGAATTCATAAGCTTTAAGATCTGAAAATTATTTGAAGGTATCTTCTTCATGTAACTTCCTCATTTCTTCTATGGCAGTGACTTTCATCTCCCAAACTTCTTTGTCAGGTAATGCTTCCAAGATTTTTGAGTTGATTTATTCTTTTGAATAACTTACACTTAGTAGGGTAAGTTCATCCAGGATAGCGTTGAATCTTGATTCCATTTGCTCAATGGTTTCATTTGGTAGCATTTTGAACTTTTGAAACCTCTTTTTGGCCACACCGATCTTGTTCTTCTTGATAGCATCAGTGCCTTCACAGATTAACTATATCTTGTCCCAAAGTTCCTTTGCAGTTTTGTTGCTATCCAAAGTTCTGTATATGATGTCAATAGAAATATTGTTAAGATTTGCTCTCTTTCTATCTTCAGCATTCCATTCTCTTTTTGGTTTTGGAATGTATTGTGTCTTATCTCCCACTATTACTGCTTTGGTAATCTCCAGTGGCCTATCAGTCAGTACATCCATCATTTCATCATGTGTAGCAGCTAGATTGCCTGCATACGTCATTTATATTCATCAAAATGATCTAAAGAACACATCAGCATTGTTCTAGCATACTGGTTGTTATCCATGATGCAAAGCTTTGAAAATCAGTAACTTGAAAAAGTTTTCAAAGTATTTTCACAAGCACAACAAGTAGGATTACTTGAGCGTGTACCTTCGCTCCGATACCAATTGTTGGTCCCTTGAAAAGTCTTTGGTTAAGTTTAGAGAGGGGGGGGTGAATAAACTTAACACTTAAAACTTTTGGAGTTAACAAACTCAACAACTTCAGTAGTCTGCTGACCTTCAGTAGTCTGCTGACTATTGAACTTACTGAATTTGTGCAGCGGAATTATATCAAAAATAAGCCTTATTACTTGTTGTAAAATATGATACTAAGTATTAGATACTCAGTAGTGTATGTTTGTGATTTCGGTTGCTAGATTCAGTAGATTGATGTGTGTAATAAACTAAATGCACGAATGTAAGTGCGAGAAAGTAAGTAGGCGATTTTATAGTGGTTCCGTGTGGTGTAATCATGTCACCCACTCTTCTCTGTGATGTTAGAGGTAATTCACTGAGATCTTTGATGTATCTGTTACAAAGATTCCTATGTTGCTTGTCCTTCACCAATAACTGGCTTCACAAACTGAACACTTGGAAAAGGTAAGATTGCTGCTCCAAAGTCTTCCACTGGTCCTTGAAGGGTAGAATTGCCTCTTCACCAGCTCCACCACAAACAACAGTCTTTCACACCCAATAGATGCTTCACTGTCTTGATGAGATTCTTGTAAAAGAAAGATTGAATCAAATAAATGATTCGATTCGCAAACAGATTGATCAGATGAAATGATCGCCAGCCTGCGCCTTCAAGTGTGTAAACTTGATGTAGCTTGAATGCAGATTACACTTGAAGATTGTCTCTGGATCAGTAGCCTTAAGCTCAGAAGGTTCAGCAGGGTGTTTTTCTTGATAAGAAAATGTAGCTCAGAATTATCTCTTGTTATTCTTCAAAAATCATCACTTGTATCTGAATTAGGAGTCCTCTATTTATAGGTAGAAGTCCTTGTGACTTGTTTTTGAAATTCAAATATAGCCGTTCCAGATTTTGTCCCATTTGACTTGCTTTCTGTCACTGTTCATTGTACTGACACAGTCAGACTGCTTTTTGACAGAATGCAGTCTGTCCACCCTTTGACTTGTATCCATTGGATAAAGTCCTGAATCATCCCAACATCCAATTAATCTCAACCATTGATTTATTTGATAAATCAGAGGTTGTTAGCTGTCCTTATACTTGTTTTCTTCCAATGTAATCTTGAATAAACCGAGGTATATGTATCAGCAGGTTCATAAGTCTGCTGAGTTACATATCAGTAAGCTGAACCATAATTTGCTGTGTTTAAAACACAATGCAGATTACTTCTTTTATCTAACTTTTAATTAGGAAGTTAGATTACACCTTTTTGCATATAACTAAGTTCCAATCACCCTCCAACTTATGGAACTTAGACCTTGTACACAAGGTATATGTAATCAGTTTAGGTCATCACAGACTTCCCTAAATTCTGATTCCATATCCTTCACTTTAATCACTAAGTTTGATCCATTAGCCTTCATTAACTGAGTTTGAGCCCTCAGCTTTCAGTCTTCAGCAGGTTCCTGACTAGTCTCATCGACCTAGCTACCCCATCGGCTAGACCCGGTCTGGCGATATAAGTCACCGACCATTACAAAGGCTTGTTTGATCAAACCTATACAAAGATCAAACTCTAATAAACCTATACATTTGATCTAGACATCTTTTTGCCTTTGCACTATAACAGCTAGTCTGGCACTCATCACTAAAACTCAGAAATAAGTCCAACAGTTTTCTTTCTCTTCCCTCCTTCTTCCTGCTTTTGCTGTTTGACATAAGTGAACATGACTTTGGACTCATGTAATTTGTGAAGTTGTACAGCAGGGACTTTGAGACATTGCATCAAATAGTGTAACTGAATCCCATATGACTTCTTCACCCAAAATTGGCCTTTCTTTTTGTAACTTGCAACAGAGTGTAAAGATTTCTGAAAAGTCTCTAAGTATGGTTTATATAGGATAATTTGGGTAGTGTGAACGTGTTTTGAATGTGGAAGGATTTTATGACATAATGGTGTGATTTTGTGTATATAACTCACGATATTCGAGTGTAATGAGGGAGTGGATTGAGGTAAGTAATGATAAATCCCGGGAATTGAGGCGTTTGTAATTCGAAAGATAATATGGTTACCTCCATGATTGTAAGTTGATCTCCACGTGTGTAATCATCCACATAATAATCCTCCATAATTTCCTTATTCTCCACGTGTATAAAAGTTGATTCTGTTCACACTATAATTTGCCCATTACTCCATTCTTCACTTCGGTGGAGTGCCTTGGCTGGTCACTTACCTGATTTAGTGAGTTTTTCACTGAACTTCTTTATTCTACCTTTCCTAACAATCAGTGAAGTTAACTTCGCCGTGTACCTGTGCCTTACTTGCTACATCTCCTGTAATGGCAAAGTTTTAAACAGCTGATGAAGTCACTTGGCTGATTACTCCAGTTAGCCGCTCTTTGGTACTTAGTCAATTTCAATCATTCCCAACTCAGTTCTTAACATGCTGAATCTTTCATGACTGAATGGTTTAGTGAAGATGTCAGTCAATTGATCTTCAGTGGATATGTATTTTAGGATGACATCTCCTTTTTCAACATGATCTCTGATAAAATGATGTCTCACAACAATGTGCTTTGTTCTTGAATGCAATACTGGATTTTTAGTGATAGATATGGCACTTGTGTTGTCACACATGATTGGGATAGTCTTTTCCTCCATTCCATAATCCCTTAGCCGTTGTCTAATCCAAAGTACTTGTGCACAACAACTGCCTGCTGCTATATATTCTGCTTCGGCTGTTGATGAAGATATGGAGTTTTCCTTTTTACTGAACCAAGAGACTAGCCTGGTGCCTAGCATCTGGCATGTTCCAGAGGTGCTTTTTCTATCTATCATGCATCCAGCATATTCAGAGTCTGAATATGATGTCAACTTGAATCCTCCATCTTTTGGATACCAAATTCCAACATTAATAGTGTTTTTCAGGTATTTGATTATTCTTTTGGCTGCTAGGAGATGTGATTATTTTGGTTGAGCATGAAACCTTGCACATACTCCTACTGCAAATGCTATATCAGGTCTACGTGCAGTTAGATAAAGTAGGGATCCAATGATTCTTGCACACATTGGTGTATCTGCTGTCCCACTTGTATCCATACCATACTTGTGTATTAGGTATTTTGTATACTTGGCTTGACTGATGAAAATCCCATCCTTCATTTGCTTTACTTGAAGACCAAGAAAATAATTTAATTCTCCCATCATGCTCATCCTCAAATTTGCTCTTCATCAGTTTGCAAATTTCTCACACAAATTTTTCATCCTCTCGATCCAAAGATGATGTCATCAACATAGATTTGTACTAGCAATGTGCTTGTTCCTTCCTCTAATTTGAATAGAGTCTTATCTATAGTTCCCTTGTTGAATGCATTCTTGATCAAAAATTGTGATAGTGTTTCATACCAAGCTCTAGGTGCCTGTTTGAGTCCATAAAGAGCTTTCTTGAGTTTGTACACTTTGTCTTCTTTTCCTTTGAGTTGGAAACCAGGAGGTTGTTCCACATATACTTCTTCTTCCAAAATTCCATTCAGAAATGCACTCTTGACATCCATTTGATAGACTTTGAAGTCTTTGTGTGCAGCAAAAGCTAGAAAGAGTCTGATTGCCTCCAATCTTGCCACTGGTGCAAATGTTTCATCATAATCTATTCCTTCTGCTTGAGAATAGCCTTTTGCAACTAGCCTTGCTTTGTTTCTGACAACTGTTCATTGCTCATCCATCTTGTTTCTGAATACCCATTTTGTTCCAATGATGTTGGCCATATCTGGTCTGTCAACAAGTTCCCAGACTTCATTTCTTTCAACTTCATTTAGTTCTTCTTGCATGGCTGTGAACCAATCTGCATCATGAATTGCATCATCTATTGTATTGGGTTCCACTTGTGATAGAAAACATGTTATCATATGCTCCAGTTGTCTTCTGGTTCTAACTCCTGTGCGAATATTTCCAATGACTTGTTCTTCGGGATGATCTCTTAGCCAATTTAGGTCAGGTTGAAGTTATTCTTCACTTGGTATTTCTGCAACTTCATGTTTTGCATGAGCTTCAAGTTCTAGTGCTCCTTCGGTTGTAATGTCTTGTGGCTCATCTTGGTTTCCAAGATTGTGACTCAGAATAGTGGCTGGTATTGTTGTATTCATATACACTTGCCTTTGTGCTGCTTCTTCTTCTTGTTCTTGAAGACTTTCACCATTTGTGTTTGGTTCATCAAAGACTACATGTATAGATTCTTCAATCACCAATGTTCTTTTGTTGAGTACTCTGAATGCCTTGCTGGTGTCTGAGTATCCCATAAAGATTGCTTCATCAGCTTTTTCATCAAAGGTATGCAGCTGATTCCTGTTCAAAACAAAATATTTTGATCCAAACATATGCAAATATGAGACATTAGGTTTTCTACCATTCCATATTTCATATGGAGTCTTTCCATGATATTTGTTGATGATTGATCGGTTTTGCGTATGGCATGCTGTGTTTGCTGCTTCAGCCCAAAATTTCTTTGGTAAGCATGCTTCTGCAATCATTGTTCTGACTGCTTCTTTGAGGGTTCTGTTTCTTCTTTCTGCTACACCATTTTGTTGTTGAGTTCCTGCTGCAGATAATTGATGTAACACTCCATTTTCTTCACAATAAGTTCTGATCACTTCATTTAGAAACTTTGTGCCTCTATCTGATTTGATCTTTATGATCTTTAGTTCTTTCTTGTTTTGAATTCTTCTTAGTAGATCTGGCATCTTCTTGAGTGTCTCTCTCTTCTTGTTCATGAATATGGTCCAGGTGAATTTGGAGAAATCATCAACCACTACTAGAGTGTATTTTTACCACTTACACTTATCGTGTGGACTGGTCCAAACAGTCCATATGTAATGTATGTAGAATTCTTGTTGTTGATTGATAGGGCTTTGACTTAAAGGAAATTTTGATTTGTTTCCCTTTCTGACATGCATCACAGAGACTTTCTTTCTTGAATGTGATCTCAGGCAGGCCTTCCACAAACTTGTTCTTTGATAGTGTGTTGATGGTCTTGAAATTCAGATGATTTAATCATCTATGCCAAAACCAGCTGGTTGATTGTTTATTTTTGACAAGCAAACCTGTTTCTTCTTTAGCTGTTTTCCAATTCACCACATACATGTTATCTTTTCTTTTTCCTGCAAGAACTACTGTGTTGGTTCTACTGTGAATTACTTTGCATCCTTCCTTATTGAAGTGTATATTGTAGCCTTTGTAACAGAATTGACTGATGCTTAGTAGATTGAGCTTAAGTCCCTTAACATGTGCCACATTTTGAATCTTCATATTGTTCTTGAGTATTGTGCCTTCCCCCTTAATCTTGCCAGGGTTTTCTTTGCCTCCAAATGTGACTTTGGGTCCATCAAAAGCTTTGAAATCAGTGAGCCATCCTTTGTTTCGGTCATGTGTCCGAACATCCACCGCCTATGTACTTACATCCTACAAAACAAATTAATTATGTTTAGGTACCCAACACTGTTTGGGTCCATACCTGTTAGCAAACATGCCTCCTACTCCAAGTGTGTATCCAAATGATCTTCTTTTTGGATAATTGAAATCATCAACTTCATATGTATAAGGAATGGAAGAATAGCTTCTAATATTTCTATTGAAGATATTCTGATACTTTTCTCTACTTTTTGGTGCATTTGCATCCATTTTCACCTTCCAGTATGCAATGGGAAGCCTCAGTTGCTTCATGTGTCCAGGAACATATCTAGATTGACTTTTCTTAAACACATGATGCATATCATGGTATGGTTTCTTGTATTTTGGAGGTGCAACATTCCAATCATCCTCTGAAGGATAAAGTCTTCATTTACCTTTCAGTAGATCTTTGTTGTTGGTTGACTGGAATGATGATTTAGTCTGCTGTTTCAATGCACTGGGTCTTGACTTCACCGGTGCAAGATGAGTGGTTGAGACTATGGTCTTTCCCTTTCTGAATTTTGGTCCACTGTGGGTCTTGTATTTAGAATTGTGTTGACCATTGTTTCTAATCTCATCCTGACTGTTGTAGCCAAGACCAGATCTTGATCCAAACCTTTTTGAGGGTTTGTAAGCTAGTGCATTTAGTGGTGCAGTGGTGTTTTTAGCTGCTGGGTGGATTTCCTCAGCTGATCTGTTAGCAGTGGATGAGTTATCATATGCTGCTTTTTGATTCGGTGAGTATATCTCCTTAGCATCTTGTTCAGCTTTTAGTTTGTCTAGTTGTTCCTTCAATTATTTATTTTCTTTTCTTAGATCCTTACATTCCTTTTCCAGAATTTCATGATTCATCTCAATTTCATCAAATTTAGTCATGAGATTTTGGACTAGGGCTGCTGGATATAGTGGGAGAATAGAAGATTGTGCAGTGTTAGATGTGGATGCATTTGATGAAGAGTAAAAGCTAGATGTTACCTCATTTTCATCAGATTCTTTGGCCATTAGACATAGACTTGCTTTCTCAATGTCTGAGCTGTCACATTCTTCTTCATCTAATTCTTTGGTCATGAGACATAGACATGCTTGTTCATTGAATTAGTTGTCTTCTTCATCACTATTATCTAAGTCATTATCAGATGATTCTTCATTCTTTTCACTGCTGGATTCAGCCTTGAGTGCTTTCTTACTTTTCCTTTTTTCAGATGCTTTATACTTCTTCTTTTCCTCATCTTTATTGTTTTCTTCAGGGCAATCAGCCTTGAAGTGGCCTTTCTTGTTGCAATTGAAGCATATGTATTCATCATCTCTTTTCTTCATATCTTTGTTTGAGCTTGACCTCTTGTTTGATGATGAGTTCCCTTTGAATGGCTTCTTTTGCTAAACTCACAAAGCGCTTAACCAATAAAGCTACCTGCTTTTAAGTTCTAGTGTCGCTTGTTTGATACAATCAAAGAAAGTCACTTTGTTGGGTGCTATCGATTACAGACCGGCTCTTTGTGTCTCTACCAGAGCACCTTCTTCACCGTTCAATTCAAATTCATGAGCTTTTAGTTGGGACATCAGAGTTAGAGTGTTAGTGTTTGCAAGGTTTGTAGTTCCTCTGATTACTGATGTTATGATATTCCATCTTTCAGGTAAGCCTCTCAAGATCTTTAAACATACTTCTTTCTGGGGGTATGTGTGTCCAAGCTGTTGCTGTTCACTGATGATGCTTGAGAATCTGTTTTCCATTTGATCAATGGATTCACTAGCCTTCATTTTGAAATTTTTCAAATTTCTATTTTGCAACAGATAATTTGTTTTCTTTAACTGCTTCAGATCCTTCATTTATCAGTGCCAGTTTGTCCCACATCTCCATTGCTGTCTTGCAATCTTTAATTCTCATTAACATGTTGCTATCTAAGGTCTTCCAAATCATATCTTTTGCAACAAAGTCTAGATTTGCTCTTCTCCTGTCATCCTTGGTCCAATCCTTCTTGGGTTTGTCCACTTCTTTTCCTTGATCTGCTCCTGTGGATACCACAGTCATGATCATGATTGGGCCATCATTAATTACATCCAGCATCTCCTCATGAGTTGCTGCAAGATGGGATAACATTCTTATTTTATAATTATCAAAATTGTTAACATTAAAAACAGGTACTTTTTGTAATATCCCGAAATTTTGACTTACTAATTATTTAATAAAGGATCTAATTATTCGGGAAATTATGGGATTTAATAATTTTTATGAAGGGATTTAGTAGTAATTAAAAAGGAGTTTTAATCACTTAATGAATAAAAAGGGTTTTCACTCCTTTTTCCTCCTTTATTTTTCCCAAAGCAAAAAAATTTTCAGCCTCAAAACCTCCCTTGCCGCGACTTTGCTTGTGAGGAGGAAGGAGAGAAAATCTCTCCTTGGTGTTTAGGAATTAAATCGTCGGTAATCGCTGTTTTCTTTTATAGATTCGAGCTTCGTTGAGGATCGTTTCTAGCTTAGCAAGGGCTTTAAAAACGCAGCAAATTCCGGTAAAGATAATTCTATCTTTGTCAAAAGTTTAACTTGATCTTCGTAAAAGTTTAATTTAAGACTTCTATGCTTGTGTGCCACGGTTTTGGTGTGTTAAACGTTCCTAGTAGTGCGTTTTGTGTTAGTTAAAATCTACAATCGATATGATACCTTTGTATGAAGTTTTCGGGCCTAAAGTGTTGTTTTGTCTTTGTGTTGTGGAAAACGGCTCGAAATTGCGTAGAGAGCTTTTAGGGTTTTAGTTGAAACCAGTGGACGGGCGTCGCGCTTGAGAGGGCGGGCGTCCCGTCTTGGTCTCAACTCAGGCGGGCGTCCGGATTCTCGGCGGGCGTCACGAAGGGCTACTGTTGATTCGGGATGTAAATTTTTACGGTGGACGGGCGTCCAAGTATAATGGACGGACGCCCAGCGCTAAAATCGATTCGAGATGTAACAGTTTCTTGGGCGCGTCGAGATCTTGGGCGGGTGTCTACTTTTCCAAACGGGCGTCCAACATTCCAGGCAGGCGTCCAGGTTTAAATGTTCTCTCTTCTTTGTTAGCTATGGATAAACCTTATGAGCATGTTTTGTAAGTTGTGTTTGGATGAGACAACATATTGGTAACATTGGGTTTTGGATTTTGGGCATAGGAGTTCGTAGACCCGTAGTGGTTGGGCCGGATAGGGTAGCTCCCAAAGCCGTAAACCCGGAAGGTTTCCTTCGACTTCTATGACCCTACGTGTTTGGGGAGTTGCGCATGAGTGATGTGGTCGGGCCGGATAGGGTAGTACCCGAAGCCGGGAACCCGGGAAGGTTTCCTTGCACCTCAAAGACGTGATGGTCCATCTAGTATGGTACCATTGGATTACCTTTAGGACCCTCCTCTCTGGGCTTTACCCTTTTTAGGGATGTGCACATTCGGGACCTTTAGGTGGCTAGTTGTGATGTTTGGTATCTGTTTTGGGCAGGTCGTAACTTTTATAGACTGGTTGGGTCCTTCATAAATTTAGTAGTACCTTTCTTGAGTTAGTTTTACTTTTGTACACTAGATTTACTCTTACTCAACTTTATGGTTGACGGTTTGTACTTTCGTTTGACCCTGCTATGATCCATTTATGGGGAGCAGATTCTTAGCAGGTACTTCTATGGATGTTTGCTTGTTGCTGGGATGTCACGGGGTTTGAGAGCCACGTAGTCGCAGTCACACGTTGTCTACATTATTTGAATTTTAAATTCTAAAGATTTTGATGTTCCACATAATTACATTTTCTTTCGGAGTTGTACTCACTTTATTATTTTCTTTCAAAATAATGAATGGTGAATCTTTATTTTCTTTCTGCTGTGGAATGTTGAATGTTACCGCCACGACTGTGTGTCGTGATGAGTGGCACTACGGTGACCAATACCGGCGGCCGACGGGATTGGAAACCGGGGTGTTACACTTTTGATATAAAGTTTGAGG
Source organism: Gentiana macrophylla (assembly GCA_026214975.1). NCBI lineage: Eukaryota > Viridiplantae > Streptophyta > Magnoliopsida > Gentianales > Gentianaceae > Gentiana > Gentiana macrophylla. The sequence goes on along the minus strand of CM047811.1, from coordinate 25,258 downwards.
AATCCATAAGTACAAATAGGAGATATATTTGTGTATATCTAGAAAGCACAGATTTGAAAACTACTGTAAAAATATGTTATCTCCTTGTACCAGAAATTAGATCTGAACAGGTTTTGATACTAGGAACACTGCCCCGATACCAATTGGTGGTCCCAGAGAAGGGTAAAACTATAGTCAGAGGGGGGTGGGTGAATGACTATAGTGGAGTTTCAAAAACTTTTCTTGTAATTAAAAGCTTTTAGGCAGCGGATAAGTCCCTTCTTACTAAGTTACTTCGAGGTAGATTAAGCAATCAATAGTATGTGATATAATATAAGCAATTAAATGAATGCAGTAAGGTAAATTGTAGAAAGTAAGTTGACACAAGGTTTATAGTGGTTCAGGGTGGTGTAATCACTTAATCCACTCTTCTCCTGTGATGATTGGAGGAATTCACTATTGTTTACACAGATACAATAATACGATTGTCCTTGACTTCCCAAGCTTCACAATCTACAAGACTATCACTCCTTGACTGCAACAGCTTTAGTGACTCAGTCTCTTTCATCATCTCTCCTGGGATCAAATCCTTCAAAGAAATTATCACGACACAAGTCCCTCTCAGATGGCTCTGATTCACTTGCTTGATTTATGTGAATTGAATTCACCAACTTGTTGATCAATCTCAATACTTGATATTTGATTTGTAGCTCTTAGATTAGATTTGATCATTAGATATTTCTTTTCAGCACAGAGAAGACTTTTCAATTTGACAGAGTTTTTGCACAGATTTTTTGATCGTTTTTCTTCTTCTTTTTTTTTTTTTGTCAGTGCCTTCTATTTATAGCCTTGATTACTCTTGATTTGAACTTCCGTCTGTTGGCTATATTAATGAGGGGAATAATCCTTGATTTTATTCTTGATTCCCCCTTAATTATATTCTCCTTGATTTTAGTGATCGGGTTTTTCTTCAAACGTTTACCAGAAAATCCGTCATTGATTGATCCTCTATTAATTATGCATTTAATGCTTGATCTACTGTATCTTCTTCATATTTCAATAACCTGATTGAATAAGTTTTACTCAGCCGTTCTTTGAACGGTCAAGTGACCAATCTGACTTTGCCGCTTAAATCTTCCTTTACAGCTTTGTATTCACTCAGCCGAAAGTCAGTTTACTTTGCCGATTCATTGTTTCCTTTATTCTTTAAGTTGAAGGGGAATCCTTGTACTTCACTGATCCTTGATTTGGGTGAGATCAGTGTACACCATATTTAAGCTTTGAGCTTCATTACTTAAAACATGACTTAGACTTATCCAAGGTCATCACAGACTTTCTTGGTTATAAGTCAGACCTTATGTCTTCATTGCTTCTCTGTTGGTGCTTGGTTGGCTTCACTCTGCCGAATGTCTGTTAATCTTTGCCGTCCTACCAACCAAGATGCAAGTGCTGTCCTGACTTAACTTATACAACATGTCAGACTCTAAGTAAAGACTAATACAGAGAATTCTAACTTATTTCAGGCTTGCTATAACAGCTAGTATGGCCATCATCAAAACATAATAAAATGTTCCTAACAAATATTAACTAAGCTACGGGTGCATGCCACTAAACTCGTCTTACTTCTCATTGATCATACAATAGATGTCTATGTGCAGTTAACCTACCTTAGGTTGTATTAACATCACATTCATTAAGTATTAAGGATTGACGACGTAAACCGAGAACCTTCCAAGGCAGGCACCGACAATGGCTAGCAGTAACTAGAAATCTATTAACCATGTCCTAACTAGCACTTCAACTATGTTCCATCATGCTAATTTACGAAAACGAATACCAGACTAGTCATATCAATATATTCGTAAGTTAAACCTTTTAATCAAACATAGCTAACGCAGAAATCTCAAAATTAGGGCTTTAATGTTTATGCTGCAGTGAGTGTGTCAAATCTTATTTCTGGGTTACATATTACGATTATGGTTGTTACTGGTGATTTACTGCAAATATTATTCATGCAGATTAATTAACAGTGCGTCGAACAATAGCTAAAACACCATATCAAAAATACGAAGGAACGTTCAAAGCTTCATACTTTTACAATGGAGCCTAGCTTGATCAACTCAAGCGAGTTGATTGGTTGAGGAGGAAGGGAACCAAAGAAACTCCAAAGAAAATCAAAGAAAACTTTATTTCATGTGAATTCAATATAAGTGTATCTCATACATATGATTGCACACAAGACATATGACTGCTACAGGACTTATTAGTCATATAGCCGACTTAAGACATGCCTAATACCCTAGCCAACTTAGTTTAATGATGTAAAGGTGGTGTTGCATGTTCCATGGGCTCGTCACGGCCTAATGGGTTTCGCCGAGGCTGGGCCGGACATCCATGATTTCAACAGATTATCTTCTCTGGACATCTTCTCTCTAGCCCAGGCTCGTATCCAAAGCTCTGATCCAATTCATCAATGCTCCCGGAAATGGAATTGCCTGAAAATCATACACAACAAGGCAATACCGCTTCTGAATGGTAAAACATGCAAATGCGTAATCGTGAACCATGAACTACTCACTATGCAATTGACTGGTAAATCATGCAATTACTAGTCCGTTTCTCATCATTTGAGCATAATTCGGGGCCAAACTATATATGAAATATAGTACCAAATTAACCGTCATTAGTCCTCAATCTCACAATATGGTTACACTTTGCATAAAACTAGCATTTCATATATTACATAGACATTACACCATGATTGTAAATGCTCCGTGATATCCGCCGCGTCTACTTTAATGTGCGAACGCGTATTTGACCACTACTTTAATTACCAATAACGCACAACCCACAATGGAAAAGTATATAAAGGTATCACACCGATTGATTCTTCGTCATGGTACCAGGCCGGGAAAACTAAATAAATCGAAAAGAAAGTCGGTGGGGTACAAATAATGAATTGATTCTTGAACCCCTTTCGCGCTCATCTCCCTTATTCACAAGGTACGTCCAAATTACGCACACATTGTACACACCAAACTTACAGTCAATAAAAATTGAAGTACTACCTCCGGTCCAAAATATAAGTCATCCTACACTTTTCTACTTGTCCCATAATTTAAGTCATTTTACATTACCAATGCAACATTTATTGCTCTTTCTCTATCTTACCCTTAATTTATTATGAATTCAACAACTTTTCATTACTTAACAACTATTGCATTAATGATAGTCAAGGGGTATTTTAGACATTAACCTTCAAATTAATGACATTCAACAAATTCCTTAATCTGTGTGAAAACTCCTAGGATGACTTATATTTTAGACCGGAGGTAGTATTACCGAAGTGAATTGATTGTTGTAGTGGTCTCTCGGACAACAACTTCGGTTCCAGTTACATTTTGTTTGTTTTGCATGAGGCCATATTCTGTTTAATAATCCAAAGGCCCATTTACCCGATTATCATCCAATTTATATCCAGACAAATTTCAACATTATTAATCGTCATAACGATGACAATGATCGCCGAGGTGTGGACCCAAGTGGTGTGCATATATATATATATTTGAAGAGTGATTTAGACACAGACTTTTACCCACACCAAAAATCACTCAAACATAATCTAATGGTTTATATTAATTTTTTTCTATTTTCTTTGTTCATTATAAAATTTTTATGGTTTAAATTATTTATGTGACAAATTCTGTGTTCAAATAAATAAATATATATATATATATATATATATATATATATATATATATATATATATATATATATGACTTCATGTGTTATGGTTTTTAATTGTTGATAAAAACCAAAAGCTACTTCATCTGAATCTTTGAAGTTGTCAGATATTTTTGATATATATGATGATGACGGTAGTGTCAGAAATGGAATGGCGTATGGCGGCGGTGTAATAAGGGATTCACATGGAAGCTTTATAGATGGGTTTCATGCATGTTTCGGGCAAGGGAATGTTCTTGATGCTGAAGTGAAAGCGCTTCTTTTTGGTATTCGCTTGCGTCCTCATACCGTGCCGCTTGACATTGAGACTGACTCCACTTTTGTTTCTCGAGTTATATCCGGAAATCTCAATGGGAATTGGCCACTATGCATTTCGATTAGCCGGATTGCGGCGTATCTTCGTGGAAATACCACACACTATTTCTCACATTTTCCGAGAATGTAATAGAGTGGCGGAATAATTTTGCGACTATGGATGGCGATGACATGACGTTTAACGATCTCGGTGATTTACCGTATCCTGCTTCAACAACTTATTAATGATGACTTACATGGCCTCCTCTCATCCGACATGTTGCACGCATCTAGAGACCTCTTTCTTCATTTGATGGGTGCATACCGACCAACGCAATCATGATGCTAAGACAGACGATGCAATCTGGAAGCACCCCTACCATGCTGTTAGGGGTGCGATTCAGGTGTACTTGTTCTTATACTGGATACTGTTTATCATTGTTTATTTTAAATGGCACTCCAATCTTCTTATCCTAACAAACATTTTCGTTTTGAGGGTACGAACCCGACTTGCTTGGATCGGTCACTACACATGGAAGGAGCTGCCCACAATCAAACTTCTGGCGGGATACAACATGGGCTTATTACATAGGACCTGGAATAGCGCTCAACATCGGAAGCACCCCTACTATTTGGTTAGGGGTGCAATCCAGGTGTCCTTGCTCCTTTTTTGGTTTTTAGATGCTTTCGCTTACATTTGGAATTACAATATTCTCATCCATGCCAGGTGACATCATTTGTGGGATTGCTTCAGCAAAGACTAGGTGGACAAGGATTCTTGCACAACACTTACCTCACGAGCTCAATGGAGAATTTGGCTCATACCTTGGACGGACACTGGGATGTATTTTTCATGGAAATACTTATGTTTGTAATTTTTGGATTAGGGAATTTGGGGTGCATAGGCGAGTACTCTTCCCTATGTGTTGGATTTTCTCACACTGGGTTTGCCATACATAGGGTTTAAGGAGGCTATGCTATGCACCCTATCACATAACTGGGGCGGGCCGGGATATGGCATTGACTGTGTAGCATTTTCTATTTCCTTTTAATAAAATAAAAATGTTCGCGTAAAAAAAAAATATGATGATGAACCCTGTTCAGCAATGATTAAGGAAGACATGACAGATTCAGGGTATTAAGGAGGGGTGTTTATTGGCTGACTATGCCTGGCTCTACATATGCAAGGCAAAAAGAATATTTTGTGAAGGAGTACTGTAATAAAAGTATATTGGTGAAGTACGGTGGTGCTACAACTGGGACAGTTGATAATATTCATGAGAATGCATTGTATTTATGTGCTGCCAGTTCAGTTAAAGGCACTTTAGTTGTAATGACGTTATCTATTAAAATATATTTCAACACATGATTAATAAATGGGTTGATTTATTTCAATCATTATTACATTTCCTAATTCCTTTTTATAAGAAAGGAAATTAAAAGGGATATCATCTATTACATTGTACAATGCATGGAAATCATATGAAGAAAAATCTACACTCCTTTTTTTTGGTTAAAGGTAAAAATTTATATAACCAAGGTATGCAAAGTACAAGAGATTACATCCTAATCATAATTTAGAATTAAACTAACACTACACTAGTGTTGAGAATAGGTTAGATTTGTTGATTCCAAGTCGCATAAGACCCCCGAGGTTATATGCAACAAGAAACAACGACCACTAAACACATAACAACACCCAAAATCACAAAGGGGTCATGTGAGAGCATAACTCACAGAGCATATCCCAAGGTGTGTAGAGAAACAAAATAATCTCATACATCCACCAACAAAACCTACTAGAAATCACAAAAGATATACAAAACCTAAACATTAAGGTGTAAAAGTGTACAAGGGAAATGCAGCCTGCATTATGTAAAACATATGTGTTTTAATGCAAAACAACACATCATCAATCTTCATAGGTACTCCCTCAAACCTCATTCTGTTTCTCATGTACCAAATCCATAAACAACCACGAAAGCAGAGGCACATCTAGCCACATTTGCATGAGAAGTTCCCTGCATTTCCTCTTCATCCATCCGAGAGCAAGCGTGATTATAGTTTCCAGTCTTCTATTGATACCTAGCCACAACCTCGACCTTGCCCCAAATCATACAGAGATTGACACCTAAAAATACAGATGAGAGGCGATTCATTCACCAATCCACACAAGGAGCAGAGTTTGTCATCAAAATGAAGCTTATCAAGAGTAAGCATAGCATGTTTCATGGCCATCCACAACAAAAAGCAAGTGTTTTGGGGTGGCTCTAGGTTCCAGAGAAGTCCATGCCACCAAACCTTGGGACTTTGGTGCCTAAAGAAATCATAAGCTTTAGTAGGGGATAATTTGATACCAATGGACCAGGATTTCATCATAGCAATAGCGCGGCTCAAGCAGAACCAAAGATAATTCAAGATCCTATCCCTAATTCAAGAAGACGGTTTGATTAAAGCGAGAATCAGTGAGACTTGTAAGGATAAGACCACGGATCGCATTCTTTAAGTACTCGGCATTGATCCATTTCACCCAAAGGCGCTCTTTCTTACATTGGAAGTTCCACAAGATCCTTCACAAAGAGCTAGATTCCAAGCTTCCAACCTGAAAAATTCCTAAACCACCCTCGATTTTGGCAAATGGACTTTCTTCCGACCAACAATTGATTTCTGTTAGAGTCACAGATCCCCACACAAAACCTCCTACATAATTGATCCATTTTAATCTTTACACTTCCAATGATAGGGTAAATACCTAGCCAAAAGCAAGACACACCTTGAATGATGATTTCACCAATTTGTAACCTACCAAAGATAAGACAAGGTGGCACCCTTCCAATTACAAAAGTAATTCCTCAAAGTAGTGAATAAGGGATCATAATGCACCACATTTAACCTAACACACACAAGGGAATGCCAAGATACCTAACAGAGGCATCACACCTTCTTTCAAACCAGAGATGTCTAATAAAACTCCGCTTGTTATACAAACCTCTTACATTTATAGAAAGTTTTTTCTTGTAAGGTAAAATAGGTCTTCTAAAGGTAGACCTAAAATAGTTCCTAGGAATCTGTTCCCAAATGATTCTTGCTTACACTTGCATATGCCAACTTCCGTTTGGTCGCTAAAATCCTTCATCTTTTGTTCGTTGATGACATTGCAGAGGCTCTTAAAATCTAACTTGAGTGTCTCTAAGCATCCTCCTCACTCAAAGATCTTGCTTGTCGTTAGTGAGGGCTTTCTTTCCTTTTGGTGGATAATGAAGGGCTTTATCATTCCCCTCGTAGCTTGATTCTTTATCGCCTCATCCTCCTTATCCTTCCATCTCACAAACTTTTCTTCCTTTTTCTTAGTCGAGTACCGCCTTTGACTTTCCTTTCTTTCCTCGTCATCGAATTATTTTCATCCTCCAAGAATTGTCACTAAGCTCCTCATCGTTGCTTTCTTCGGCATGTGGTTTCTGATTTCCCCCTCCTGAACTCATGGCGTCAGGAGGGGCTACTCGTTTCCCGACATCTTGCCGGGTCCAGCCTGTTTACCACTTCTCAACGTTACTTCATTCAACTCCTCTTCTTGCCCATACTCCCACTGAGGTGTAATGGCAGTGCAAACATTCACATCAGCTTTCGGATTTCTCTCGGTATAACTCGGGAGTTTACCGTGAGGTCTGCTTGCTTGCTGGTCTGCCATTTGACCTACTTGTCTCTCAATAGCTTTAACACTAGTAGACAGAGTCTTCACCATGTCTACCAGCTCATCGAATTTGTGTTGAGGGACACATGAGGTGGTATGATTGTTGTTCTGAGTTTGATTCCAGCCACCTTGAGGCCTTTGGGAGTTCTGAACTGGCCTTTGATAGTTCGAGTTGAAAGAATTCAATTTGAAGGGCCAGTGGTAACTTGGCTTGATTGAAGTTTTGTCTTTGAAATCTGAATAGTTACCGTTACGGTTGAAGTTTCGGAAGGGTTGGTTTTGATTATCCATTAAGTTTACCTCCTCCGTCATCTCGGTCCCCCTCGCTCAGTGTTTCAAGATAATTTGAATTAAAGGTCATGATCGAAGATTGGCCACCGCTTGCTTATCAATTCCATCCGAGTAACCAACAGTTGTGTATCGAGATTGCTTGCGTACCTTCTTTCTTAACAATATTGGTCTTCTTAGGAGTCGACCACATATTGTTCTTGGCGATGGTCTCGACCACTCAGAAGTGGCGATCTCATCACCTCCCCTAAGAAGGATCCATGAGCTGTGGAGTCAAGATAGTCTCTATTAGGTTGAGAGACACCTCTATAGAACAGTTCCAGCAACTCATGTCTGTCATATCCGTGATTGGGGCACTTCCTCATCAACAGATTTAATCTCTCCCAAGCTTTGCCAACAGTCTCATCCTCCATCTGCTCAAACGTAGCTATTTCCCGTTTCATCTCCATAATCTTGCCTGGAGAAACCCACTTAAGAGCGAAGGCTCTTTTGACATCATTCCATGTATGGAGGGAATGATGTGCTAACGACAAACCACCGACTTGCTTCACCTTTCAAAGCGAAAGGAAATAGCTTTAACTTGACTATCTCGGAATCAACACCAGGATAATGGCACCGCTTCACAGATTTGTACGAATGTGGACAAGAAGTCGTGTGGATCTTCCGGAGCAGCGATACCATGGAAAGAGCTATTCGAACTGTGAGCAACTACTCCGTTCTTTAGATCAAAGTTCACTCCTCCCATGTCGGGAGGACGAATAGTCTATGCCTCGAGAAAATCTTGATTTAGATATGGAGTGTAGGGTCCTGGTTCAACCGATTAAGTCGGTTTTGGCGGAATTGTTGAAGTTGTTGATTTATGCCACCTTGTTGATTCTCATTCTTCTGTCGCAGAGCTTGCATTTGTTGAAGGAGTAAATTTAATCGAGCTTGGGGATCGGGATTTGGAATTGGTGGATCTTGATCCGCCATTTTGTCCAAATCGGGAGAAGCCTTCTTCTAAGGATAGATCGTTCGTGCTCGGGATCAAAGATCGAAGTCCCTTCTTACTTCTCGTTTGCATAAACCGGAAGAAAGGAAAGGAAGAAATCAACCCTTTGGGGTTGATTAGAATAGGTTTAGAAAAGATTAGATGGTTTAGAGGAAGAAAGGAAAGAGAAGGAAAGAGAAGAAAGAAAAGAAGTGATGATTGAACAGATCAATCGGCGTCGGTGTTAATGGGCGTTCGTTCGAATCGAACGCTTCGTTCGAGATGAATGAACGTTCGTTCGAAGATGACGCAATTGAGGTGGACGGGCGTTCAAGTTGTTGAACACTCGTTCAAAAGGCTTTTAGTATTTTTAATTTTTTATTTTAGGAAATATATAAACCAAATCGAAAAGAAACCTACCTACGAAAAGTTTAAAAACAAGAAAAAGCGCTAAGACGGTAAAAAAAAGCGTGTTGAAACCTTCCAGGGCCAAAATGGAGGGGAAACAGTGGATTTTGACCTCGGCGCGCACTGCACGGCCTATGGCGTTCACCACGTCGTCGGCGCCGGAACGAGCTTTCGAATTGGGGTCTGCGTTCCAAACGGACACTCGAGCGAAAAGTTACGGCCAAAATACTCTCAAGGTGCTAAAAGCGATCCTTTTTGACACGTAAAATTGTCCTAAATAGAATCCGACAACCGTTACCGACTCCCGGCAACGGCGCCAAAACTTGTTCGGTAAAACTAGTTTTATAATTTATAAACCGAAACACCCCAAGTATAAGGATCGTAGTATAGGATGTTTACGGGTCGTCCTAAGGGAGTGGAATGTTTATCGGATCAAGAACAATTATTCTATCGATTATGTCACAATTATTAACTAAACTAGGGTTTAAACTAATTATGAACAAGTAAAAGCGACGATGAACAAAGAACTTGATGAATAGTAAATTGGAATCAAATTGATACGAACTATTCGATTTATCAAGTAATTAAAAGGAAACGGCAAGGCAACGGGAATCCACCAATCAACCAACCCAACCCCAACTAGATGGCAAGCTAAAGATATAATTTTTAGTAACGATCAATCACGAATTCGATTAAATTTCTCTAAGCAAATTCTAGGGTTTCGTTTTCTTTTTCAAGTAAAACAAAACGACATGCAAAACACGATCACGAGATTATTTCTAATACTCTTACTCAAATAATTATAAACGATCTCTCGAATTATAATTAAGTGCATCAATTGAAAATATCACAACTTGAACAATATTCTCATATAAATTCAAATCAAACGATAGTTCCATCGATCTCTCGATTCAATAAAACATAAACAATATAACAATATCTAATTGATGAAAAACCATAAATTAACTCACTAAAGATGTAGCTAAAAATCCTCTAATTGGTGTGGTTGTTGATTGGTTTCATCCGTTGTCCTACCGCAAGATGCTTAGCCTTCAATCATCTTCGAACTCCCAAGCAAGATTGAAAGAAAGAAACTCATATTTTTATTTGATGTGGTGCTTTTTCTGTGTGTAAAATTCTGTGTTCTTTTCTGCTCGAATGGTGCTGCTTATATAGGAGTTTCGGCCGACATAAGGAAGGATCTAGAAAAACGCGTCGATTTTGCAGCTTCGGGGCTCGGTCAACCGACTTAAGACACTCGGTCGACCGAATAGCATGGCTCGGTCGACCGAGCCTACCTAATTACGCGTTTTCACACTGCTGTTTCGTATACCGTGTCCCCTCACTCCACTCTCTCGATCAGATTTGATTTATCCTTCTTTAATTGCTCCGAATGTCTTCTTTATTTCTTGAGATTCTTTTGATTGAATAATATTTATCTTCCCAAAATAAAATCCAAATGATTGAATGAAATTGATCCTCTTGATTAAATAATATCACCCCCTGCATTTCTTTATTTTCTGCGAAATGTTGTTACACCAAGTCATCGAATAATAATAATAATAAAAATGTGTAACAAAAATAACAATTAAACCCATAATTTCCTCATAATTAAATTATAATTCCTCAATAACCATTATAGGAATTTAACGGTTAAAACACGCTTTTCTCATTTATTTCCCTTAAAAATAAGGTAAATTGTTTAGGGATTAAGCCCGAAAATATAGTAAAATTTACCCTAAACAAACATCATTCTTCATCAGACACTTCTTCAACATTGATACATGAAACACAGTATGGACTCTTGACATCGATTCCGGTAACTTAAGCTTGTAAGCCAACGGTCCAACTCTTTCCAGAATCTCAAATGGTCCGACATACCTTGGACTTACCTTTCCTTTTTGTCCAAAACGTCTCACTCCCTTCATTGGTGAAGCTCGTAGGTAGACTCTTTCACCGACTTCAAACTCAAGAGGTCTTCTTCTGATATCTGCCCAACTTTTCTGTCTATCTTGCGCTGCCTTCAGATTCTTCTTAGCCAACTGAACCCTTTCCTTAGCTTGTTCAACCAACTCTGGCCTGGTGACTTGTCTCTCCCCGACTTCATCCCAAAACAGCGGCGTTCGACATCTTCTCCCATAAAAAGCTTCAAACGGTGGCATGCCTATGCTTGCGTGATAACTGTTGTTGTAGGCAAACTCCACTACCGGTAGGTAATCATCCCATGATTTGCCTACTTCCAAATCACAAGCTCTTAGCATATCTTCAAGTGTTTGGATGGTCCTTTCTGACTGTCCGTCTGTTTGCGGATGAAAGGCCGTACTCAAATCCAACTTGGTTCCAAAGGCCAATTGAAAACTCCTCCAAAACCGAATGATAAACCGACTATCTCGATCCGAGACTATGGAGATAGGTACTCCATGTAACTTCACTATATTATCCAAGTATAGTGTGGTAATTTTCTTTAAGGACATATCGACTTTAGTTGGTAAGAAATGAGTGATTTGATCAATCTATCCACAATCACCCAAATCACATCATGTCCACCTACGGTCTTAGGTAAACCGGAGATAAAATCCATCGTGATCTTATCCCATTTCCATTCGGGGATATCTAAAGGCTTAAGCATTCCTCCTGGCCTTCTGTGTTCTGCTTTAACTTTCTGACAGATGTCACATTCTACCACAAACTTGGCTATCTCCAGCTTCATCGAGGGCCACCAAAACTTTTCCTTCAAGTCTCGGTACATTTTAGTAGCTCCTGGATGAACTGCAAAAGCAATCCTATGTGCCTCTTCCATAACTCTTTGTCTTAGATCACTGAGGCCAATTAGGCACACATAGACGAACCTGGTACCAAATGTTTCCATTCTTGTCTAACACATAACCCACTGTAGGTTTATCTTTGGCCACACGCTTCAAATCATCCAAAACTAGATCTTCATCTTGCGTTTCCTGAATATCATCCATCAATTCAGACCTTGCTACCAACGGTGCCACAAACTGTCGATCCTCAATCTGATCAAAACTACTGATTTTCACCCCATCTAACCTTTCTATAACATCTTCAACGCTCGAAACTGCAAACACTAGTTTTCTGCTCAAAACATCTGCCACTACATTCGCTTAACCCAGATGGTACTGAATATCCAAATCATAGTCCTTTACAAACTCTAACCATCTTATCTGTCTCATATTCAGATTCTCCTGAGTGAAGAAGTAACTTTAAACTCTTGTGGTCGGTGAAGATCCTTCCTTTTACTCCATACAATTAGTGCCTCCAAGTCTTTAAGGCAAGCACTACTGCTGCTAACTCTAGATCATGTGTCGGGTAGTTCTTCTCATGAACCTTTAAATGTCTTGATGCATAGGCAATCACTTTCCCTTCTTGCATTAACATACAACCTAAACCCTATCCCGAAGCATCCGTGTAGACGTCGTAGTTATCAAAGATCTCCGGAACTGCTAACACTGAGGTTGTAGTCAACTTATCCTTCAAGGTGTGAAAAGCTGATTCACACTCGCTAGTCCATTCAAACTTCACATTCTTACGTGTAAGCTTAGTGAGTGGAGTAGCTATCTTCAAAAAGTCTTGCACAAACTTCCGATGGTAGCTAGCCAAACCAAGAAATCTCCTTACTTACAAACTGTAGTCGGTCTAGGACACTTCTCCACTTTGCTTCAATCTTTTCCGGATCAACTTGAATACCATCTCCAGAAATGACAAGACCTAGGAAACTGACTTGATTCAACCAGAAGTCACACTTTGAGAACATAGCATACAACTGGTTCTTCTTCAAAGTATCCAACACTATCCTTAAGTGTTCTTCTTGCTCTTGCTCTTTCTCATCCCCTAAGTAAACTAAGATGTCGTCTATGAATACTATCAAAAACTTATCCAGGTAAGGCATAAAAACTCGTTGTATTAAATCCATAAATGCATATGGGGCATTAGTGAGTCCAAAGGGCATAACTAGGAACTCATAATGTCCATACCTCGTACTAAAAGCCGTCTTCGGTATATCTGCTACCTTGATCTTCAACTGGTGATAACCGGATCTAAGGTCAATCGTAGAAAACACTCTCTTGCCTTGTAGCCGATTAAAGCGGATCGTCAATCCTCGATAATGGGTACTTATTCTTGATGGTGAGGTTATTCAGCGCTCTATAGTCAATACACATCCTCATACTACCATCATTCTTCTTGACAAACAGAACAAGGGCTCCTCAAGGTGAAGTACCAGGCTGAATTATGTTTCTCTCAATCATATCCTTAAGTTGAGCTTTCAACTCCTTCAATTCAGCCCGGTGCCATCCTATAGGGTGCCTTGGCAAGCTGGTGCCGCTCCCGGTACCAACTTGATCTCAAACTCTATTTCTCTATCCGCATGTTTCCGGTAACTCTTCCGGAAAGACTTGAGGTACTCCTTTACTACTGAGTGGTTTTTTCTAACTTAGGCTTCGCTTGCTCCACATCTACTGCGTACAACAAGTACCCTTCACAACCCTTCTGACAAGCCCTTATTGCCTTAACCGCTGAAATTATAGGGTGTCGCTTCCTACTTGGTTTGTAAACATTACCTTGATAGGTCTTATTTGATGTCCTGAGTACTTTAAAGGTCACTCTCTTTTCTCTACAGCCCCAGTGAACATAATTATTGGATAGCCAATCTATTCCAAGAATCACATAGAAATCCGAAAAGTCCAGAACTGTGAAGTCACTTTTGCATCAATAAGATCCAACTCGAACTTCCACTTGTGGTACCATTCTAGTTACCCTTGTTACCTTTCCTAATGGTGTGGTTATTTCAAGGTGTTTCTTAAGGGTTCGATGGTAGATTCAACTTTTTAGCTATCTTAGAGGACACAAAGCGTGTTAGACGGCTCCCGTATCAAACAGAAATGTATTTCGCTAAGTTATCTAACATTATCGTACCTAAGAGGCATATTCATTCATTTAAATACAATTATAGCATGAATAAACGCGCTATAAAAATATCTCAATAAATTAAAACAACAACATGGTACCTGAGATAACATCGTCCTCTGGTTCAGCGTATCCAGCATCAACAGCAAAAACTCGAACTGGTCGGCTTGGGCCGCTTTTCCCGTTTCCTTGGCTCGAATTCCCTTTATTTCCTCTGGTTGGACATGCTCTTGAAAAGTGCCATGGCTCTCCGTAGAGTTAGCAACCATTAGTATGTTGTCGACACTCACCTGAATGATTCCTGTTGCATTTAGGGCAAAGTGGTGCCTTGTTTGGGGCCTTTCTTTGCCGCGGGATCAGGTCATCTTCTTAGCGATGTGTTCACGGTGCTCCTCGGTAATTGCCCTTACAAGTCCCAAAGTTTCTCTTGTTTCCGATGATAAGCCTTGTGCGTCTTCTTCCAGAAGGTCTCAACCTCTAAGGCCTTATTCGAAGCTCGACCATATTTTTGCCGTAAATCCCAAAGCATGCCGATCAGTATTTAGGTAGGATAATCCCTCTTTATAAAGTGCCATCTTCCTCTCTTCCACTTTCATAAGCTCGGGTAGAACCTCCCAACTCGTTAAACTTATTAATATCTTGAGATACCATCAATGAGTACCTACTTAAGTTTTAAAAGCGACTCGCCTTATCCGCTTGTACTGTCATTTGGGAAGTACTCATTGTAAAACATAGCTTTGAAGCCTTCCCAATCTATCACTTTCCCGTTCTTTGCTCTATATAGCATCTATCCACGCTTGGTTGCACTTTAAGAAAACCAGCGCTAATCTGCGCCATCTCGGTCTCGGGAACATTGATGTTTCTACAAGCCTTCTCAAAGCTCCTAGCCAATCTTCACTTTCGAGTGTTCCACATTCCCAAAG
Source organism: Gentiana macrophylla (assembly GCA_026214975.1). Taxonomy (NCBI): domain Eukaryota; kingdom Viridiplantae; phylum Streptophyta; class Magnoliopsida; order Gentianales; family Gentianaceae; genus Gentiana; species Gentiana macrophylla. The sequence continues at coordinate 10,035 of CM047811.1, read as the reverse complement.
AAGTCTTGAACCCGATTCCTTCTCGAGTCTAGTATACCAATCCATAGGTGGTGCTTGCTCAAAAACCGGTCTAATCTGTGGGTAAACCAGGTGGATTCACTTGAGGCTCGATCGATAAGGATAGTATCCTTGGTGATAACCACTGTGATGTGATGGAGTGTGTTGAGGTTGGTAGAAGCCAAAGGGTGGGTATCCCACGCCTTGCTTGATTATCAAAGCGCGGTGAAAGTGGTGCGGTGGGTCGAGGAGTATGACCCACCTGGAGGAGGTAAAAATTTCTCAGTGTTTTTGGTGATGGAAAAGCGGTGGTGATGGGTGGCTCACCGGTGGAGGATAAACACTTACCGGTGGAGGCTACATGTTAGTTGCTAGGGGAGCGTAGACTGGTGGAATGCCCCCTAACACGGTGATACGGATGGGAGCTTCCTGGATTCTCCAAAGATATAGTTGTATCATGGTGGTGGTCATGGTGGAAGATTCCGACGTGGTCACGGTGACGAGGCTCATTGAGATTGTGGTGTAGAGTCGCGAGATGAGGTGGCGGAGAAAAGCTCGGATCGGGTGAAGGATTACGCCTCACAAAGCCGCCTCTTACTACCGGTGTCGGGCTCTCTCGACGAACTCCTGAAGTCTCTGCACCCACTCCGGTTCTAGTCGTCACCATCCTGATGATCAAAGAAAACTAGAACGTTACTAAAAGATCTAGAGAAAATTATCTTAAAGAAAGGAAGCCTAAAAGAGTCTTCTCTCGATGCCAATCATAACGCCCGCTTCAGGACACCGAGTCCTTATCCGGAAAATGAGCGTTCGAAACACGTATAAATAAAATAAATTCACTTTATACGTAGCCTATACTACGTCGTATCGAAATAAAGCAAACGAAGCAAAAGACTCGGGATAAGGACTAGAATAGAATTTTGATATACTTTTTCCAAATAGACAAGAATAAAATTTCAAACTAAAGATGAAAAAGTAACATCCACTACATTCAAAGGAAAATACGAAAATCCCAAAACAATGTATGATATCATCGATAGAAAAGAAAAAAAAGGTACTACAAGTCTCGGAAAACCAAAAGCCAAAATCCAAAAGAACCAAAAGAACGTATAGTCAAATAAATATATGAAAGAACACTAGAAATGTAAATCTCCAATGAGGCGTCGTCAAACGTCGCCATCAAATTCCTCCTCAGTAAACTTGATCAACTTGTTCATCTTCTCACCCCAAACTTATAGAAAACATGCATTTGAGGTAAGTACAACGTACTTAATAAAGAGAGAAGCTATGATAACAATTAAGATTTCTAAAGAAATGATATTTAAATGTTTAGTTATCTTTATGTGACCGACTCCATCAAGGGTTCATTTCATGTCCATCAACATGAATTGACTAAACATTTCTAACTTAACTTATCTGTTTTAGAACCCGCGATCAATGGCACTACGCATATCCAAACTAGGGATGTTTTTGGCAACATATTGGTGGATCACACCAATACCCACGGAAGCCTATACTGGTAGACTCCGATGGTGCGCACGTTTCAGTGAAGTCCCTCCGTACTTAGGGTCTTAGGAACCTACGGAGTTATCCACCTTCAGGAAAGCACACACATCGCGATATTGTCTGGTGTCTATCCAAGAGTGACATGTTGTTTAGTCTTTTACTAGGCAAGTACGTATTTATTAAATTGATTAACTAACCATCTAAGTGTTTTCAAGTAATCTCCACCGCATATACTACTCTCTTTCTAGACCGCTAGACATAAACAAGGCCTAACAATTACCACGAGACATTGATGAATACTAATTCATCAAAGCACAAAACCTATCATGCTCTTCCGACGGATCCGAACTTCAACTCCTTTAAGAGTACAATCGGTGCGAAACTAAACGAATCGAATCTCAATTCAGGCTTGTTCATGTTTATACAATGTTATTATATCATAAAACAAGGTGTAAAACTCAACATATAGCTTAAACATTTATTTTTCCCAAAACAGGGTCCAATGCGTACGCATTGGTTGGAATGCGTGCGCATGGACTGACCAGAAACTTGCTGAAATATTCTGTCCAGCCAATGCATACGCATTGCCTATGATGCGTGCGCATTGCACGAACAGTGAGCATCCTGAACCAGCCTGAACCAACAATGCGTACGCATTGCTCTAAATGCAAGCGCATTCTACGAACAGCAACAGAAACCAAAGCATCATGTACATGGAATGCGTGCGCATTCCATTGAATGCGTACGCATTCTGCCTGGAGCCCTAAATTCGATTTTCAACAACTTAACGATTTCTAATCCATTTTCAACACAATTAACATCGAATTAAACGCGATTGAAAACACGAAGAATCATATCTTTAACAAGCCATAACATCTATGATCCTTGATCGACGAAAAGACACAACTCTCTAGCATTAAACATCATAAAACTTGATCTAAACCTTATAAACCATAATTACGATCATTGGAAGAGCCTCTTAAATGTTTGCAAGCAAATCCAAATCCCAGTGTAACATCCCGACTTTTTCGAGAAAAGGGTAAAAGAGTCTTTTAACAAATTCAGAGTTTTCGGTTTATTTAATTAAACGATTTGAAGTATATTTATATATATATATATTTTTGTTATATAAGAGAGAAAAACCAGATTTTTGTTAAGCAATGGTGTTTTAGTAAAAGGGGTTTATTTTGGAAGTGGGTATTTAAGGTTAACCTAACACTAATCTCTAAACCTAATTAGAAATCAGTTTTCACGTTTCCCCTCCTCTCTGCGCCAAATGAGAAAGAAAAGGAGAGACTAGAAGAGTTCTTCAACCATCAAAGGAAGGGTTGATCGTTTTTCTAAGCAAATTCAAGAGTTGGAATCGTAAATGCAGAGGACAGCGTTTTGCCTTGATTTGGTTGTGTTGCGTGACTTTTCTCTGAGTTTTGATCTGGTTGGTGGCTGCATTTAGGTAAGAGAACTACCCTATGATCTCAATTGTCTTTTATAAGGTTTAGATGTTTTTGTAAAGTGTTTTGGTGCTAGAAAGATGAGTTATTGGGTTGAGCATTGATCATAAGTGCTATGGTATGTCTAGATGTAGTTTTCGGTGTTTTTACGTGTTGTTCTTGATGTTTGGTTTGGAAACGATCTGGAAATCGCATGATGGTGATTCTAGGTTTGGGTCGAACCCAGGTGGGCCGGGCGTGCACAGTTCCTTTGGGCGGGCGTCTGCCTGAGTACATTTAGACGGCGTCGGCCTCTGCGGGCGGGTGTCCGAAGTGTTGTTTACATTCGATTGAAATCGTTTTTAGGTGGGCGGGCGTGCGGGGTATAGTGGGCGGGCGTCCGGTAAGGTTCGAGCAGGCGTCCAGGGTCTTAAGCGGGCGTCTAGCTTGTTTTGTCCTTCTTTCTTTGTTGGTTGTCGTTCAGCCTTATAAGCATGATTTATCTTTATGAAACCTTTATATATGATATGTTAATATGGTATAAGCGTAGACAAGCCTGAATTGAGCTTACGATTCGTTCGGTTAAAACACCGAATGTACTCTTAAAGGGAGTTGAAGTTCGGATCCGTCGGAAGGGCATGATAGGCTTGTGCTTTGATGAATTAGGATTCATCAATGTCACGTATGTGCTAGGACTTGTCCGTGTCTAGTGGTCTAGGAAGAGAGTAGTCTATGTGAGGGAGATTACTTGAAAATACTTAGGTTGGCTAGCTAATAACCTAATAAACAACGTACTTGACTAGTAAAAGATTAAACAACCTGTCTCTCTTGGCTAGGCACCAGGCTAAATCGCGATGCATGTGCTACCTCTGAAGGTGGAAGAACTCTGTGGGTCAAAGACCCTAAAATGCGGAGGGACTCTGTTTGAGGTGTGCGTGCTATCGGAATCTACCTTTCTAGACTTCGTGGGTATTGGTGTGATCCACTAATATGTTGCAAAGAGTGTTCCCAAGGTGGAAGAACTCACGTAGGTCAAAGACCACTAAGTGCAGAGGGACTCTGCTTGAGGGGATCTTGGCGTAGTGCCCTTGAGTGCGGTTGTAACATAGATAGGTTAAGCTAGAAGCAGATTAGTCACAACATGTTGATGAGCATGAAGTGAACCCTAGATTGAGTCGGTCTCACTTAAATAACTAATTAAATAATTATCTTTTCTTTATAAACTATAGTTGTTATCATAGCTTCTCTTTCTTACTGAGTACGTTGTACTTACCTCGAATGCATATTTTTTCTATGTGTTTGTGGGTGAGAAGACGAATAGGTTGATCAGGTTAGCCTTGAGCTCGTCGAGGAGTTCAATGACGTTTTGATGGCGTTGAAGTCACTCTGATGTTTTCCTTCACTTTTCTTTTAAAGGTTGTACGGTTTATTTTGTAGATTCTCTTATAAGCTTGTTGTACTTTTATTTCAAGTTTGTGAGACTAGTTTGGTATCGTTCTTTTGAGGCATAAATGCGTTGTAAGTTTTATATCGTTGTTGTAAGCTTTTCCTTTTTTTACCCTAGATGGTTTGTATTCTATTCTAGTAGCATTTATGTTTTATACCCGAGTCTTTTGGGCTTCCGTTGCTTTATTTTTGATCTGACGACGTAGAGGTGGCGTATAATTTTAGATTTATTTAACGTTATACGCGCCCGAGCGTTCTCTTCCGGATAAGGGCTCGGTATCTGGAGCGGGCGTTACGATTGGTATCGAGAGAGAAGCGTTCCTTGCTTTTCTAGGCTTCCTTCCTTAAGATAAGACCTTTAAGGCTGCTTAGTAACCATTCTCGACTTCTTTGATCTTTCGAGTGCGAGGAATTCATGGAAGTTTCTTTCTTGACCTAAACTTTTGTTTTTAAGATAAGGTATCTTAGATCTTTTAGAACCTTTTCGACTTCTTTTGTTCTTGGTGGCAAATCGTAAAACTAAGAATCTTTAGACCTTGGTCAAGTTTCACTAGGACCCGGGTGAAGAGTCTTCCTAGGCAAAGGTTAGTTAGAGTTCCAAGCTCACATCCTTTTATGTGATGCCCTCTAGTGTTCCTTCTAGGATCTTTAGCGAGAACCCTTCTCTTTTTTTGGAGCTTCTAGACTTTTCTCCTTTTGCTCTTTTCTTGGAGGATTTAAAGTTTTCTTATTGCGACCTTTTGATTCAATCATTACCTTGATTTTGTATTTTGGTGTTATGCAAACGAGTAAAACAACTTTGTTCACGTTTCTATATGTCTTTTAATATTACTTCGATATTTCAAAAATTCTATAAATTTGCAGTCACTTAGGAAATTTCCTTATCTACATTTTCTATTTTGGCATCAACTTAGTTTTCAATATGGATTGTTCATAAATTGTTTAACAAGGAGGAGTACTCTGTTCAAAATTCTGCAGCGGTACTCTTAATTATGAGTCTGTTTTGAATAAGCTAAACATCTTCAAATGACTTGAATTTTTGATATGTTGTAGAAAACTCTCTGATCTGCAATTTTGTTTTGGAGTCAAGTGCTAATTCTTTCTAGTTTGAGTTCAATCTGCAAATTAATGCAGATTTTAAATTTCTGAAAGTTTTGACAGCTTGCAAAGCGATTGTGAAAATAATTATTTTTAACCAACTTATGCTTTTCCATAAATTCTGAATTTTGTGTAGCATATGTAAAGCTTGTATACCTACAACTTTTATTTTTACATCTTGTTCAAAATTAATTTAGTTTACTTTGTGCAAGTCAATCATTTCATGGTTGATGTATGTACTTAAACTCTTAAAACCCTTTTAAGTACTTGTTCATGAAAGGCCATACAACATTCTTTCACCTTGGAAGTTTAGGTGTGGGAGTAGTATGTGTTGGGAAGGCTTTGAATCATAAGACCCTAACTTACTTGTTATCCAAAATAAGAAGTTTAGTGAGTAGATATTAAGTGTTGTAGATTTAATACCCTTTTGTGACAAGAAACACTTACATGGTGACTTTCCAATCCCATGTTTTCTTTAACAGTACTTTTATAATCATTTGGATTCACACTTAGTTACCTCTCTAATTTCAAATGTTTTTCCCTTGCATACTATTTGTGACCAATGTGGTATTTGGATCATCCGTTTGAAACTTTTGAACTCGGTAAGAGTTCTTCCATGGCAAAGTTTTATTTTTCAAGTGTGTGCATACTTTGATGTTTTTTTTATGAAGATGTTTTCATAGTGTCAAATGCTTGATTTAAAGGAAATGAGTTTCTCATCCTTTGAACTATTTGAACCAACAGCTGCATACCCTTTCATTGCATCATGTTTAGCAAATTCGGGTCAATACACTTTTACATCCTAGTGATTACCTTCAATGCATCCCATACGATGTTTTGGTGCAGAAAACTTTTGTTTAAAGACTCAACTCTTTTATTAAATTTTATACATTTTAAAACAGGTGGAAAGATCAAACTTTCTCAAAACATCCATTTTAATTACATAATCCTTTGTCTTCCTGGTAAGAATACGTGAACAACCATTCCTTACCAAAGTGTTATTTAGTAACTCCAGGCTACTTTTAAAAAAAAATTATATACATGTGTTCAAAAGTTCTATCGATAATTACTTTCAAGATCTGCATCTTTTACTCCTATGAAATTTTGTCTTTGAATAAGCGAGTAGTTGAACCTCCTTTACAACTCATGCACGTCTTTTAAAGCTACGTTTGATGAAGGATTTTAGCATGCAACTTATTTTGTTAAGAGTTTTCCTCGACAAAGAAAAAAATTTTACTACAGGTGTTAAGTTGTTTTGTTTTATTCTAAACCTTCTTTCTTCAAATTGGAAGAAATGACTTTCTGATTTTTTATTTTAAGAACAAAGGTTGTCCTTATCCTTTGAACACTTTCCTTCAATTCAAAACCTTTTAACAAAATCACAATAGTCCTTATTGTGTGAATCTTTGAAACGACACAAAAACATGCACTATTCGAAACTCTTATGTTTTCTTTACTCGTTAAATCACTTATTATTTCTTCACGAAGCACTTCTCCGGTTTACCTTTATCTTTGAACCTTTGGAGAAGATGTTTTCCTCTTTCAAAAATAATATTTTAAGCTACAGCGGTTGTTGAAAGAAATAGATTATGCATTTTCTAATTCTTTTGCTTTCTTTTCACGTTATCATTCATGACCCCTTTCTTAACATTTCACCAATTTACTTGGATTCTCAAACATGAAATCTTTCAAAAAATATTATTAAGTCTTCAAATTTTTATATATATTTATTATATGTATATGTACATATTTGAATAATATTTGAGACTTCTTCCACTTCTAGACCTTTCTATTGAACTCTTTAATAGCAAGTTTGTCTTTCTTTTGCATTCAATCATACCACTTACTTCAAGAGAAAGGAAAATGTTCCAATCTGGATTTTGTAGAATGACCTCTGGCTGTGATAAATGTCTCAGTCAGAGTACTTTTGTTTTTAGTGACTTATCACAAGTACCCTCATATAGGCAAATTTTATATATCATCCATTTTGCATTATCTAAACAAATGTTTTATTATATGCATGTGAACCAAGTTCAATCCGTCTTCATTTTGTGTTATACATCTCAAGATTTTCCTATTTGCTATCTCCCTTAGTAGTTTCAAATTTTCAAAATATTTGCATAACCATTCTTACCTTCCTTCTGGAATCAAAGTGAGGACAAGTTTAAAACTTTGTTTCTTATAGATCGTTGTTTAAAAATAAACCCTTTCACAACTCAATATTACATTGGACTATAAAATTATGGTTGCTGATAAACTCACTTGTCGAAAGTCGTTTTCTTGTCTATAGGAAAGCCTTATAAGGTTGGTAGAAGATGTTTATATGGTTACCTTTTTGGAGACTAGGAAAGATTGAAGTTTGTCTATGGTTTGGATGTGTTATAGATGGTTTAGTGCTGAATTGATAACAAGGCGGAATTGAAGTTCTTTAAGTTAATAGTTAGTTTCTTGAGGGTAAGGCGAATGTATAGATCAGAGTAACTTTTGTGTAAGTCTGGAAACTTCTGTAAGGGTGATGAATGGACAAAGAACCTGGAAGAATACTACATGTTAACTAGAGGATTGGCATGACTTTTGGGACAAAGTGTTATAGGAGGAGTTTAAGAAGTTAGGTTAGTAGAGTTGAGCATAAGGTAGATGAAAGGTGTGAATAAGATAGAATGGTGCTTGGAGTGCAAAGTGCAAGATTAGTTGTGTGGAAAGTATCAAGTCTTGTCGATGAAATTACTAAGGTTCAAATCAGTTGGAGATAACATTGGTGTGTTTTGAAAGTGAACTAGAAGGTACGCATAAGTGGTATCTAAGTTGAGAGTGGTGTTGGTTCCTGGCAAGTTTCGAGGACGAAACTTCTTTAAGGGGAAGAATGTAACATCCGACTTTTGAAAAGGGTAAAAGAGTCTTTTAACAAATTCAGGTTTTAGTTATTTAATTAAACGATTTGAAGTATATTTATATATATATATTTTGTTATATAAGAGAAAAACCAGATTTTTGTTAAGCAATGGTGTTTTAGTAAAGGGTTTATTTTGGAAGTGGGTATTTAAGGTTAACCTAACACTAATCTCTAAACCTAATTAGAAATCGAGTTTTCACGTTTCCCCCTCCTCTCTGCGCCAAATGAGAAGAAAAGGAGAGACTAGAAGAGTTCTTCAACCATCAAAGGAAGGGTTGATCATTTTTCTCGAGCAAATTCAAGAGTTGGAATCGTCGTCTGAGGACAGCGTTTGCCTTCGGTTTGGTTGTGTTGCGTTGACTTTTCTCCGAGTTTTGATCCGGTTGGTGGCTGCATTTAGGTAAGGAGAACTACCCTATGATCTCAATTGTCTTTTATAAGGTTTAGATGTTTTTGTAAAGTGTTTTGGTGCTAGAAAGATGAGTTATTGGGTTGAGCATTGATCATAAGTGCTATGGTATGTCTAGATGTAGTTTTCAGTGTTTTTCTGTGTTGTTCTTGCTGATGTTTGGTTTGGAAACTTGATCCGGAAATCGCATGATGATGATTACAGGGTTTGGGTCGAACCAGGTGGGCCAGGCGTCTGTTCCACTGGGACGGGCGTCTGCTGGAGTACATTTCGGACGGCGCCTCGGCCTCTCTGGGCGGGCGTCTGAAGTGTTGTTTTACATTCAGGATTGAAATCGTTTTAGGTGGGTGGCGTCTGGGTATAGTGGACGGGCGTCCACTTTGAGACGGCATCGAGTAAAGGTTCGAGACGGGCGTCCGGGGTCTTAAGCGGGCGTCTAGCTTGTTTTGTCCTTCTTTCTTTGTTGGTTGTCGTTCAGCCTTATAAGCATGATTTATCTTTATGAAACCTTTATATATGATATGTTAATATGGTATAAACGTAGACAAGCCTGAATTGAGCTTCGATTCGTTCGATTAAAACACCGAATGTACTCTTAAAGGAGTTGAAGTTCGGATCCGTCGGAAGGGCATGATAGGCTTGTGCTTTGATGAATTAGGATTCATCAGCGTGCGTATGTGCTAGGACTTGTCCGTGTCTGAGTGGTCTAGGAAGAGAGTAGTCTATGTGAGGGAGATTACTTGAAAATACTTAGGTTGGCTAGCTAATAACCTAATAAACAACGTCTTGACTAGTAAAAGATTAAACAACTTTGTCTCTCTTGGCTAGGCACCAGGCTAAATCGCGATGCATGTGCTACCTCTGAAGGTGGAAGAACTCAGAGGTCAAAGACCCTGGTGCGGAGGGACTCTGCTGAGGTGTGCGTGCTATCGAGTCTACCTTTTTCTAGACTTAGTGGGTATTGGTGTGATCCACTAATATGTTGCAAGAGTGTTCCCAAGGTGGAAGAACTCTGTGAGGTCAAAGACCACTAAGTCTGGAGGACTCTCTTTGAGGGGATCTTGGCGTGAGTGCCCTTGAGTGCGGTTGTAACATAGATAGGTTAAGCTAAAACAGTTAGTCACAACATGTTGATGAGCATAAGTGAACCTAGATTGAGTCGGTCTCACTTAAATAACTAATTAAATAATTATCTTTTCTTTATAAACTATAGTTGTTATCATAGCTTCTCTTTCTTCACTGAGTACATTGTACTT